>OY740782.1:6820599-6990599 GCA_963514005.1 Raja brachyura | reverse complement strand
CCCAACATCGGGAACAATCTTCCTGCATCTAGCCTGTCCAACCCCTTAAGAATCTTGTAAGTTTCTATAAGATCCCCTCTCAATCTCCTAAATTCTAGAGAGTATAAACCGAGTCTATGTAGTCTTTGTTCATAAGACAGTCCTGACATCCCAGGAATCAGTCTGGTGAACCTTCGCTGCACTCCCTCTATGGCAATAATGTCCTGCATACACCTACCATCCTTTCTCTAAAAATGTTACCCTCCAGGTTCCCATTAAATATTTTCCTCCTCACCTTAAACCTATGTCCTCTGTTCTCAATTCCCCTGCACTGGGCAAAAGACTTTGTGCATTTACCTGATCTGTTCCTCTAATTTCGCTCATTTATCTTGCCGCCATGTCATGGGCATTGTGGACTGAAGGGCCTTTCCTGTTCTGTACTGTTCTATTTGTATGCTCTATATGTCTTATGCAAATCTGACAATTTTTACAGTCTATTTCCTGATCATTTTGTTGTCACGTCATCCTTTAAACATTCTCTCTATTCCTTTACATTAAACAGATGCCAAAGTCCACCAGTTATTCAAGGCAGTGGCCCAGAATGACTGGAAAACCCTCCTTGCCCTTCTCAATGAAGAACACTTCAGTGAGGTAGACCATGAATCAAGAGGCGGAGAGACCCATTTGGACACGTTTGTGAGGAATGAGAATGGCTTCACCCTTCTGCACCAGGCAGCCTGCGGGAATCGACCGGAGATGGTCGACTTTCTATGGCACCTCTCCGATTCCTGGGAAGGCCTGGTGGATCTCACCATTGATCCTCCCTGGAGCCCAAAATGGCCAGTCAAGACACCACAACAGAAGTCAATGGACAATGGCTTGGTGGGAGATATTGCTGGGAAGAATGCCTTGCAATTGGCTGCGATACTAGGCCACCACAAAGTCGAGGCAGCTCTTCGAGCCAAAATGGAACTGCAGTCTTCCTTGTTGGACATTCACCGCGCTGTGAAATTCAGAGACATTCAGTGGCTGAGCAATATCATCGTAGACCCCAAATCTGCCAGGACCCTTGTCAATGACTGTGTCGAGAGTGCGGTCTCTCCTCTATGGCTGGCTTGCACTAAAGGAGATGTAGACATTGTCAAACGTCTAATTGATGCGGGAGCAGATGTCAACTTAATCTCAAAGAATGATCAGGAACAAACTATTTTGCACAGAGCAGTCTGCTTTGGGAACGAAGCAGTGGTTCGGTACCTCATCCAGGGAAATTATCTTGGGGTAGATGTGAAAGATCGGTACGGCTGCACACCGCTATACTACGCCCTGCGGCTCCGCTTTCCGTGCATGTCCACACTACTCCTGAGCCACGGCGCTGATTTAGACTTGCAGTGTGTCAACCCGCAGACTCTTGGGACGGACTCAGCAAGGCTGCTGCTGGAATGCCTGGGGCTTCAGCACCTCAGACAGCTCCTGCTTCAGTGCCCACAGCTGGAAGCCGAGGAGGACGATCTCCCAGCAGAAGCGGGAGAGTGCGTCCCCTTCGCGAGCGTGACCTCCAGGGTCATGCCATGGCCCTTCAGTCTGACACTCTGTGCTTCCTGGATGCAGGGGGTTCCCAGAGTGTCCAGCAAATGGAGGTCTCAACCTGATATCCATTACTACTTCAGTTTGCCATATTTATGATTATTACAAATTTAAAGACATTTGAACGGATTTAATGAATAGGATAGGTTTAGTGGGCTGTGGGCAAAATGCAGGCATATAGGAGTAACCCTGTATGGAATGGACAAGGGCCTGTTTCTGTTTCTGTTTCATGACAACTGAACATTGCTACAATAAGTAGGTATGTTACAATACCTACCTTTAGTGGCGCTGCAGCTCTGCCGCTCCCCGTGTGCGTGACTTTGGCGCCTTTCAGAGGGGGACGGGTTTAAAGTGCCGTTTTTCCCTAGACAGTCCAAATCGATCCATGTCGGGAGAATTCGTCGCTAAAGAGAAATCGCTCCGACATTTCATTCATGAAGCTATTTTTAAACTACGCTAGATTATTTATTGACTAGAGTAATTTAAAAATCATCGTCTAAAGCTCTGAACGGTGACAGCGGAACGGACCTAACGCAGGCGATAAAAGGTACACCGTTTATTTTTACATAAAAACTTGGTTTTTAGGAAGCATTTAATCAAATTTTCATGTTGCGAAAAGGGGACAAAAAAAATGTATGAACCGGTTGTATTTTTCATGCCGACTTCACCGCAAACCTCAACGTTCGAATCCACCGCATTCCACTAAAACCCACTCGTTGGTTGATTTAAATGGCCATTAATTTACAGGCATTAAACACTAAATTCCATCAATTTGGCCTAGAAATTAATGAAAATTAGATTTAAAAATCATGTTATTTTGTGGATTATTATGTTGTGAGTGTTATTTGGACACTTAGGCAATTTTAAAAAAAGTTTATCTTTTCTTAAGAAATGGATAGATGTTTAGATCTACTCATTGAATTTTGTAATTAGCTACAATTAGATAACTAACTAATTATATGCTTTAATTTCAGGTCATCCAAGTAAGATCGTTTCATATTTGTTTCAGAACGCTTCAATCTATAATAACTGAAAATTCCATTGAGCTCTCTTAATTTTTAAGAAAGTTATGGGCTTTTGACTGTTCTAGATCACAGCTTTTGAGTTAAGTCAATGGAAAGGCAATGGGGAACAAGATGCTAATTTCCGAGTATGAAAGTGGTCATAACTTTCTTAATACTGAAGATATGAAAGTGAATTAGGTGTCAAATTAAACTTCTTTTTATGCTTTGTCTGATGGAATAAATTGCAGACTTGATTTTGAAAATCTCAAAATTTTGTAACATTGCTACAATAAGGAATACAGAAGATAGGAAACGGTCAGGGTCATTGCTTCTCTTGAGGCATCTTCACCATTCGATTTGATAAGTAACTCAATCTATCAACACTCTAAAGATGTTATGGTTTAGTATTGTCATGTGTACATTGGCGTGCTATCCAGTCAAATCAAACTATGCAGGAGTACATCAGAAGCCACAGACAAATATAACAGGTAGTGTAAAGGTAAAAATACCAGAGTGCAGAATATAATGAGTGACAGCAGCCCCCTCCCTCGGATGCCACTCGGATCACAACCTCCCTCTCACCGGCAGGCAGGCCAGGAGAGGCCAATCCTCAGCATCATTGGATTGGTCCTCCTGAACCTTGTCAGCCTTAAAAAACCCAGGCATTCCGGGGAGAGGGGGGGAGGGGACAGAGAGGGGGGGGGGAAGAGAAGGGGGGAGAGCGGGGGGGGATAGGAAGAGAGGGGGGATAGAGGGGGAGAGGGAGGAGGGGGGGAGAGAGAGGGAGGAGGGGGGAGAGAGAGGGAGGAGGGGGGGAGAGAGGGGGAGGAGGGGGGAAGAGAGAGGGAGGAGGGAGGGAGAGAGGGGGAGGAGGGGGGACGGAGGAGGGGGAGAGAGAGGGAGAAGGGGGAGAGAGGGGGAGGAGGGGGAGAGAGGGGGAGGAGGGGGAGAGAGAGGGAGGAGGGGGGGAGAGAGAGGGAGGAGGGGGGGAGAGAGAGGGAGGAGGGGGGGAGAGAGGGGGGAGTGGGGAGAGAGAGGGGGGAGGGGAGAGAGAGATGAAGACTGAAGCGGGAGGAGAGAGGGGGTGGAGGAAGAGAGGGGAAGGGTGGGAGAGAGAGAGGGATAGAGGGGGGAGTGGGGAAGGGGGGTAGTGGGGGCGGAGAGAGAGGGGGTGGAGAGAGGGGGGATAGTGGGGGGGAGAGAGATGGGGGTAGAGTGTGGGGGCAGAAGAAGAGAGGAGGGGGAAGAGGGGGGGAAGTGGGGGGGGAGAGAATGGGGGGGCAAGAGATGAAGACTGAATCAATTCACCTGGTCCCTTGCAGTCAGAAACAGGTAAATTGATCATGGGGAACAAGGACATGGCAGACCAAATGAATAACTACTTTTGTTCTGTGTTCACTAAGGAAGACATAAACAATCTGCCGGAAATAGCAGGGGACCGGCGGTCAAATAAGGTGGAGGAACTGAGTGAAATCCAGGTTAGCCGGGAGGTGGTGTTGGGTAAATTGAACGGATTGAAGGCCGATAAATCCCCAGGGCCAGATAGTCTGCATCCCAGAGTACTCAAGGAAGTAGTCACAGAAATAGTGGATGCATTAGTGATAATTTTTCAAAATTCCTTAGATTCTGGAGTAGTTCCTGAGGATTGGAGGGTAGCTAATGTAACCCCACTTTTAAAAAAGGAGGGAGAGAGAAAGCGGGGAATTACAGACCAGTTAGTCTAACATCGGTAGTGGGGAAACTGCTAGAGTCAGTTATTAAAGATGGGATAGCAGCGCATTTGGAAAGTGGTGAAATCATTGGACAAAGTCAGCATGGATTTACGAAAGGTAAATCATGTCTGACGAATGTTATAGAATTTTTCGAGGATGTAACTAGCAGAGTTGATAAGGGAGAACCAGTGGATGTGTTATATCTAGACTTTCAGAAGGCTTTCGACAAGGTCCCACATAAGAGATTAGTATACAAACTTAAAGCACACGGTATTGGGGGTTCAGTATTGATGTGGATAGAAAACTGGCTGGCAGACAGGAAGCAAAGGGTAGGAGTAAATAGGTCCTTTTCAGAATGGCAGGCAGTGACTAGTGTGGTGCCGCAAGGCTCAGTGCTGGGACCCCAGCTATTTACAATATATATTAATGATTTGGACGAGGGAATTGAATGCAACATATCCAAGTTTGCAGATGATACCAAGCTGGGGGGTATAGTTAGGTGTGAGGAGGATGCTTGGAGGCTGCAGGGTGACTTGGATAGGCTGAGTGAATGGGCAGATGCATGGCAGATGCAGTATAATGTGGATAAATGTGAGGTTATCCATTTTGGTGGCAAAAACAGGAGTGTAGACTATTATATTAATGGTGGCAAATTAGGAAAAGGGGAGATGCAACGAGACCTGGGTGTCATGGTACACCAGTCATTGAAAGTAGGCATGCAGGTGCAGCAGGTAGTGAAGAAAGCAAATGGTATGTTAGCATTCATAGCGAAAGGATTTGAGTATAGGAGCAGGGAGGTTCTACTGCAGTTGCACAGGGTTTTGTTGAGACCACACCTGGAGTATTGCGTACAGTTTTGGTCTCCAAATCTGAGAAAATACATTCTTGCCATAGAGGGGGTACAGAGAAGATTCACCAGACTGATTCCTGGGATGTCAGGACTTTCATATGTGGAAAGACTGGATAGACTTGGCTTGTACTCGCTAGAATTTAGAAGACTGAGGGGGGGATTTTATAGAAACTTACAAAATTCTTAAAGGGTTGGACAGGCTAGGTGCAGGAAGATTGTTCCCGATGTTGGGGAGGTCCAGAACAAGGGGTCACAGTCTAAGGATAAGGACCGCGATGAGAAGATCATTTTTCACACAGAGAGTGGTGAGTCTGTGGAATTATCTGCCACAGAAGGTAGCTGAGGCCAGTTCATTGGCTATATTTAAGAGGGAGTTAGATGTGGCCCTTGTGGCTAAAGGGATCAGGGGGTATGCAGAGAAGGCAGGTACAAGATACTGAGTTGGATGATCAGCCATGATCATATTGAATGGCGGTGCAGGATCGAAGGGCCGAATGGCCTACTCCTGCACCTATTTTCTATGTTTCTATAGTGGTACATCTATCTCCCTGCTAGCTGTGTTCCCCTGTCGCAGGTTCGAGGAAGAATGAGCCACTGGGACACACCTGAGACCACCATGTGGTCAAGACTGAGCTGCCGGGTAAAAGCTCTAGACAGCCAGTGCCTCATCAGAGGCTAAGACTGTGTAGCTGGGGCAGGCCAGAGCGGACAGCGACCCTTCCTGCCCGTGGACATGCTCATGTGCCCATACACCCACACGCAGAGGCATGGACTGAGCCACCAGGATAAACTGGAGATTGCCACTGCTACCTCGTCAAGCCCAGTGCTGAGCCTGAGACCACCAGCACCCCCTTTAGAGGCAAGGGTGAACCGCAGGAGCAAGCCCCACATCACCAGCCCCACCGCACATGCGTCCTGGTGACGAGGGACAGGGACCCCACGCGGTCCTGGACTCACTTGTCACTGCAAATAAAACATATTACATTAGTTCACCCAACCGCGAGCCCAGCCAACATCATGGCCGACACCACAAGTGTGACAGCATTGTAATGTTACAGTGTTACAGTTACAAAGAAAGTGTAGATTTAAAAAAAAATGCAAGCTTTGCAATGGGGTTGGTTGGAAGATTGGGACTACGCTCTTAGCTACTAGTAGTATGACAACCGTAGGGGGTGAAACTTCCTGCATCTGATAGTTTGTGTAGCTGATTTAGGTTGGCGGTAAAGTACTTAAACATTGGCTATTCCACCAAGTTGGACCAGTCGTCAAGGCTATCATCTGTTTCCTTAGACCAGCACTGTACCACTTTCTGGGCCGCATTTTCCCGCTTCAGTTTCTGCTGGTAAGGAGGGTGCAGAAACACAGCCAGCAGGTCATATTTGCCACAGAAACATTATCCCACCAGCTTCATGCTAACCATTCTGCACCATTTGTTGATGCTATACTAGTCCCATATCATTCTACGCACATTCCCCTATCTGCCCCCACATGCACCTACTCACAACGCACTATTTACAGTGACCAATTAACCTATTGATCTGACAAAAGTGCTGGAGAAACTCAGCGGGTGAGGCAGCATCTATGGAGCGAAGGAAATAGGCAACGTCTCGGGTCGAAACCCTCCATAGATGAGTTTCTCCAGCATTTTTGTCCACCTTCGATCTTCCAGTATCTGCAGTTCCCTCTTAAACCTATTGATCTGTTTGTCTTTGGGATATGGGAGGGAGTCGGAGCATCCGGGAGGGGGGGAATCCCACTCCACCACCGGAAGAACATTCAAACTACACACAGACAACCCTGGAGGTCAAGTTTGAACTTGGGTTGCTGAATCTAGCACAACCAACTATGTCATTGAGTTGCCCCAGGATATGCTTCCCTCAACTCCCTCCATGAAAGTGTTTGGGAACAGCTCTGCCCAAGACTGCAAGAAATTGCAACGATTTTAACCCTGTCACATACACAGACCAGTCTCCCCACCGTTCACTCCATCTACACTATCGCTGCCTCAGAAAAGCGGCCAACATAATCAAAGGCTTGTCCCACCCTCGTCATTTCTTCTCCCTGCTCCCAGGGAGCAACATGTACGAAAGTTCAAAGTGCGCACCAGTAGATTTGGGAACAGCCTCTTCCCTTCTGTTATCAGGCTTTTGAAAGGGCCTTCCATAAACTAGGGTACTGCCCAATTCACGGCAGTCGCGGTGGCGCAGCGGTAGAGTTGCTGCCTTACATCAATATGCAGCGCTGGAGACCCGGGTTCGATCCCGACAATGGGCCGCTGTCTGTACAGAGTTTGCAGCTTCTCTCCGTGACCTGCGTGGGTTTTTCTCCGAGATCTTCGGTTTTCTCCCACACTCCAAAGACTTACAGGTTTGTAGGTTTATTGGCTTGATTAATTGGCTTGATAAATGTAAACATTGTCCAACTTCCAGTGTAGTCCCTGGTGGACTCTTCGGAAGGTACAAGGTACAAGTTACTCCTACCCCATTGTGAAGACATTGGGCTTTATCTCTGGAACTGGTGCATTCCAATGTATAGCAATGTTACAAAATTTTGAGATTTTAAAAATCAAGTCTGCAATTTATCCCATCAGATAAAGCATAAAAATAAGTTTAATTTGACACCTAATTCACTTTCATATCTTCAGTATTAAAAAAGTTAGGGCCATTTTCATACTCGGAAATTAGCAACTTGCTTCCTATTGCTTTTCTATTGACTTAACCCAAAAGTTGTGATCGAGGACAGTCAAAAGCCCATAACTTCCTTAAAAATTAAGAGAACTGAAAGACATTTTCAGTTATTATAGATTGAAGTATTCTGAAACAAATATGAAACAATCCTACTTGGATGACCTGAAATTAAAGCATATAATTAGTTAGTTACCCAATTATAGCCAATTACAAAATTCAATTACTAGATCTAAACATCTATCCATTTCTTAAGAAAAAATTAAAAGAAATTTAAAGCCTAAGTGTCCAATTAACAGTCACACAATAATTCACAATATAACATGATTTTTAAATCTAATTGTCATTAATTTATAGGCCAAATTGAAGGAATTCAGTGTTTAATGCTTGTAAATTAATGGGTATTTTAAGCAGCTTGCGAGTGGGATTTTCTGGAACGCGATGGATTAGAACGTTGCGGTTGCGGTGAATTTAAACCCAATATCGGCAGGAAATTTTCTGCCGGTTCATATGGGGGCTAAATCACCGTTTTGCAACATGAAATATTGATTAAAGTCCCCTAAAAAAGCAAGTTTATATGTAAAAATAAACAGCTTTCACTTACCTGTCCCCTACGTAAAATCGGTCCCCGTTGTCGGCGTTCACGGCATTAGGAGCTAATTTTTATTTTACTGCAGTGATGAAGTAGTCGGGCTATTTATAACAAAAAACGGACTTACCGGCAGTCGGAACGCATCTCCAGAAATAGATTGCACTCCGACAACAGAAAGCTCCGGATTGCATGGGGAAAAACCGCATATTAACCCCGCCCCCCCCCCCCTTAAAGGTGCCAAAGTCGCGCACACGGCCAGCGGCAGAACTGCAGCACCGCTAAAGGTAAGTTTTGTAACATACCTACAATGTATGAACTATATTCTGCATTCTCTATTGTCCCCTTTGCCTTACAGGTAGTACATGAATTGGACTCCATAGTATTTACTTCAAATCTGATCTTACTGGATAGCTTGCAAAACAGAGCTCTTCACGGTACTTTGGTAAATTTGACAATAATAGACCTAAACCTGTAAAATTCCAACCCAGGCGAAATCCATCAATTGGTTTTGAAAATATCAATTAATCACGGTGGAAGCGTGGAGATATCTCGCAGGGTGCTACAGAGGAATAAAGGCTATCAGTTTTGGAATCTAAAAAGGTGGAGTGGCGGCATTGGTCAACGCACTATACATAACCTTCAGCTCTTGGGGGGGTGACGAGAGGTAGGGGTCAAGGTTTGGTCACGGGTGCCCCTGGGGTGGTGAGTGAGGAGAATTAGCGTCACTAATGTGAATGATTTAGATGAGGTGCAAAGTGTTAAGGAGCTCCAGTCTGAAGAAGGGTCTCGACCCGAAACGTCGCCTATCTCCTTCGCTCCTTAGATGCTGCTGCACCCGCTGAGTTTCTCCAGCTTTTTGTGTAACCCAAGTGTTAAGGAGAGTTTTCTCCAGCAGAGGCCGCCACATGTGAGAGGGCAACACAATACCTGGTATTGGGAAGGGCCCTTTGGTACCAAGTGACCACTGTTCGATTAGGTTCAAGGTAGTTATGGATTGGGACAGAGAGCCCGCTGGTTAAAATGCTCAATTGGGGTAAGACCAACTTTCAGGGTATGGGAGAAGGTCTCGCTCAAGTTGACTGGAGCAGGTTATTTGAGGGGAAAATATCATCAGCTAAGTGGGATGTTTTTAAAGGTAACCTGACAAGAGCTCAGGATACGTTCGTCCCTGTTAGAGTCGAGGGCAAAGCAGGCAAACGTAAGGAAGCTTAGCTGATGAGGGAATTTGAAGCATTGGTCAAGAATACGAAGGATGCATGGGGCAGGTATTGGCAGGGCCGGATTTAGATGAAGAGAAGCCCTAGGCTATTCCACTTGTGAGGCCCCTCCCAATCCCCCACCCCCACGACGCGAGGAAGATGGAAGAGTCCATCAGATTGACACCGATGTGCAGCCGAGCGTGGCCAATGAGATAAGGGCTGGAAAGCTGAGCTTTTTATTTATTTATTTATTGCCAGTCCCAGTGTCGAGTTATCGGCTTAAAACACTATTATTCTGAGGCCAAGGAAAATTACTGAAGTGTTGTTTAGAGACTACAGTGACAGCATATGTAAGAAAGGCCTATGATAGTGTCAAAAATATTATACACCAGGCCCGTACAAAGCTTTTCAAAATGGGGGGTGGCACGGCAGGATTACAAAAATCTTATGTGAAATAAATGCACGCATCGCATATCACAAGCCTTGCGGCCAGGGTAAAGGGCCTGCTTAAGGGCCTTGGAAGCTCTGGGGTTTTAGATGCTCTGGTGCATTCTGAGGCTCATCTTGGAGCATTTTTACACCAAATGTATGACCAGTATTTCAGAAATAATTTTGGTTGAGTCAAGAGTAATGAGTGGTTGGAATGGGATGATTGGGGTCATTGTTGTATACATTTTTTAAAATCAAGAATTGAAGTTGCCCTTGTTTTAATAATCTAGTTGTACTGTAAAATGTTATGTACAATGTTATAAAGGAGCATGCAAAGACTGCAAATAAAATACTGTACGTTTTTGCAGTAAATAAAACCTTTTTTTAGAAAATGTTTTGTGTGTTGATTTGATTGCCTGTTACTGTTCGATTGTGTTAGTGTGTGCACATTAAAAATATGATGCAAAAAGAAAGTCGCAAACTATGGAATTCATATTTTTTCAGCATTGTTATCAAGGAAAAGAAAGCAGTTCCAATTGTTTGATGTTATTCATATGGAGGAGAAAATATAATTGCTCCAAAACCTACCTTAAATTTGGAATCTCACGAAAGAGAATCACCCTCCCCCCTCCCACTCCCCTTCTCTCTCTCTCCCCCTCCCCCCTCCCCTTCTCTCTCTCTCCCCTCCCCTCCCTCTCCCTCTCCCCTCTGTCTCTCCCCCCTCTCCCATCTCCCCCTCTCTCTCCCTCCCTCCCCCCTCTCTCACCCTCCCACGCAGCGAGGCTCCGACTCCGTGCCGCAGACACCACAACCCCCCCCCCCCCCGGAGAAACGGGGGCACTCCCAAAACGCAATATTCCACTACTTAACTAGAGTATCCATGAGGCATTGAGGTGATTGTGCGGAGTGCAAATGGAGACCTGAACCCGCCCGGGGCCCACTGCGCGGAGAGACAGCATAATTTTGCGTCACTACTGTGTCACCGGATTCCCCCCATCTGCGCAGGTCGTAATTTGTTTCCCCAAAACTTCCAGCGGGCCGGAACCAGAATTTCGGGTAATTTCCGTCAAAGTGGAAACGCTGAATGCGCTCCAATTTTTTTTTTTTCTCGTGATTTTTTTCACTCTGGGAAAAAAAACACCTTGACCAGAGGCCCCCTAGATTTTGAGGCTTTAGACTTCAGCCTACGAACCCTATAGGTAAATCCAGCTCTGGGTATAGACCGCTGGGATGAAGTGCATAGATGGAGGAGTTTCAGCAACTGACGAGTAAACTAAAAAAGGAAATCAGAAGGGCAAAAAGGGCCAGGAGATAGCTCTGGCAGATGGCATTAAGGACAATCTCAAGAGATTTTATGAATACACTAGACCAGGTGTGTGGTCCTCCAACTCAAGCCGTTCCTGAACGTAAGATTCCAACTCTACCCTTTTCCTCCCTCAGCAGTGTTCTTTAAAAAAAAATCCAATTGCACTAGCGTGTTGCAATAGCAATTCACCCTCCCCCTGCTAGTCGAGCCATTGTGATGTCATCAGTTGAAGCTGGTCGGTTTGAAATTCAAGGTATTTTGATTTGTTTAAACTTTAATCAGAAATGTCGAGAAATAAAGCATAAAATGTTCAGTGAAAGTGATCTCTGCCTAGAGGGGGAAAATGTGAATCAGAATATGTAACAATCTTGTGAAAGTTGGCATTTTTAAAGCTTTAATCATGAATAACGTGTCAAATATAGGATGAAATCTTCAGTGAAGATTATCACTGCTAGCCTAGCCATTGTGACGTCATCAGTTGAAGCTGGTGGTTTTAATTTCAAAGTCTTTTGGCTTTTTAAGACTTTTAATCAGTAATAAGTCAAGAATAAGTCGCGAAATAAAGCATAAAATGTTCAGATAAGGTGATCCCGGCCTCAAGGGGAAATATGTCAATAGGAATATGTAAAAATGTTATCGTTACTGCATAGTGTTTTTGGAAAGATGTAAAGACAACCACTTATACACACACACACACATTCACATATACAAGATCAGACTTTTAATAAGTACTAGATTAAGTGGGACTCGTTGGGTCCCATGTTCATATGGAAGGGCTGGTCCCCCAACGCAATATTCCACCTCTCCACCAATTCCAATATTGGTGGCCAGTGGTGGGGAAGGGGGGGGGGGTGCTTTCTGGAGCACCAGTATGGGTGTTGTGGGCTGATGGGACTGGTTTCCAGAGGGCTAGTATGAACATTGTGGGCCAAATGGATTCTTGGGGTGGCAGCTCAGCCACTCAAGCCTGATGTGTTGGCAGCTCACTCACGGCTGGTGGGCTGGCAGTTGACTCACAACTACTCCTTGAAATTCCATTTCAAACTGGGTGCAAGGCCACCAAATTCAAATGCAGTTTCCTACCATTTCAAGCAGGGTGCAAGCCCACCAAATTCAAGTGCAGTTTCTTATCACTTCAAGCAGGGTGTAAGGCCATCTAATTCAGATGCAGTTTCATTCCATTTCAAGCAGGGTGCAAGGCCACCAAATTCAAGTGCAATTTCATACCACTTCAAGCAGGGTGCAAGGCCACTAAATTCAATTGCAGTTTCATACCACTTCAAGCAGGGCGCAAGGCTACCAAATTCAAATGCAGTTTCATACCACTTCAAGCAGGGTGCAAGGCCACCAAATTCAAGTGCAGTTTCATACCACTTCAAGCAGGGTGCAAGGCCACCAAATTCAAGTGCAGTTTCATACCACTTGAAGCAAGGTGCAAGGCCACCAAATTCATATGCAGTTTCATACCACTTCGTGCAGGGTGCAAGGCCACCAAATTAAAGTGTAGTTTCATACCATTTCAAGCAGGGTGCAAGGCCACCAAATTCAAATGCAGTTTTATACTATTTCATGCAGGGTGCAAGGCCACTAAATTCAAATGCAGTTTCATATCATTTCATGCAGGGTGCAAGGCCACCACATTCAAATGCGCCCCCCTCCCACTGGAAGGGACGTGGTCTTCATGGTGTGATTGACAGGAGAGAGATTCTCAACATTTTTAAAACACTAATAACTCTTTTATTTGTCATTGACAGGAAGAATCCTCTGCACCTGATGAGTGGAGGGGGGCTGAGTAAGATGGCCAAAGTTCACAGCTTTAAGTGGTAGTGCTTTATCTGAAATCAATATACGGTGCAAACAGGAAGTTGTCAAGCTTAGACTTTTAATCATTTGCCATTTCAAACCAACCACCACCAACCATTTGCTGTGCTATATTTCAAACCAACCACATTTTCATTTTCAAACCACATTAAGGGCACTCAAGGTCAGTAATACCACATTCACAGTTCAGTAGACATGTGTTCAGTGTTATTCACAGCTCAGACTGAGAGACGTGACCCTCTCGCTCCCCCATCTTGCAGAGACTGACTGAGGCACTTAATATACAGAACAACAGGAAGTGGTCAAGACCAGATTTTTAGTAATATAGATATGCTAAGGGGGAAAGGATAACTAGAGAGAGAGTGGCACCACTCAGGAATCAAAACGGTCACCTCTGTGTGGAGCCACAGGAGATGGGCAAGGTCATCAATGAGTATTTCTCCTCTGTATTTACCAAGGAGAAAAACAGTAGGACAGAACAACTTAGGGCAGTCAATGGAAGTGTCTTGAGAGCAGTCAATGTTATGGTGGAAGAGGTACTGAAGGTACTGTCATGTACGAAGGTAGACAAAGCTCCAGGGCCTGATCAGATATATCTGAGGACATTGTGGGAAACTAGAGAGGAAATTGCAGGAGCCATGGTTGAAATTTATGTATCTTCTTTGAATACAGGAGAGGTGCTGGAAGACTGGAGGGTGGCAAATGTTGTGCCTCTATTCAAGAAGGGCTGTTGGGAAAATTCTGGGAATGCTGGCCAGTGAGCTTAACATCTGTAGTTGGAAAGTTACTAGAGAATATTCTGAGGGATAGGATATACAGGCATTTGGATGGGCAAGGGCTGATTAGGGATAGTCAACGTTGTTTTGTACGTGGGAGGTCTTGTCTCACAAATCTGATTGAGTTTTTTGAAGATGTGACCAAAAAGGTTGATAAGGGCAGAGCTGTAGATGTTGTATACATGGATTTCCATAAGGCATTCGTCAAAGTTCCACATTGTAGGCTGCTCTGGAAGGTTAGACTGCGCGGAACCCAAGGAGAGATAGCTGAATGGATACAAAATTGAAGGAAGCAGAGGGTGATGGTGGAAGGTTGTTTCTCGGACTGGAGGCCTGTGACTAGTGGTGGGCCTCAGGGTTCGGTGTTGGGCCCGTTACTGTTTGTCATCTACATCAATGATTTGGATGAGAACATACATGGCAAGATTAGCGAGTTTGCTGATGATACAAAAATGGGTGGTTTTGCAGATAGTGAAGATGGTTGTGAACGATTGCAGCAGGATCTGGATCGATTGGCCAGGTGGGCGGAGAAATGGTTGATGGAATTTAATACAGAGAAGTGTGAGGTGTTGCATTTTGGGAAGTCTAACATGGGCAGGACCTACACAGTGAATGGTTGGGCTCTGGGTAGTGTTGTAGAGCAGAGGGATCTAGGAGTGCAGGTGCATGGTTCCTTGAAGGTCGAGTCACAGGTAGATAAGGTGGTCAAATAGGCTTTTGGCACATTGAACCTCAGTCAGACTATTGACCGAGTTAGGAGATCATGTTGCAGTTGTATAAGACGTTGGTGAGGCCACATTTAGAGTATTGTGTTCAGTTCTGGGCACCTTGTTATAGGAATGTTGTCAAGCTGGAAAGGGTGCAGAGTTGATTTTCGAGGATGTTGCCAGGACTAGAGGGTCTGAGCTATAGGGAGAGGTTGGGTAGGCTGGGACTCTATTCCCTGGAGTGCAGGAGGAGGAGTGGTGATCTTATAGAGGAATATAAAATCATAAGTGGATTTGATCGGGTAGATGCACAGATTCTTATACCCAAAGTAGGTGAATCAAGGACCAGACGACTAGGTTTAAGATGAAGGGAAAAATAATTAATTGTAATCTGAGGGGTAACTCAGATGTATGGGTGTATGGAACAAGCTGCCAGAGGAGGTAGTTGAGGCAGGGACTATCCCAACATTTAAGAAACAGACAGGTACATGGATAGGACAGGTTTGGAGGGATATGGACCAAACGCAGGCAGGTGGGTCTATTGTTGTTGGGACAAGTTGGCTGGTGTGGGCAAGTTGGGTCGAATGGCCTGTTTCCACATTGTATCACTCTATGACCGAGGTATGGGGAGGGGAGGGGAGGAGCAAGTGGGTTCGATGAGTGAGTGTATGGAACCGGGAGGGAGTGGAGGGGGTCACACCAGAGGTGAGGGTTACTTTCATTGTTCTTGCCATTGAGTTGTAGACTATCTAGACAGAATATGGAGTGATATTTCTCTAGGTTTGTGTTGGGCCTCACCCTGACGGTGGATAAGGCCAAGGATGGACAGGTCGGTGTGGGAACAAGAATGGGAACTGAAATGGAGCTCGGGCATTGCAGACAGAGGGCAAGTGCGGCGCAAATGAGTGACTTTGTCTGCATTTGGTCTCACCGATGTAGAGACCACAACAAGAGCCCCGAATAATGCAGTAGAAGAGATTGGAGGGGGTGAAGGTGAAACTTTGTGCCAGTGGGGAGGGCTGTTAGCGTCTCTGAGGAAGGAGGTGTATGGACACGTGTTGCATCTCCTGAGGTTGCAGGGGGGCGTGGGGTGGGTGAGCGTGGATGGCTGGACCTGCGAGTCACAGAGTGAGTGGTCCCTGTGGAAGGTGGACAGATGGGGGCAGATGCGGCTGGTGATGAGTTCTCACTGCAGATATGCTCGATGCAGAGACTGGCGGGGTGAGAGGTGGGAACCAGAGGAACTCTGTCTTTGTTCTGTTCGGGGGAGGATGGGTGAGATCAGAAGACCCAAACAACAACAGAAATGGCTCTATTAACCACAGCTACCATCGGACAGGAGATACAGAAGCCTGAAGTCCCACACCACCAGGTTCAGGAACAGCTACCTTCCTGCATCCATCAGCTTGTTGGACCAAACTGCACAAACCTAAACCTGCCTTGACAATGGAACACTATGGACCTCTTGCATTTCCATGGACTTGTTTTCTAATTGTGGTTTGCACTAATGCCTTAGTTTTGTCTACACTTTTTTTTTCTTTTTCACTGTCTTGTATAAATTATAATGTAATTGATGTATAATTTGTGTGTTGCCTGAGTCTATGCACCTGTGATGCTGATGCCAGCGAGGTTTTTCATTGCATTTGTTCCGCACCGCACCTGTACATGTGACCATAAACTCATCTGGAGGTGAAACTGCATTTCCTGAATAAGTGGGAGATTACAGATACTAATCTGATGGTGGAACACGAGTGCTGGAGTAACCCTGTGGGTTAGGCGGCGTCTGTGGAGGGAAAGGACAAGCGAAGTTCCATGTCGAGTCCCTTCTTCAGACTCCCATAAGAAGGTACAATGCCAAACTCCAGCTTAAACTGCGTTGCCTGGAGTATTGTGTGCAGTTTTGGTCCCCTAATTTGAGGAAGGACCTTCTTGCTATTGAGGGAGTGCAGCGTAGGTTTACAAGGTACATTCCCGGGATGGCGGGACTGTCATATGCTGAGAGAATGCAGCAGCTGGGCTTGTACACTCTGGAGTTGAGAAGGATAAGAGGGGATCTTATTGAAACATATAAGATTGTTAAGGGCTTGGACACGCTAGAGGCAGGAAACATGTTCCCATTGTTGGGGGAGTCCAGAACCAGGGGCCACAGTTTGAGAATAAGGAGTAAGCTATTTAGAACGGAGACGAGGAAACACTTTTTCTCACAGAGAGTGGTGAGCCTGTGGAATTCTCTGCCTCAAAGGGAACCAGTGGGAGGCAGGATCTCTGGATGCTTTCAAGAGAGAGCTAGATAGGGCTCTTGAAGATAGCGGAGTCAGGGGATATGGGGAGAAGGCAGGAACGGGGTACTGATTGGGGATGATCAGCCATGATCACATTGAATGGCGGTGCTGGCTCGAAGGGCCGAATGGCCTAATCCTGCACCTATTGTCTATTGTCTATTGTTTATTGTCAACAACATTATTATAAACCTTCTTAATGACAGGAACAGGGTACTTATTTTAGATGATCAACCATGATCACATTGAATAGCGGTGCTGGCTCGAAGGGCCGAATGGCCTAATCCTGCACCTATTTTTCTATTTTCTATGTAAGGTTCTAGATCCAAGGAACTAAACTTTTGTGTCGGGGCTTTTCTCCATTGGCTCCAGCACTGTGTGTTCTGCTCAGGACTCCAGCATCTGCAGTTCCCTGTACCACAGTAATCTGATGGTGTTTGAATTCTGGTCAAAATTGAGTGAATGTAGAGCGGCAGCCCCATCTCCTGGGTATTCTATTGCATTTATCCATATTTCAATCGGATCTTTCTTAGCGTCAAATAAGGACTTTAAATCATGAGCATAACAGGAGTTAAAATAGCCCTCGTGACTTACTAATGTTATAATTGTGGCCGTCAGTCAGGGAGGATTATTTAGTTGAATCTTCTTTTACTCTATGGTATTTTAAATACGTTCATTTTAAGGATTTGAGTCTAGGAGCAGGGCGGTTCTACTTCAGTTATATAAGGTCTTTGTGAGACCACACCTGGAGTATTGCGTACAGTTCTGGTGTCCAAATCTGAGGAAGGACATTATTGCCATAGAGAGAGTGCAGCAAAGGTTCACCAGACTGATTCCTGGGATGTCAGGACTGTCTTATGAACAAAGACTGCATAGACTCGGTTTATACTCTCTAGAATTTAGGAGATTGAGAGGGGATCTTATAGAAACTTACAAAATTCTAAAGGGTTTGGACAGGCTAGATGCAGGAAGATTGTTCCCGATGTTGGGGAGGTCCAGGACAAGGGGTCACAGCTTAAGGATAAGGGGGAAATCCTTTAGGACCGAGATGAGAAGGACTTTTTTCACACAGAGAGTGGTGGGTCTCTGGAACTCTCTGCCACAGAGGGTAGTTGAGGCCAGTTCATTGGCTATATTTAAGAGGGAGTTAGATGTGGCCCTTGTGGCTAAGGGGATCAGAGGGTATGGAGAGAAGGCAGGTACGGGATACTGAGTTGGATGATCAGCCATGATCATATTGAATGGCGGTGCAGGCTCGAAGGGCCGAATGGCCTACTCCTGGTGACCTAATTCCTATGTTTCTAAGATTAAAATATAAATAATAAAAGTCGAACAAAACCATGTTAATAAAAAATAAAGGATTTGTTCTACAATATTTGGATTCATTCAAAAGGCCGCACTTAATGGCCTAGAAGGCGGCAGGTTCCCCACCCCTGGTTTAGAGATACAGCACGGAAACAGGCCCTTCAGCCCACCGACCAGCGATCTCCGCCCACTAACGTTATCCTACGCACACTAGGGATAATTTACAATTATACCAAGCCAATTCACCTACAAACCCGCACGTCTTTGGAGTTTGAGAGGAAACCGGAGCACCCGGAGAAAACCCACGCAGCTCATGGGGAGAACGTACAGACTCCGTTCAGACTGCACCCGTAATCTAATCGACCCTGGGTCTCTGGCGCTGTAAGGCAGCAACTCTGCCGCCGCACTACCATGCTGCATCTTACAATAATACTGTTCTCTGTTCAATGTAGTCATCTTTCCCTTCTCATCTTCAACCTATGCTCTGTCGTTCTTGTTCCCCCTAGCCTGGGAACAAGATTGCATGCAATAGCACAAATCCATGTGTCTCATGATTTTATACACCTCTACAAGATTTTATACACCAGGGCACAGTACTTGGCCCACACCTATTTTTGCTTTACATCAATGACATCCATGAAATAGTCGCAAGTACGACCAGACTATTCGCTGATGATTGTTTGCTGTACCGTCCAATTAAGTCAGCTGAGGATTAAGGTGCTCTCCAAAAGAATCTCGATACTATAGTCGAGTGGTCACAACAATGGGGCATGCAGTTCAACCCTTCTAAATGTGAAACCATGCGTGTCACCAGAAAGAGGAATCCAGGCGTCACATCTTACAACATACTTGGTGTCACCCTTGAAGAATCCAAACAAACCAAGTATCTTGGCATCAACTTGCAGAATGATCTACGATGGAATGGTCAGACTCATCATGTAACAGTGAAAGCAACAGGTGTCCTAAACTTCCTGAGGCGCAACTTCCATCATTGTTCAGCTTCTGTCAAGGAGAAGCTGTATTTCACCCTCGTTAGACCTCATCTGGACTACGCAGTTGCAGCTTGGGACCCATACGCAGATAAAAACATTTCATCCATCGAACGTGTCCAAAGACAGGCTGCTCGATTTGTTACTAACACCTACGAGAGAGAAGCGAGTGTCACCAAACTTCTGAATTCTCTGGGCGGGGTGGAACCCTCTCCAAGACAGACGTGAAGCTCACCGTTTGACGTGTTTTTATAAGATGTTAAATGGTCAGCTAGACATAGATCACAAGACCTACACCAACCCCAAACCAATTAGGAGCAGACGAGGGCATTCGATCCAATTTGTGGTCCCAGCCTCAAAGACAGATGTGTACAGCAATTCGTTCTTCCCACGCACTATTAAAGCATGGAATAATCTCCACCAAGCCACGGTTGCCCAGCCAGATGCAACTACATTTAAAGTGGCACTTTCTTCCCAATAACCCCCTCAGGCTAAAACCCCTCCCTTCACTACCTCCAGTTTAAATTCCAGTTGGAATATTTTGGAGGACCAAGTAACCAAGAACCAAGAAGAACCTCTCAGTCTACTGCACTCCAAGGAATAAAGCCCTAGTCTGACCAAGAAATAAAGTCCTGGCCTCGATGTTGGAGGAATAATGCTTGAAGATCAAAAACATCAAACTCAGCACAAAATCCACCCAATACCAGTCGGTGATGATCCCTGCCCTTCTGACACGGTGTGGGTGGAAGACATTTCTGACCACTCACCTATATGAAGGATGAGGTGGCACTGGCAAAGGTGCGGAAGATGAAGAATGTATAGAACAGCTCATTGGTGAGGCCGCAGCTGGAGGACTGACACATTTCTGGTCAACACGCCACAGGAGGATGTGATTACGCTGAAGAGAGTTCAGAAAGGTTTGACAGGAATGTTGCCAAGACTAGAGGGCTTGAGTTATAAGTAGAGGCTGGATAGGCTGGGGCTTTTATCTCTGGAGTAAGGGAGGCTGAGAGGAGTGTAATCAAATAGAAACTGATTCAGGTGCGATGTTTAAGAGCTTGTTCAAAGAAGGCGTATATTTTAAAGGAGTGACAGAGGTACTTGCAGGGGAATGTGTGAGGAGGTTATTATTTGTCTATAGTTTTAGCTTGAACCATTTAGCTTGAAGATTCAAAGTTTAATATAGTAATTGTGCTGATACTGACTCCAACCTACCACATAATGGATATAATCCATTCTGCAGGTTTTACTTTTATGATGCCATTTAAACTTCACTTGGATTTCAATCACTTCAATGTAAAAGTAATTGGGAATGGGGAGCATTGGAACAAAAATTTGCCCTCGGTACATATTAACTGTAATATAATAATGTATGCACGTTGGTAGGTGCAATCAAAACAAATATATTTTTATCATTGTTGTGTTATGAATACCACAGAAAATATTATGTACTCTCAAGATCACATTTAATAGAATAACATTGCTTAAAAATCATGAATGGCATAGATGAAGCGAACAGACACAGACATTGCCCCAGGTGGGGAGCCTAAACTAAAGGGCACAAGTTTAAGGTGAGAGGAGGAAAGATTTCAAAGGATATCTTTTTCCCACAGTGGGTGGTGGGGTTATCTAACGAGCTGCCAGAGGAGGCAGGTACAATAACATCATTAACAAAAGAGGACCCAGCGTGGGGGAACTGCCGAGAACTAAAGGGGACCACCAATGGAACGGGCTTGTGTAAAATTGAATAAACATAGAAACATAGAAATTAGGTGCAGGAGTAGGCCATTCGGCCCTTCGAGCCTGCACCGCCACTCAATATGATCATGGCTGATCATCCAACTCAGTATCCCGTACCTGCCTTCTCTCCATGCCCTCTGATCCCCTTAGCCGCAAGGGCCACATCTAACTCCCTCTTAAATATAGCCAATGAACTGGCCTCAACTACCCTCTGTGGCAGAGAGTTCCAGAGACCCACCACTCTCTGTGTGAAAAAAGTCCTTCTCATCTCGGTCCTAAAGGATTTCCCCCTTATCCTTAAGCTGTGACCCCTTGTCCTGGACCTCCCCAACATCGGGAACAATCTTCCTGCATCTAGCCTGTCCAACCCCTTAAGAATTTTGTAAGTTTCTATACTCCTAAATTCTAGAGAGTATAAACCGAGTCTATGCGTCTTTGTTCATAAGACAGTCCTGACATCCCAGGAATCAGTCTGGTGAACCTTCTCTGCACTCTCTCTATGGCAATAATGTCCATCCTCAGATTTGGAGAACAGAACTGTACGTAATAGTTAGTAACTGTGTCGGTGCCCTTTATGTGGTGACTCTTTACATACCTTATACATACCTGGAGAGTCCTTCCCCAGAGTAACACTGTCAGCCTTGTTTACTCCGATGGGCCAGACATGCCTGACACTGCTCTAAACTGCAACGTCACCAGGATCGAGAAGGTCCCTTTGAGGATGTTCCCCGATTCTCCTCAAAAAGTGACAACACCCTTGCCAGTTCGATGGGATCCCTGGAGAGTGACTGCTGAAAGTGGAGACTGAGCAATCAGGAAAGCACTGAGCATAGGATCCTTTCACCTGAAGCATAGGGTGGACAGGTTTCACTGTGTGAAAGAAGGCACCACCTCCGGGCTGAACACACCACTGTCCCACAAGTGGTAGAATCTGTAGATCCCAAATTGGCCTCATTCAACCCCTTGAGAAACCAACGAGCTGAAGTTGGAGCAAGTATCGATCTTGGTTTATTGCTGTCACGTGGTCCGAGATGCAGTGAAAAGCTTTAATTATGGGCTATCCAGTCAAATCATACGACACAGGAGTGAAAACAACATGTAGTGCAAAGAGAAAAACACCAGAGTGCAGAATATTGTGTCACAGTTACAGAGAAAATGCAGGTAAATGTGCAAGGTACGCAATGTGGTAGGTTGGAAGACTGGGAATCTACCCTAGCTTATGGGAAGACTGTTCAGTAGTGTGGGGGAAACAGCTGGTGGCCCGTGTTTGCAAGCTTTTGGCTCTTCTGCCGGACGGGAGGAGAACGGAGAAGAGGGAATGACTGGGGTGAAAGAAATCCTTGATTATATGGGTTACATCCACTATTTTCTACAATTTCAGGCAGACCAGTTGCGATCTAGGGCAGAGCTGCTGCCAAACCAAGGTGCGATGCTCAATTTCATGGGGAGCCCCTAAAAAGACTTCATCATCTTGCAGACATAACCAGGAGTTGGTGCAATAGATGAAAGTACACCATGCAGGGATTACAGAACCACATCGGGATACTGGGCATTTCCTCGGCACTAAATCTGAGCAGGATATTTCTTGAACTGACATAAACCACACAATGCAATTCCATTCAATAATGATATTTTATTTGAATATAACTAACAGATTCATTCATTCCTAATCAGAGAAGCACACCTGCATTTACTATGGCCCATTGCAGCTCCCCAGTCTGATGCACAGCTCAAGGTATTTTGTAGCACAGCAAAATAATTCCCCGTTTATCTACAGAAGTGATGTATACAGTGGCAGCCACAAAGGTTTTGGTAAATCAATATCAATCAATATAGAGAGAGTACAGAGGAGATTTACTAGAATGTTGCCTGGGTTCCAGCAACTAGTTACAGAGAAAGGTTGAACAAGTTGGGTCTTTATTCTTTGGAGCGCAGAAGGTTAAGGGGGGACTTGATTGAGGTCTTTAAAATGATGAAAGGGATAGACAGAGTTGACGTGATAAGCTTTTCCCATTGAGGGCGGGGAAGATTCAAACAAGAGGGCATGACATGAGAATTAAGGGACAGAAGTTTAGGGGTAACATGAGGGGGAACTTCTTTACTCAGAGAGTGGTGGCTGTGTGGAATGATCTTCCAGCAGAAGTGGTGGTGGCAGGATCGATTGTAACATTTAAAAGTAAATTGGATAGGTATATGGACGGGAAGGGAATGGAGGGGTATGGTCTGAGTGCAGGTAGATGGGACTAGGGGAAAATAAATGTTCGGCACGGACTGGAAGGGCCGAGAAGGCCTGTTTCCGTGCTGTAATTGTTATATGGTTATATGGTTATATGGTTAATAACAGTTTTATTCGTCACTTCCACATAAAGTGCAAGTGAAATGAATTTGCCAGCAATATCTTTGAAATTGAAATTGAAATATCTTTCCTGTTGCCAACTCTCTAAGGATTTGTTGAGGTTTAGATCCATCTTTCAGACCTAATACATCAAGATACCCGAAGAAAATCTGTTGCCGAAGGCGTCTAGGAGCATTTCCAGGGAATCCCTTCACCGCTGAAGAAACATGCGCAAGGCGGAATAGTCTGTGAAATGCAGTAACGTCCCTAACAAGCTGTAGAAGAAGATGGCCTTTGGCTGTGGCGAACAAATCTCTAGTTGCAGAAGATTGGTCATGGTGCAGGGTCCTGGAGGAGAAACACAACATCAGCAACCTACCAACAGACACCTCGCCGAGCCAGCCAAATCCAACAGTGGACTCACAAATCGCAGAAGATGATGTCCAATTACTTAAGGTGATACTTGAGGTACAGTCTCATTCTCTCTGCTGCTTTATACAGTACTACTTGAGTAAGTATTCTATACACTTTTACTCATAGCAAAATTCAAAGTGCTGGAAGAACTCAGTGGGTCAGGCAGCATCTGTGGAGAACACGGATAGGTGACGTTTTGGGGTTGGGGGCCTTCTTCAGACTGGTTGTAGGGGGAAGGGGGAGAAGAAAGCCAGATGAGTGAAGGGGCAGAACAAAGGCTGGTAGGTAATAGTTGGACACAGATGAGGGGAGCCTCTGATGGACCCTCGGTAGGGCTAAGGCCAGAGATGAAAAGACGCAGAATGTGAGACAAAAGGATTGAAGAGCAGTGAATTGTGAAGGTAGAGGAAGTAATGTAGGTGGAAGAGGGGAAGAATAGGTACGAGTCCAGGTGGGGCACAGGGGAGAGGGGAAGGGAAAAAAAGGGAGGCGGAGGAAGAACAAAGAGGGAAAACCTCCTACTAACAGAGGCTCCCATCACCTGTATCCCACGAAGGAAGGAACTGCAGATGCTGGTTTAAACCGAAGATAGACACAAAATGCTGGAGTAACTCAGTAGGACAGGCAGCATCTCGGGAGAGAAGGAATGGGTGACGTTTCTGTTTGAGAGGGTCCCGACCCGAAACTGAGGAAGGACATTATTGCCATAGAGGGAGTGCAGAGTAGGTTCACCAGACTGATTCCTGGGATGTCAGGACTGTCTTATGAACAAAGACTGCATAGACTCGGTTTATACTCTCTAGAATTTAGGAGATTGAGAGGGGATCTTATGGAAACTTACAAAATTCTTAAGGGGTTGGACAGGACAAAACCTGGCATGTAATCAATCTGTGGACTCTATATGCTGGAGTAACTCAGCGGGACAGGCAGCATCTCTGGAGAGATGTCCTTTAGGACCGAGATGAGAAGGACTTTTTTCACACAGAGAGTGGTGGGTCTCTGGAACTTTCTGCCACAGAGGGTAGTTGAGACCAGTTCATTGGCTATATTTAAGAGGGAGTTAGATGTGGCCCTTGTGGCTAAGGGGATCAGAGGGTATGGAGAGAAGGCAGGTACGGGATACTGAGTTGGATGAACAGCCATGATCATATTGAATGGCGGTGCAGGCTCGAAGGGCCGAATGGCCTACTCCTGCACCTAATTTCTATGTTTCTATGTTTCTATGAAACGTCACCCATTCCTTCTCTCCAGAGATGCTGCCTGTCCCGCTGAGTTACTCCAGCATATAGAGTCCACAGATTGATTACATGCCAGGTTTTGTCCTGTCCCTCCTCTCTTCCAGCTTTCTTCCCCTCCTACAATCAGACTGAAGAAGGGTCCCGACCCAAAACGTCCATGTTCTCCAGGGATGCTGCCTGACCGCCGAGTTACTCCAGCACTTTGCGCTCTTTTGTGACACCTCCAACAGTTCCGTAACGCTCTCGGTGGCCCTGCGAATGTTGGCCACACTTGTCACCTCAAGCCTCTGAGATGTCACTTGACCTGCTGGCTCAGAGACACAAGTGAAACCCCTCTCCCACGGTACGAGTTCATTCCAAGAGCTCTCCCCCGAGTTTGCCCCGATTCGAACTCGGAGATTTACGGTAACGGCCGCTCGTCGGTACTCGGGGCTCTCGTGGACATTTTTCAACATGTTGAAAAATCTTCACGAGTCTTCCCGAGCTTACCTGCCGTTAGCGAGTCTTCCCGAGTATCTGCCGTTAGCGCTATGAGACGTCCCCGAGCCCCGACGTACCCGCTACGTGCATTCTCCGTGCTTACCACGAGTTTGATTTTTTTTTAAACTCGGGAGAGCTCTTGGAATGAACTCGTACCGTGAGACAGGGCTTTGACACCGTTGGACTCAACGATGCATCTCCTGATTAAAAGGTCTTGTTTACAATTTTGGATCCTACCCATTGTCCACCAGCTAAGCAACGTCCGCGTAACAGTCTTATTATGGCAGACAGTTGGCACTGACCTGTCCCGGGCGACTGATATGTTCTCCTTCACGGATACTCGCACACGTTGAGGAGTGGATTGAAAACCATTTCCGGATGACATGACATGTAGAAGGTCACTTCCTCCACACACTGGTAGAAGGCGCTCGTGTCCTTTGAGTCAGCGTAGACTCCATCATCTATGCCGCAGCAAATGTTGGGTTTTCTGACGGTGGTGATCCCTACAAGAGTCACAAGGACACAGAAGATGCATGGACGTCCACCAGGAACGAGACCCTCTATGATCTACAGTCCCAGAGGAAATCAAGGAAGTCCCCTGAGGAGTATAAGGGATCCAAGAACACATTAAAGAAGAAATCTGGATAGGCATAAAGGGGCAATGAGATATAACTGGCCGATAAGGTAAAGGAGAATCCTAAAACAACCTATAAATATATTAAAAGCATATAGATAACTAGCTGAAGAAGGGTCTCGACCCGAAACGTCGCCTATCTCCTTCGCTCCTTAGATGCTGCTGCACCCGCTGAGTTTCTCCAGCTTCTTGTGGAACCCTCGATTCTCCAGCATCTGCAGTCCCTTCTTTAACACTAGATAACTAGCTTTCTTCCCCTACGACAGTTAGCCTGAAGAAGGGTCCCAACCCGAAACGTTGCCTGTCAGTGTTCTCCAGAAAATAAATAATTCTTGCCCGTGTTTACCGTGGAGAAAGTGATGGAAGCTAGCGTCTTCAGGGGAGGAGGCAGTGAGATGCTGGAGTCAATCAACATTATGAAGGAGGAAATGTTGGTTGCCTTTAACTCATAAAGTTCAGTTTAGTTTAGAGACAGAGCGCGGGAACAGGCCCTTCGGCCCACCGGGTCCGTGCCGACCAGCGATCACCGCACACTAACACTATCCTACATCCACTAGGGACAACTTGACAATTTTTACATGTACCAAGCCAATTAACCTACAAGCCTGTACGTCTTTGGAGTGTGGGAGAAAAACAGAAGATCTCGGAGAAAACCCACGCAGGTCATGGGGAAAACGTACAAACTCCGTACAGACAGCTCCCGTAGTCGGGATCGAACCCGGGTCTCCGGCGCTGCATTCGCTGTAAGGCAGCAACTCTACCGCTGCGCCACCGTGACCGCCCAAGGTAGGTAAATCACCAGAGTGTGAGCTGTATCCCAGGACATTGCGAGCAGCTGGAGAAGCTTGCTGGGGACCTGCAAAGATGTTTGAATCTTCCATCGCCACAGGTGAGGGTTGAAGACTGGAGGGGGGTAACGTTGTGGCTTCATTTAAGTAAGGGCTGCAAGGACAACCCGAGGAACTACTGGCCCATGAAACTAACATAACAGAGTTATTGGAGAGGATTCTGAGGTTCAGACTCTGCCTGCATTTGGAAAAGTGAGAATTACTTAGGCTTTAGGCGATAGACAATAGACAATAGACAATAGGTGCAGGAGTAGGCCATTCGGCCCTTCCAGCCAGCACCGCCATTCAATGTGATCATGGCTGATCATCCCCAATCAGTACCCCGTTCCTGTCTTCTCCCCGTATCCCCTGACTCCGCTATCTTTAAGAGCCCTATCTAACTCATGTATGGGAAAACATGTCTCACAAATCTGATTGAGTTTTTTGACCGAGAGTATTGGGCAGCAGGGTGGCACGACAGTCGAAGCACAGGTTCAATCCTGACCGTGGGTGCTGTTTGTGTGGAGTTTGCACGTTCTCCCTGTGACTACGTGGGTTTCCCCCGAGGGTTCCGGCTTCCACTCACATCCAAAAGATGTGCGGATTTTTAGGTGAATTGGTCTCTGTAAAATTGTCCAGAGTGTGCATGGAGTGCTTGTGAAAATGGGATAACATAGGACTGGTATGAACAGATGATCAAATGCTGGCGTGGACTCGATGGGCCAAAGGGTCTATTTTCATGCTGTCTCTTTCAGTGATGCAATCGGTATTGATAAGTGCAGGGTGGCAGAAGTTGCCTTTGTAGACTTAAGCAAGGCATTTGACAAGGTCCCACAGGGTGTGCTGATCTGCAAGGTGGGATCCAGGGTGAGATACCAAATCGGATATAGAATTGTCTTGGAGGTAGGAGTTAGAGGGTGATAGTACTGGGTAGCTTTTTCAGATCGGAGGTCTGCGACCAGTCATGTGTCTCAGGAATTGTGCTGGGTTGTTTGTAGTTTGTCGTCCATATTAATGATTTGGAAGAGAATTTAGGTGGCTTGAGTAGTAAGTTTGCAGATGAAACCAAAATTTGTGGGAGTGTGGACAGTGAAGGGAGCTGTCTAAGGTTGCGACAGGTCTGAAGAAGGGTCTCGACCTGAAACGTCACCCATTCCGTCTCTCCAGCGATGATGTCTGTCCCGCTGAGTTACTCCAGCAGATTGTGTGTGTCTAAGGTTACAGCAGGGTCTATACCAACTGGGGAAGTGACCAAAGCATTGGCAGGTGGAGAATAACTCGGACAACCATATAACCATATAACAATTACAGCACGGAAACAGGCCTTCTCAGCCCTTCCAGTCCGTGCCAACCATTTATTTTCCCCTAGTCCCATCTACCTGCACTCAGACCATACCCCTCCATTCCCTTCCCGTCCATATACCTATCCATTTTACTTTTAAATGTTAAAATCGATCCTGCCTCCACCACTTCTGCTGGAAGATCATTCCACACAGCCACCACTCTCTGAGTAAAGAGGTTCCCCCTCATGTTACCCCTAAACGTCTGTCCCTTAATTCTCATGTCATTCCCTCTTGTTTGAATCTTCCCTACCCTCAATGGGAAAAGCTTATCCACGTCAACTCTGTCTATCCCTTTCATCATTTTAAAGACCTCAATCAAGTCCCACTTTAACCTTCTGCGCTCCAAAGAATAAAGACCTAACATTACTTCCCTACTCCTATAGTGAGAAGTGAGACAAGTGAGAAATGACGCATTTTGAGATTAAACTAGGTCAAGACATACGCAATGGAGACCTGGCTAGTGTTACTAAACAGAGAGAATAAGGGGAACTGGTAGATAGTTTCTTGAAAGTGCAATGTAGGCTTGGCAGATGGAGGTAGAAGATTCCTTGCAAAGTGAAAACTGATGAAAGGGGAAAAAATAGAGCGAACCCAAGATGTGATTGACTTGTTTAATGATGACAGAGATTTGCACAACTTTAGAGATGGCAGGCAGTGAATGGAATATATCCAGCTTTTATCATTCCCATTGGATATCTGACTGAGTGAGATTAAACAGGTGTTTAAGAAAGAACTGCAGATGCTGGAAAAATCGAAGGTAGACAAAATGCTGGAGAAACTCAGCGGGTGAGGCAGCATCTATGGAGCGAAGGAATAGGTGACGTTTCGGGTCGAGACCCTTCTTCCATCTGAAGAATGGTCTCGATCCGAAACGTCACCTATCCCTTCGCTCCATAGATGCTGCCTCACCCGCTGTGTTTCTCCAGCATTTTTGTCTACCTGAGATTAAACAGGTGACTTGTCATTGAAAGAGCTAGTTTCTCCTTCGCACAATGTGTCCAGCTTGGTCGCTCAGCTACTGCATAGGAAGGATGCTGTTACATTGGAATGGGTGTAGAGAGACCCCCAGGGTGTTACCTGGAATTGCGGGCTTGAGTTATAGGGAGAGGTTGGATAGGTTGAGATTGTCTTCTTTATTATATAGGAGGCTAAGTGGTGACCTAATTGAGGTGTACAAGAACATGGGAAGCATGGGGAAAGTAAACACTCGCAGCCCTTTTCCCAGGATAGAGGATTCTAAAACTAGAGAGCATAGGTTCAAGGTGAAGATTTTAGAGGGAGCTCAGAGCCAAGTTTTTTCACTCTGAGGGTAGTCCATATATAGAATGAGCTGCCAGAGGAAGCTATAGAAGCGGATACAATTATGACTATTACAAGTCATTTGGACAGATATATAGATAGGAAGGGTTTAATAGGATCTGGGCTAAATGCAGGCAAATGCGATTAGCCCAATATGCCAATTTGGTGGGCACGGACAAGGTGAGCCGAAGGGCTTCTTTCCATGCTAAACACCTCCGTGACTATAATTTTCCAAAATGCAGCACTTTTAACTTGTGTGAGTTAAATTCCACCTGCCATTCACTTTCCCTCTTCCCCAGTTGATCGAGATGATGTTCTAACTTGAGACAACCTTCTTCACTGTCCACCACATCACCAATTCTGGAGTCACCTGGAAGCTTACTAATCCAACCACTTGCATGTTCTTTATTTTCAGAGTCCGCCACCCCAGAGACGGAATCAGTGGGTGTCTTCAGAGCAAGATGGGCGGGGTTGTGGTCTGTGTGGGAGCCTGGGAGATAGGCATGAAGATGGGACCGAGATCCTATTGCATGGCAGAAAAGGTAGAGGGTTCAAAAGGCCTGCTCCTGCTCCCACATTGTATGTATTACATGAGTGGAAGGGCAAGGAGGATGAGATCTCAGTAGTTTACTGAAATGGCTGTCCCACTTGGGCGACCTTATTGGCGAGATTAGAAGAGTTTGAAAAAACGACATGTTGAAGACCTCCTTCAACCTCCTTCGACTATGTTGAAGACTAGCTTCGACTAGCTACGACTAGCTTCGGGGGAAATGGGACACCGAATAGTAGAGAGTGAAGACGACCTCCTTCGATCTCCTTCGACCTCCCTTCGACTATGTTTACATGGTAAATGGTAGGGAATTGAGGAATGCTGTGGAACAGAGGGATCTAGGAATAACTGCTGTGGAACAGAGGGATCTAGGAATAACTGTGCATAGTACCCTCAAGGTGGAATCGCATGTAGGTAGGGTGGTAAAGAAAGCTTTTGGTGTGCTGGCCTTTATAAATCAGAGCATTGAATATAGGAGTAGGGAAGTAATGTTAAAATTGTACAAGGCATTGGCAAGACCAATTCTGGAGTATGGTGTACAATTTTGGTCGCCTAATTATAGGAAGGATGTCGACAAAATAGAGAGTACAGAGGAGATTTATTAGAATGTTGCCTGGGTTCCAGCAACTAAGTTACAGAGAAAGGTTGAACAAGTTAGGTCTTTATTCTTTGGAGCGCAGAAGGTTAAGGGGGGACTTGATTGAGGTCTTTAAAATGATGAAAGGGATAGACAGAGTTGACGTGGATAAGCTTTTCACATTGAGGGTAGGGAAGATTCAAACAAGAGGGCATGACATGAGAATTAAGGGACAGAAGTTTAGGGGTAACATGAGGGGAACTTCTTTGCTCAGAGAGTGGTGGCTGTGTGGAATGAGCTTCCAGCAGAAGTGGTGGAGGCAGGATCGATTTTAACATTTAAAAGTAAAGTGGATAGGTATATGGACGGGAAGGGAATGGAGGGGTATGGTCTGAATGCAGGTAGATGAGACTAGGGGAAAATAAATGTTCGGCATGGACTGGAAGGGCCGAGAGGGCCTGTTTCCGTGCTGTAATTGTTATATGGTTATATGGTTATATGTTGAAGACTATCTACGACTACCCTCGATTACCTACAACTAACATGCCAACCTACTACGACCTACTACGCCTAAACCTACGAGTAAAAAAAGTATCGATTTTTTCCATGGCGACCTTTTTTTACTCGCGGGCATTTTTTAACATGTTGAAAAAAAACGCCACGACCTAGCTGAGGCCTCGAGTACGCGGAGACCGCTCTCGAGCATGAAGGAGAGTTACGAAGACCTCCTACGACCTTGTGTCGACCATGCTGCGTGTATGAGTCGAGGGCAAACTCACCAGAACTCGCGGATTAGGTCGCCGCAGTGGGACAGGCCCTCGAGGTGAAAGTGAGGATTGCCAAAAAAAAAAATCATCTCCTACCTTATATAATAAGTCCAAATGGATTTGTTGTTTTGTGCTTGCTGCTGGTAGGTTCACTTGTTAAAGGGATTCCTGACAAGATTGGTGATTTGGCATTGAATAACCTGGGTGTTTCCAACCCTGTGACCCATTTTGCTATTGGCATTGGGTTTGTTATTATAAGGTGTACCGACATACAATGAAAAACCTTGTTTGCGCGCTATCCAGTCAAATCCTACTGCACACCAGTACAATCAAGCATACACAAAGAGACACATTTCCAAAGGGCAGAATATAGAGAAAAAGCGCAAGACCTGCAAAAAAGGTAGGTTGGAAGATCGAGACTGCACCCTGGCTTTTGGGAATAATCTGATAACAACAGGGAAGAAGCTGTTCCTGAATCTGGTGGGACCTGCTTTCAAGTTGTTGTGCCTTCTGCCCAATCGGAGGGGGGAGATGTGGGAATGACGGAGGGTGTGAGTGGTCCGTGAATGCGTGGGCCTGCTCCCCCGAGGCAGCTCTCCCCCACTCACCTTGTGTAGTTGTTGGTATCTGTGGCATGGCTGTGGTTGGGGTGCTGTAGGCGAAGAGGCAAGCGTTGACCAATGGATCGAAGACCAGATCACGCTGACATGCCACGTGGAAGGCTGTCCCTGCCACGCACTGGTAGAACATATTGGGGTTCAGCGGGTCGGCGTAGTTCCCATCCACCCTATCCCTGCAGAATGTTGCATTGAAACCGTCCGTATCTGCAAGGAAATCACAGAGCTGTGAATGGATCGAGTCACAGAAAGTTACATTATCTAACTACGAGTCAGAACATTTGTTTCCTTTCCCAATCAGATCATCCCGAGACACCTTCCAGCCTCATCTCAGTCACGTCTATCCCCCGAGGTTCACATGCACCTCAGAGACAATCCATTGATTCGGTTCGTCCTGCTGGAGGCTGTCACAAAGGTCGCTGAGAAGCTCATTCCGTGAGAGAGAAGATGATTTGCTTTCCCTCTGGTTTGGTGGGTTCTGAGGCCATTGGGGACTGTTCCACAAAGGTGGAAGATGTTGGTGGTGGCCGATGGAGTGGGTATCTTGAGAGCCTGCACATTCATCTTGCCTCCTGAGCCGAGACTCCTGGGATACCAGCTGATAGATTCAAGCGTTCAGGTACCATCCCGAATGCTGCCCCGCCTTGAACATTCCGGGGAAACAGAGATTCCCAGGAATCGGGGAAGATGACCCACAACTTCAAGGAGGCATATCTCTGAATCCTTTCCTTTTTTTCCTTTTGGTAATGCCTTCCCAAGACAGAGCTAGGAATAGTGCGTCAGTCCTGAGAGCTTGATGTTGGACATAGCCATCCACGCAGCCTGCTAACCACGGAACAAGAGCCTTAATTACAGGAGATATTGGCCTGTCGGAGAAGAAAGGTCCCTGGAAGGACCCGAAACGTCGCTTGTCCATTTCTCTCCGCAGATGCTTCCTCGACCGCCGAGTTCCCTCCAGCACTTGGTGTCTTGCTCAGGATTTCAGCATCTGCAGTTCTTTGTGTCTCCGTGGAAAATTGATGTTGGCTTGTTTGCACTTCGGGTGAATTTTGACGGTTTTGCAGAGATGGTGTTGGTGATACGTTTGTCAATGCTGTGAGACCGTCTGTTGTAGGTAGACAAGGTCTCAGAGACATACAGGAGGATCAGCAATCACTGTTGACCATGTAGACCATGGATGTTTTTTCCTAGGTCAGAGGTCTTGATCTCCAAATATATTTTTTTCCTCAATCGCGCTCCCCCTGCGGAAACTCCTTGTCCTTCCTACTCAACTTATCAACGACCCCTCACCAGAACTTACCCCACCCTCCACCCCTGTGTAGCTAGATGTCGTATCTGCAGCTCAAGGTGTTCAATTGACTCAGATACTACCCCTGGTATTGTTCTAAGTTCTGAGCTCGATGTTCTAGCACTGAAGCACCGCCCTCTTTTTGGTGTCAGGAGGCAAATCACAATTGGAGACCCACTCCTTCACTGATCCAACGAACCAACCAAAAAAATGGTGGGGGGAATACAATGGGGGAGGGGAGGATTGAGGTTAAAAAGAATGAGTGATTATTGGCCTGTTTCCATGCTGCAGCTATCTGTGACTCTACAGTCAGGATAATTAGGGGCAGTGGGCATGGCTTGGTCCGCAGCAGGGCATATCTTATGAACGATTGAGGAATTTTGAGAAGGTGATGAAGGTGATCGAGGACGGTCGGACAGTGGATGTTGTCCACATGGACTTTAATAAGGCATTTAATCAAGTCTGCCATGATAGGCTACAACATGAAGATGCATGGGATGCAAGGTGATTTAGTTGTCTGGATTTAGAACTGGCTTATGCATAGAAGACAGAATGTCGTGGTGGAAACGTGTTATTCTGGCTGGAGGTCTGTGACCAGTGAAGTTCCACAGAGATCTGCGCTGGGACATCTGCTGTATATTTATATATATATATATATATATATATATAAATTAATTGGACATAAATACGGATGGGTTGGCTTGTACGTTTGCTGACATCACCAAAATTGGTAGAGCTACAGACAGTGGGGAAAGCCATCCAAGTATTAATCGAGATATAGAACAGCTGGATAAATGGGAAGAGAAATGGCAGATGGAGTTTAAGTGTGAGGTGTTGCACTTTGGGAGGCTCAAAGTCAAAAAGTCAAGTCAAAAGAGTTTATTGTCATGTGTCCCTGACAGGACAATGAAAATCTTTCTTTGCATAGCACAACAGAACATAGAAGGCTACAATAAAGGTTAAATGTTAAGGGAATGTAGACAGTTCAAGGCAAGACCCCCTAGCAGCACTGATGTATACAGGGATCTTAGGGTCCAAGTCCATAGCTCCCTGAATGTGGCAACGCAGCAGATGGATTGATGTGTATTGAAGGCATTGAGTATAAAAGGCATGAAATCACCTTGCGGCTTTATAAAACTTTGGTTGGTCACACTTGGATTATTGCATTCAGTTCTAGTAACTCCATTACAGGAGGGCTTGGAGGCTTTGGAGAGGGTGCAGAAGGATAGAGGATATTAGCTACAAGAGAGGGTTACACAAAAAGCTGGAGAAACTCAGCGGGTGCAGCAGCATCTAAGGAGCGAAGGAGATGGGCGACGTTTCGGGTCGAGACCCTCATCAAGGTATAGCTACAAGAGAGGTTGGGCAAACTTGAATTGTCCACTGTGAAGCGTTGAAGGCAGAGGGAAGACTTGGGAGACGTATGTTAAATTATGAAAAGAATAGACAGGGTAGACAACCAGAACCTTTTTCCTGGGATGGAAATGCCAGAGACTGGAAGGCATAACTTTAAGGTCAGAGGGGGAAATTTTAAAGGAGAAAGTTTCTTAACACAAAGAGCGTTGGTGCCTGGAATCAGATAAGATGGAGGCAGATAAGATAGTGGTGTTTAAGAGGCTTTTGGAAAGGCATATGGATATTAAGGGAGTGGAGGGATATGGATCACGTGCAGGCATTGGAGATTAATTTAACCTAGCATCGCATTCAGCACAGATACAATGGACAAAGGGGCTGTTCCTGTTATGCACTGTTCTATTTTGCACTGTTTTCCACTGTCCTGTTCTGCACTGCACTCCAGATTTGACAATCCGGAGACGACTTACTTACTTACATAGAAACATAGAAAATAGGTGCAGGAGTAGGCCATTCAGCCCTTCGAGCCTTTACCGCCATTCAATATGATCATGGTTGATCATCCAACTCAGTATCCCGTACCTGCCTTCTCTCCATACCCCCTGATCCCTTTAGCCACAAGGGCCACATCTAACTCCCTCTTTAGTATAGCCAATGAACTGGCCTCAACTACCTTCTGTGGCAGAGAATTGCACAGATTCACCACTCTCTGTGTGAAATCATTATTTTCTCATCTCAGTCCTAAAAGATTTCCCTCTTATCCTTAAACTGTGACCCCTTGTTCTGGAGTTCCCCAACATCGGGAACAATCTTCCTGCATCTAGCCTGTCCAACCCCTTAAGAATTTTGTAAGTCTCTGTAAGATCCCCCCTCAATCTTCTAAATTCCAGCGAGTACAAGCCGAGTCTATCCAGTCTTTCATCATATGCAAGACCTGCCATCCCAGGAATCAGTCTGGTGAACCTTCTCTGCACTCCCTCTACGGCACGAATGTCTTTCCTCAGATTAGGAGACCAAAACTGTACGCAATGCTCCAGGTGTGGCCTCACCAAGACCCTGTACAACTGCAGTAGAACCCCCCCTGCTCTTGTACTCAAATCTTGAATTACTTACTTACTTACAAATCTTACTTCTATGTTCTGCGTTAAGCAGTTAAGCGTTAAGGGCAACATACTTAATTTGTTTTCAAGGTTCGGCTTTTCACACATGTTATTTGTGAAAAGGTACAACAAACATAAAATACATTTGGGCCTTAATTTCTGTGCTATCCAATTGAACCCACATGGCCATGGCCATGGTTTTAGATTGTAGCTGTACCCTTTATAAGTACACACCCATTTCGTACAAGAAACTTATCTCTTTATCAGTTTGGTATAATTCCATTTGAATAGGTAAATTTATTTACCGTCTACTTCATCCTCTGGCCAATCACATATTCTTATTTTCGGATTGAAAACCAACATCACAGGGCACGGCAAATGGAATGTTTGCCCCAAGAAACACTGGTAAAAGCTAGACTTGTCCAGTGGGTCGGGATAAAGGCCAGACTCTTTGCCACTGCAGTAGTTGGGATCCCAATCGATGGGCCCTACAAGAAAATCACAGCGTCAGCCCAACAGACTCGGAAACATCGTAAAGAAAGGCTGCGAGCATTGCGTCAAACTGGGTTCATGTTTATTGAAGAAACTGGGAACTGCAGATGGTGATTTATTTAAAAAAATACACAAACTGCTGGAGTAACTCAGTGGATCAGGATCTCTGGACATGGAGAGGTGATGCTTCGGGTCGGGGCCCTTCTTCAGACTCGCATTCAAATTTGAGTTTTCATCCCAACCCGAAACGTGACCTATCCATGTACCCCCAGGGATGCTGCCTAGCCCGCTGAGTTACTCCATCACATTGTGTCTTTTTTCCAGGGTTTATTGAATAGAGGCAGAGTCGTACAGCGCGGAAACTGGCCCTTTCGTCCCAACTTGACCATGTCGACCAAGATGCCACATTCAAGCTAGCCCATGTCCCTCTGAACCTGTCCTATCCATGCATCTGTCCAAATGTCTTTCAATTGCGGTTATGGTACCTGTCTCAACTACTTCCTCTGGCAGCTCATCCCATACACCCACCACCCTTTGTGTGAAAAAAAGTTGCACCTCAGGTTCCTATTAACCTTAAACCTAAGTCCCCTAATTCTTGATTCCCCCACCCTGGGAAAAATACTGTGTGCATTGAACTTGTCTGATTCCCTCGTGATTTTGTACACCTCTATAAGATCACCCCATCAGCCGTCTGTGCTCCAAAGTCTTAATTCCCCAACCTCTCCCTTGCAACGGGTCCTCATGTCCTGGCGCAAAGACACTATGAAGGAGCTGGAACATTTGTACCGCTCTACCTAAGAGCTGAGAATCCAGCGACCAGGAGAATAGCCTTTCTTTGTTGCTCTTCCATTCTATGAAGGTTTGGGGAGGGTGGGGGGGTCTATGTCCCATATCCAAAAGTGCATTTGAAGCTCACTTGTTTTGCCTCTGTGCGATAAAGGGAACCTTTCTCCAGAAACCTATAACTGGGAAGACGCTTTGCTTGGAATTATGTAACTAATATCCATTTTTCCGCCTTTTACCTGCAGTTGTTGGGACCTGTACAGTCTTCGGTAAATCCTCTTTTGCTGACGTTGCCGCAGGGATTTCCTGCGTCGTTGTTGGCCTCCCCAATATTGTTGTGGTGGCTTTCTTCATTGTGGGTATCTCCTGTGTGGTTCCAAGTGTTTCCTTTGGTGTGGGTAGCTCTGGCGTGGTGGCTCTCCTTGTAGTCACCATCTCATGTGTCATTGCAGGAGTTTCCATTGCCGTCACCATCGCTTGTGTTGTTGTAGTTTCCCGAGGTGTAGGTTTCTCTTGTGTTGTAGATTGCCTTGTGGTAGCTAGTTCCTGCGTTGTTTCCCTTGCAGTGGGTATCGCCTGCACTGTTGTAGTTTCCCTCGCTGTGGGTATCTCTGGTACCATTGTAGTTTTCCTTGTTGTCACCCTCTCCTGTGTTGTAGTCTCCCTTGCTGTGGGTATCTCTGCTACTGTTGTAGTCTCCCTTGCTGTGGGTATCTCTGCTACTGCTGTAGTCTCCCTTGCTGTGGGTATCTCTGCTACTGCTGTAGTCTCCCTTGCTGTGGGTATCTCTGCTACTGCTGTAGTCTCCCTTGCTGTGGGTATCTCTGCTACTGCTGTAGTCTCCCTTGCTGTGGGTATCTCTGCTACTGCTGTAGTCTCCCTTGCTGTGGGTATCTCTGCTACTGCTGTAGTCTCCCTTGCTGTGGGTATCTCTGGTACCATTGTAGTTTTCCTTGTTGTCACCCTCTCCTGTGTCGTCATTTCCATTGTTGTGGGTATCTCTGGTACTGCTGTCGTTTCCCTCAGTGTGGGTATCGCTCGTACTGTTGTAGTTTTCCTTGTTGTCAGTATCTCCTGTGTTGTTGCTTCCCTTGTCGTGGGTATCGCTCGTACTGTTGTAGTTTTTGTTGTGAGCATTTCTTGTGTTGTTGCAAGACCTTCCCTTGTTGTGGGTATCTCCTGTGTTGTTACAGGTATCCCCTTTGTTGTTACAGGTATCCCCTTTGTTGTGGGTATCTTCTGTGTTGTTACAGGTATCTCCTGTGTTGTTACAGGTATCCCCCTTGTTGTGGGTATCTCCTGTGTTGTTACAGGTATCCCCCTTGTTCTGGGTATCTTCTGTGTTGTTACAGGTATCTCCTGTGTTGTTACAGGTATCCCCCTTGTTGTGGGTATCTCCTGTGTTGTTGTCGTTGTCTGTGTCGTTTTGAACGTTTCTTGTTCTGCGGTCACGATCTTCCCTGTTGTTGTAGGAATTATTTTTGTCGTTATGATCTCCTGTGACGTTGCAGTAGTCTTTCCTGTTGTGGGCATTTCTCGTCTTGTTGCAGCAGTTCTTGCTGCCGTTGTCGTTGCCACCTCCTCTGTTGTCAGAAGGCCCTGTGTTGAAGTAATAACTGTTGGTGGCAACCTGGTTGTCGTTGGAGTACTCCTAGGGGTTGCGCTTGTTGGCTGGGTGACGGGCATCAGATGGATACATGCCATAACCTGGATGCTGAAGACCAAGTCAGGTGCACAGGGGATATGGCTTGTTTCACCCTGCCAGCAAAAATAGTAGTAGGTGATGTCTTCCGGGTCTTCATAGAATCCATCGGTTTTCCCACTGCAAAGGAGTAGACTCTCTACAAGAGAATCAAACAGTGTCAGCAATGAGCAGAGCAAATGTCCAAAACAAACAGTATCTGGTTCATCTAGAGCTGCAGCTCAAGGTGAATTTATCCCACTCCATTGATGGATTCTATGAAAACCCGGTAGACGTCTCTTACTATTATATTTCCTGGCAGGGTGAAACAAACAAACAACATTTTGTGTTAATGTTCTCTGGTGTGTTTTATGCCGGAGGGGGGGGGGGTCGAGGGAAACGTTTTGGCCTAACGTCATGGAGCTGGAGGCCTTGCTCGGGACTGACTTTGAGCCTGGGATCCACGCTCCAACCGCAGCCTGCGGATTTCACCATCGAGGAGCTAGCGGTCTCGGGAAGCTCGAAACTACGCAAAAGGTTCGACCTGTCCCGACCCGGGGTAAATCACCCGGGGCGGGGGGGGCTGAGATATCCCCCCCCCCCCCCCCCCCCGCCCGATGCAGGAGCTTGATCGTCCCGACAAGGAGGCCCGCCGCCGACTACGGGAGTAAGGTCGTCCCGTCAACGGAAGGTTAGAGGCCCCAAACCGCTCGAGGACAAAGAAGGGAGAGATTGAACATTTTTTCGCCTTCCATCACAGTGAGGAATGTGGAGGAGTCACTGTGGTGGATGTTTGTGTTAAAATGTATTTGGTGTGATCTGTTGCTTTTTATCAGTGTGACTGTATAGCAAATGAAATTCCTCGTACGTTGTAAGACATACTTGGCGAATAAAGTATGATTATGATGATGATGATGATGATTAGATTAAGGAGGGTGAGGTCACATACATGGCTATTTTAATTCCTGGGCAGAGGTAAAGAGGAGGAATATCCATGCTGATATCTGTGGGCAACAGGATGAGCGGGAAGCCAGAGGATTGGGAAATGTTTAAAGAGCAACAGAAGATAACTAACAAGGCAATACGGGGAGAAAAGATGAGGTACGAAGGTAAGCTAGCCAAGAATATAAAGCAGGATAGTAAAAGCTTCTTTAGGTATGTGAAGAGGGAAAAAATAGTTAAGACCAAAGTTGGACCCTTGAAGACTGAAAAAGGTGAATTCACTATGGGGAACAAGGAAATGGCAGATGAGTTGAACAGGTACTTTGGATCCGTCTTCACTAAGGAGGACAAAAACAATCTTCCTGATGTACTAGTGGCCAGGGGATCTGGGGTGACTGGAGGAAATCCACTTTAGGCAGGAAATGGTGTTGGGTAGACTGATGGGACTGAAGGCTGATAAATCCCCAGGGCCTGATGGTCTGCATCCCAGGGTACTTAAGGAAGTGGCTCTAGAAATCGTGGATGCATTGGTGATCATTTCCCAATGTTCTATACATTCAGGAGCAGTTCCTGTGGATTGGAGGGTAGCTAATGTTATCCTACTTTTTAACAAAGGCGGGAGAGAGAAAACAGGGAATTATAGACCAGTTAGCCTGACATCGGTTTTGGGGAAGATGCTGGAGTCAATCATAAAAGATGAAATTGCGACACATTTGGATAGCAGTAACAGGATTGGTCCAAGTCAGCATGGATTTACGAAGGGGAAATCATGCTTGACTAATCTTCTGGAATTCTTTGAGGATGTAACTGGGAAAATGGACAAGGGAGAGCCAGTGGATGTAGTGTACCTTTCAGAAAGCATTTGATAAGGTCCCACATAAGAGATTAGTGGGCAAAGTTATGGCACATGTTATTGGGGGTAGCATGCTGACATGGATAGAAAATTGGTTGGCAGACAGGAAACAAAGAGGAGGAATTAACGGGTCCCTTTCAGAATGGCAGGCAGTGACTAGTGGGGTACCGCATGGCTCGGTGCTGGGACCACAGCTATTTACAATATACATCAATGATTTAGATGAAGGGATTACAAGTAACATTAGCAAATTTGTAGATGATGCAAAGCTGGGTGGCAGTGTGAACTGTGAGGAGGATGCTGTGAGAATGCAGGGTGATTTGGACAGGTTGGGTGAGTGGGCAGATGCATGGCAGATGCAGTTTAATGTGGATAAATGTGAGGTTATCCACTTTGGTAGCAAAAACAGGAATAAAGATTATTATCTAAATGGTGTCAAGTTGGGAAAAGGGTAAGTACAACGGGATCTGGGGGTCCTTGTACATCAGTCTATGAAAGTAAGCATGCAGGTGCAGTAGGCAGTGAAGAAAGCGAATGGCATGTTGGCCTTCATAACAAGAGTAGTTGAGTTTCGAAGCAAAGAGGTCCTTCTGCAGTTATACAGGGCCCTAGTGAGACCACACCTAGAGTATTGTGTGCAGTTTTGGTCTCCACATTTGAGGAAGGACATTCTTGGTATTGAGGGAGTGCAGCGTAGGTTCACAAGGTTAATTCCCGGGATGGCGGGACTGTCATATGCTGGGAGAATTGGGCAGCTGGGCTTGTATACTCCGGAATTTAGAAGGATAAGAGGGGATCTTATTAAACATAAAGGTTATAAAGGGTTTGGACACGCTAGCGGCAGGAAACATGTTCCCGAAGAAGGGTCTGAAGAAGGGTCTCGACCCGAAACGTCGCCTATCTCCTTCGCTCCTTAGATGCTGCTGCACCCGCTGAGTTTCTCCAGCTTTTTGTGTAACCCTCGATTCTCCAGCATCTGCAGTTCCTTCTTTAACAATTTGTCTACTCCACTGCGATATCTCCTCAAGGTATGCCTACTTTGAAGAAGTTCTCCTCCTCCCTACGAAGACAGTTTCACAACCTCCTCTCTAACTGCTCCCCCTCTGTGATACCCCCTTCCCTCCAACTCTACGACCACATCCTCACCCAGACTCGATACCACAGCCACATCTGCTTCCTCGGGGCCTGCCTGCGCCTCCACCTCATACCTCGTGGATTCCAGGTCGAATTCCCTGCCTCCCAGTTCGGACCCCAGCCAGACTATCGGTACCGACTGGCCATCCGCCGCCACACTGTGCAATTCTCCAACCGGGCATTAAGATCCACCCTGGTTGCAATGCGCCGGCACCAGCAGGACCTCGCATTGGCTCTCCCGAATCTTCGGGCCTCACTCACCCAGACCTGCAACGGACCCCAACTACACTACATCCTCCGGAAGATCCAGAGTCTGAAGAAGGGTCTCGACCCGAAACGTCGCCTATCTCCTTCGCTCCTTAGATGCTGCTGCACCCGCTGAGTTTCTCCAGCTTTTTGTGTAACCCTCGATTCTCCAGCATCTGCAGTTCCTTCTTTAACAACATGTTCCCGATGTTGGGGGAGTCCAGACCCAGGGGCCACACACAGTTTAAGAATAAGCCATATAGGATGGAGATGAGGAAATACTTTTTCACACAGAGAGTTGTGTAAGTCTGTGGAATTCTCTGCCTCATATGGCAGTGGAGGCCGTTCTCTGGAAACTTTCAAGAGAGAGCTAGATAGGGCTCTTGAAGATCGGTGGAGTGGGCGGGTGGGTGAGGTCCCGAGTGAGGTGCAAACAGTTGAGGCCGCCGCTGTAATGTTCTAGAAGCCGAGCTGAAGCGCGCGCGGACTTGATGTCACTATGTATGCTCGCGCCACGCCTCCCGCCTCCACGCCTCCCCCCCGCGGTAGGGGGGAGGGGAGGGTGACTTAACTCGTGCAAAACAACAGATGTTTAATCCAGAGCGTGGCCGGGGGTGGGCAGCGATACGGAGAGGGACACGGAGTGGGACACAGAGAAATAATAAAATTCAATGGTATGAAAAAAAGAAATAAACAATGCTTTAATCCACAGCGGGGGGGTAGGGCCAGGAGCCAGGTGGGAGGCGGGGCCAGGAGCCAGGTGGGAGGCGGGGCCAGGAGCCAGGTGGGAGGCGGGGCCAGGAGCCAGGTGGGCATTGTGACGTCAGCAGCTCTCAAGCGCCGATTATATTTTTAAAAGTGAGTTTTGTGAACAACTTTATTCAAAATCTGGGGAAATAATTGACCAGGTTTGGAGGGGAGTGCATTTATGAAATCGTAAGTTAAATCCCAACCGAAATTGTAAACATCTCCGCGTTCTTGCGTCTGATTTTCGAGGAAGGGGGGAGAGAGAGAGGGAGGGGGGAGAGAGAGTGGGGGGAGAGAGAGAGAGAGGGGGAGAGAGAGTGGGGGGAGAGAGAGAGAGATGGGGAGAGAGAGAGAGAGCGAAATGCAACCGTGCATCACGCGTTCGGAATGTTCTGGAAATGAAGCGTCCGCATCTCATGCACAAAAGCTGTCGGCAGCTCTATGGAATTCATGGGGGAACCCCCCCCCCCCTCCCTCTAAGGTGCCAATGAAGACAGCAAATTATTTATTTTTTAACTGTCTTTGAAATTAAAAGTTAATGTTTAGAATTAGTGATGTTAAGTGAGAAATAGCTCAATTCAATTCAATGAAAAACAATGGAATCACCAACCTAACAGGCTGTGGGGGCAGGGCCGGGCCGGGCCGGCCGGGGCCTGGAAGCAGTTGGGCCAGGTTCAAAGGCATTGTGAGGTCAGCAGCAGAGCAACCTTAATATTTTTTTAAAATGTCAGTTTGGTGATAAATTTTGGTAAATATCTCTGGAAATAATCGACCAAATTTGGAAGGAGTGGAGGAATTAAAATCGCCGGCGAAATAAGAAAAATGTCGGCGTTTTTGGAGAAGAGCCGGGCGGCAGCAGCCATTATGGTCGCCGGCCAGCAGGAGGCGAAAAAATGATTGAGTTGGGGGGGTGGTGTGGGGGGGTGGGTGGATTTTATTTAAAAACGTGCACATAAAAATGTCTAAATGTAATGAGGAGTGGATTAGTGAATGTAAAAGTGAAATCGCTAGCGAAATGGAATCAAAGGCCAGAAATCACCCTCAAACAAACACACAAACACACACGCACACGCACACACACACAGAGTTTTAAAAGTATATAGATAGATTTGATAGATAGATGCAGAAGGTGGAGTCGCAGATGGGTCTCCACCTGGTGGTCACACAGAGGGCTGGCAGCTTCAACTGTGCAACGGTCAGGATTTTGAAGGAGCTTTGCTGGTTTTTAAAACGGGGTTGAGTTAGTAGAACGTGCGTATGATGCAGAATTTGATCTGCAGACAGATTTGAACAGTTCTAAACCTTCATAGTTGATCAGAGTGGGAAGGAGGTAAGAAAAACAAAGTGCTGGAGGAACTCAGAGGGTCAGGCAGCATCTGTGGAAGGGAATGGAAAGGCGATGATGTTTCGCTGTGACACCCTTTTTCAGACTCCGGTTAAGGAGATACAACCCTCTTGTTCAAACAGGAAAGTCTGGCTCTTCCTCACCACTCTAGCCCTCGTCTTTACATCCGGAGAACTGGACTTGGAGATGAGTCCTGCATGTATTGGATCAATAGAACATAACACACACAGAGCAGTACGTGAACAGGCCCTTCAGCCCACAATGAACATGATGCCAAGTTAAAGTAATCTCCTCGCCTGCAAATGATCCTTATCCTTCCATTCCCATAGACGCAGAATGCTGGGATAACTCAGCGGGGACAGGCAGCATCTCTGGAGAGAAGGGGTGGGCGACGTTTCGGGTTACGAGCCCCAGCCCGAAGAAGGGTCTTGACCCACAACGTCACCCGTTCCTTCTCTCCAGAGGCGCTGCGTGTCCCGCTGAGCTACTCCAGTGTGTTGTGTCTGTCTTCAGTATAAACTAACCTCTAGAGTTACACCCTACACATTCCCTGCATACCACATGTGCTTAGTTAAAAGCCTCTTAAAATTCCCCATCCTATTTGTTTACACCACCATCCCTGGCAGCGCATTCCAGGCATCTACCACTCTGTGTAAAAGAAATTGTCCTGTACGTTTCCTCTCTGACCTTAATGCTGCGTCCTCCAGTGTTTAACGTTTCCACAAGGTTCTGACTGTCCACTCTATCTATATCTCATTTTAGAAACATAGAAACATAGAAATTAGGTGCAGGAGTAGGCCATTCGGCCCTTCGAGCCTGCACCGCCATTCAATATGATCATGGCTGATCATCCAACTCAGTATCCCGTACCTGCCTTCTCTCCATACCCTCTGATCCCCTTAGCCACAAGGGCCACATCTAACGCCCTCTTAAATATAGCCAATGAACTAGCCTCAACTACCCTCTGTGGCAGAGAGTTCCAGAGACCCACCACTCTCTGTGTGAAAAAAGTCCTTCTCATCTCGGTCCTAAAGGATTTCCCCCTTATCCGTAAGCTGTGACCCCTTGTCCTGGACCTCCCCAACATCGGGAACAATCTTCCTGCATCTAGCCTGTCCAACCCATTAAGAATTTTGTAAGTTTCTATAAGATCCCCTCTCAATCTCCTAAATTCTAGAGAGTACAAACCTAGTCTATGCAGTCTTTGTTCATAAGACAGTCCTGATATCCCAGGAATCAGTTTGGTGAACCTTCTCTGCACTCCCTCTATGGCAATAATGTCCTTCCTCAGATTTGGAGACCAGAACTGTACGCAATACTCCAGGTGTGGTCTCACCAAGACCCTATACAACTGAAGTAGAACCTCCCTGCTCCTATACTCAAATCCTTTTGCTATGAAAGCTAACATACCATTCGCTTTCTTCACTGCCTGCTGCACCTGCATGCCTACTTTCAATAGGCATTGAAATATTGTTTTTTTTTGTTTTGTGCTTCTATCAGGTCTCCCCTCAACCTCCGACGTTCGAACGTTGAAGGTGGTTCCCCCAACTAAGTACCAAGGAGAACGAAACAATGAGGTTAGCTCCTCCATTGCACACTCCTCTCCCTCCGATATGTTCTCTGCTGACCAGGAATGGAGCATTTAAATAACCAGACCAATAATCTCAGAGTCCTGGACTGATAATAAAGAAATCTGAGTTCAACTCCCGCCAGGGCAGCCTTGGAATGTAAATTCAGGTCTTGGAATTTGTATGAGCCTTAAGGGCCTGTCCCACTTTCGCGACCTAATTTACGACCTTTTTTTATTCGTGGACATTTTTCATCAGGCTAGAAAAGACGCCGCGACCTACTTGATGCCACGAGTACCCACGACCTGCCTACGACCTTCCCTTCGACCTCCTGTGACCTCGTACGGCCTCCTATTACCAAATGATGACCGTGCTTCGAGTATGAGTCAGGGGCAAACTCGGCAGAGGTCATGAGTTAGGTCGTGAAAGTGGGACAGGCCCTTGAGCCAGACAACATGGAAACAGGACCATCAGTCCTACTCAACCATGCTGACCAATATTGCTCATCTCAGCTGCCTCACACATTCCTATTAAATCTATCTTCAATTTTTTATTGTCGTTATCAACTTCTGTGATATTGTAGTAGTCTTTCCTATCAAGAACTAGAAGACATAGGTCTTCTAGATCTCGATTCCCCTACCCTGGGAAATTGACTATGTGAGTACATCCTATGCAATCCCCCTCGTGATTTTATACATCTCGATAAGATCACCGCTCAGGAACTAAGTCACCTAGCTTCCCCCGACCTCTCCTCACAGCTTGGACCCTCGAATCCTGTCAACTTCCTCGTAATTCTTCCCCTGCACTCTTTCCAGTTTAATTAGAAATGTTGCTCAGAAAGTTGGATGCAATTGGTTTACTAATATCTTTCAGGAAAGGAAACCTTCAATCCCTACTCTTGACTCCATCGACACTGTTAAATGTCTCGTCATTAACTGCACACCTTTGCCTTAAATTCGACCTCCTTGCACCTGTTCAGATTAAACCTCATCTTCCATTTCTCTGCCCATTTCTGTAGTTTAGTTTAGTTTCGAGATACAGGGCGGAAACAGGCCCTTCGGCCCAGCGTGTCCACACCGACCAGCGATCCCCGCACATTGACACTACCCGACACACTCTGGGTACAATTTTGCATTTTACACCAAGCCAATTAACCTACAAACCTGCACGTCTTTGGAGGAAACCAAAGAGCTCGGAGAAAAACGCACGCCGGTCCCGCAGGAGAACGTACAAACTCCGTACAGACAGCACCCGCAGTCAGGATCGAACCTGGGTCTCTGGTGCTGCGAGGCAGCAGCTCTATTGCTGCACCACCGTGCCGCCCTGTAACCGATCTATATCCGTTGTATACTGCCAAAGCCTTCTTCAATGTCCGCAGCTCCACCAATTCTGATGATGTGTGCCATTTTAGTAACCAAATGTTATTTATGTGTAGATCACCAACACCTGAGGTCCTTTCATAGATCCCCTGCTGCACACCATTGGGAAAGCAGATACAACAGTGGTGTTTAAGAGGCTTTTCGGCAGCAGGTGGATGCGTAGGGAGTGGAGGGGTATGGATGTTGTCGAGTTAAGAGGAGGTTAATTTGAGGGCATCATGTTTGGCGTGGCCATTGGTGGCTGAGGGGCCTGTTCCTGTGTTGTAATATTCTGTGTGCTTGGTACTCGGTTAGGCCTATATGTGACTCAAATCCAACCCATCTAATGTTACCCTGAGAACCATTTAGTTGCTACTACCATGTTGTCAAGGGCCCGTTAACACACTCAGAATTTATTTTTAAACTCTGACATTTGGACGCCTGGACGACATAGAACCTTTTAAGTCGGGGTTTGATGTGATGCTAAACACAATATTGTTGGTTTTAGTTTAGTTTAGTTCAGAGATACAGCGCGGAAACAGGCCCTTCTCCCACCGTGTCCGCGCCGACCAGCGATCCCCGCACACTAACACTATCCTTCACCCACAAGGGACAATTTTTTTACATTTACCAAGGCAATTAACCCACAAACCTGTACGTCTTTGGAGTGTGGGAGGAAACTGAAGAACTCGGAGAAAACCCACGCAAATCACGGGTAGAACGGACAAACTCCGTACAGACAGTGCCCATAGTCGGGGTGGAACCCGAGTCTCCGGCGCTGCATTTGCTGCAAGGCAGCAACTCTACCACTGCGCCACCGTGATCGCCCTGCCATGTTCCGCATTTCTCACCTGTCACATTTGCTGGAGTGGCCACTGGAGCTTGGGTGGTGGCTCCTGGAGTCTTTGGGATGGCTACTGGGAGTTGCGAGATGTCTATTAGGGGCTTTGAGGTGGCTATTGGAGCTCTTGCGGTGGTGACTGGAGCGGCCTGGGTCGTCTGAGGCGGGGCGGCAGTGGGTGGCTTGATGCACCACATGCTCACTATGTCGAAGATGAGGTTACTCTGGCAGGTGCTGTAGATGGTGGCGTTCCCCAGGCACTGGTAGAAGCTTGAAATATCCTCAGGGTCTGCGTGGATCCCGACTTCTTTCCCCTGGCAAAATGTCTCCGACGGCCCGCATGACACTGCAGGGGACATTGAACAGGACAGAAGGCATTAATGACCCCGACCACATCTCTCCCACTCACCACAGTGGGACAACTCACACTTTGAACTTGACATCATGTTCAGCACGGACATTGCGGGGTGAAGGGCCTGTGTTGTGCCGTTCTATGTTCTGTGTTCACTCCCCACTATTCATAAATCAACCATAATTTAGTTTCAGTTAGAGTGTTACAGTGTGGAAACAGGCCCTTCGGCTCAACTCGCCCACACCAGCCACCAGCTACACTAGTCCCAGCTGCCTGCGTTTGGTCCATATCGCTGCAAACCAGTCCTATCTATGTACCTATATCGGTGAGACCAAGCGGAGGCTGGGCGATCGTTTCGCCGAACACCTCCGCTCGGTCCGCAATAACCAACCCCGACCTCCCAGTGGCTCAGCACTTCAACTCCCCCTCCCATTCCGTATCCGACCTCTCGGTCCTGGGCCTCCTCCACGGCCAGAGTGAGCAACACCGCAAGTTGGAGGAACAGCACCTCATATTCCGCTTGGGGAGTCTGCATACTCTGGGCTTAAACATTGAATTTTCTCAATTCTGTTAACCCTTGCTGTCTCCTCCCCTTCCCACCTCTCCCTCAGCCCTCGGGCCCTGGCATTCCTTCTCTCTCTATCTCTCCCCCACCCAAGTCGCACTAGCTTCCCATTTTCACACTACAAACAGCTTACAATGGCCTGTTTCCTTTATCATCGATACTTTTTTGCAAATCTTTCATTCATTGGTCTTTATCTCTCCACATCACCATCTATATCTTTCGTTTCCCTGATCCCTAACCAGTCTGAAGAAGGGTCTCGACCCGAAACGTCGCCCATCTCCTTCGCTCCTTAGATGCTGCTGCACCCGCTGAGTTTCTCCAGCCTCTTGTGTACCCTCGATTCTCCAGCATCTGCAGTTCCTTCTTTAACACTATCCATGTACCTGTGTAAATGTTTCTTAAACGTTGGGATAGTCCCAGCCTCAACAACCTCTTCTGGCAGCTTGTTCCATACCCCCACCGCCCTTTGTGTGAAAAAGTTACCCCTCAGATTCCTATTAAATCTTTTCCCCTTCATCTTGAACCCATGTCCTCTGGTCCTCGATTCTCCTACTCTGGGCAAGAGATTTTATGTGCATCTACCCAATCTATTCCTCTCATGATTTTATACACCTCCATAAGATCACCCCTCGTCCTTCTGCGCTCCAAAGGTTTTAGAGATACAGCGTGGAAACAGGCCCTTCGGCCCACGAGTCCGCGCCGACTAGCGATTCCCCCACACTAACACTATCCTACGCACACTAGGGACAATTTACCCTTATAGCCAATTAACCGATAAACCTGTACGCCTTTGGAGTGTGAGAGGAAGCCGAAGATCCCGGAGAAAACCCACGCAGGTCACGGGGAGAAGGTACAAACTGTGTAGAGACAGTTCCCGTAGTCAGGATCGAACCGGGTCTATGGCTCTGTAAGGCAGCAACTCTACTAACCTGCCACCATGCCAGGACTCGAGTGCTTGAGCTATCGGGAGAGGTTGGTCAGTTAGGAGTGCAGGATGCTGAGGGGTGGTTTTATAGAGGGGTATAAAATCATCAGGAACATAGATAGTGTGAATGCACAATCAAGAACTGGAGGTCAGAGGTTTATGGTGAGAGGTGAAAGATTGCATAGAAACCTGAGCGGTCAATTTGTAACAGGTGCATGGAATGACCTGGCAGAGGAAGTAGTTGAGGCTGACAAAATAACAACATTTAGAAGACACTTAGACAGGTACATGGATCGGAAAGGCGGGCACAGGGAAATGGGCCTAGCTTAGATGGAGCATCATGGTTGCCATGGAGTAGTTGGGCTGAAGGGCCTGTTTGCGTACTGTATGACTCTGAGAGAGGTGAAAGGCCCTGAGATCGTTCTGGCGTGGGATGGAGGTGCAGAGATCGTGGTGCTTGCATCGTGAGCATGAGCTGGTCGGCACCAGGAAAGTGGAAGCTACCAGGGTGGTGGAAGGCATCAAAGGTAACATCAGCGGTATCGCAGATACAAGTGGGAAGGGATAGGGGTGCTAGATGAGGGGGAAGGAAGAGTTGAAGGCATAAATAACAACGGTTTAATAGGAATCTGAGGGGTAACATTTTCACGCAAAGGGCGGTGGGTGTATCGAACAAGCTGCCAGAGGTGGTAGTTGAGTCTGGGACTATCCCAACGTTTAAGAAACAGTTAGACAGGTACATGGATAGGGTCTGAAGAAGGGTTTCGGCCCGAAACGTTGCCTATTTCCTTCGCTCCATAGATGCTGCCACACCCACTGAGTTTCTCCAGCATATTTTGTCCACATGGATAGGACAGGTTTGGAGGGCTATGGACCAAACGCGGGCAGGTGGGACTAGTGTAGCTGGGACATGTTGGATGGTGTGGGCAAGCAGTTTCCACACTGTGTCACTCTATGACTCTATGACTCTCTTACAGGTGACCGGAGACTTGGAGCTAAAAACAAACTGCTGGAGGAGCTCAGTGGCTTCGGCCCACATATGTAGAGGCACAGTGAGTGATGGTGGGCGCTTTGTGTTGGGTCAGGGAGTCATACAGCACGGAAACAGGCTCTTTGGTCGAACTGATCCATGCCCAGTCCAAGCCAAGGCCATTTGCCCGCGCGTGATCCCATATCTCGAAACCTTCCCGTCCAAAGAGAGGGAGAGGTGAGGCATGGGCCGGCTGGTGATACATGGCACCTGGTGGGGGGGAAGAACGATGGGCATGTGGGGGGAGAGGGAGAGATGGATTTGGGAGACAGTGACTGGCAGGTGAAAGGTAGAGCTAAAAAGAGCAAGGAGAAAGGGGTTGGATGGAGGTTGGATAGTAGAGACACAAGACCCTGTAGATGCTGGAATCTGATAGGCAAGGTAGGAATCCAGATAAGGGGATGATGATGGGCAGATGGAACGTTGAGTGAAATGGAAGGGAGTGCCTATTGGACTAGCGTGTTGCCAGACTGATTCCTGGGATGTCAGGACTGTCTTATGAAGAAAGACTGGATAGACTCGGTTTATACTCTCTAGAATTTAGGAGATTGAGAGGGGATCTTATAGAAACTTACAAAATTCTTAAGGGGTTGGACAGGCTAGATGCAGGAAGATTGTTCCCGATGTTGGGGAGGTCCAGGACAAGGGGGATAAGGGGGAAATCTTAAGGATAAGGGGGAAATCCTTTAGGACCGAGATGAGAAGGACTTTTTTCACACAGGGAGTGGTGGGTCTCTGGAACTCTCTGCCACAGAGGGTAGTTGAGGCCAGTTCATTGGCTATATTTAAGAGGGAGTTAGATGTGGCCCTTGTGGGATCAAAGGGTATGGAGAGAAGGCAGGTACGGGATACTGAGTTGGATGATCAGCCATGATCATGTTGAATGGCGGTGCAGGCTCGAAGGGCCGAATGGCCTACTCCTGCACCTAATTTCTATGTTTCTATGTTTCTATCTGGAGGGAGTGAGGATTGAAACTGGGTAACAAAGAGTTAACAGGTGCTGGGGTGGATCGCAGGAAAGGAGAACCAAGCTTGAGGGAGTGTGTAGGAAGGAACTGCAGACGCTGGTTTAATCTAAAACAAAACACAAAAAAACTGGAGTAACTCAGCGGGTCAGGCAGCATCTCTGGAGAGAAGGAATAGGTGGTGTTCCGGGTTGAGTCCCTTCTTCAGGCCAGAAGAAGGGTCTCGACCCGAAATGTCGCTAATTCCTTTTCTCCATAGATGAGATCTGATCCACGGAGTTACTCCAGCGTTTTGCGTCTATCAAGTTTGAGGGAGTATAGGCTACCTGAGTTGGGAAATCCAATGTTCATGGCCCAATGTGCAGACTACCCAGGTGGACTATGTACTTCCTCTAGAATGGGTTTGGAGGAGACCAAGGACTGACGGGCCGGTTTGGGAATGGGAAGGGGAAATGAAATGGCTGTCAACCGGACACTTAAGAGGCAACCTTTCTTTTGTTGAAAGAGGTTTGGAGTCATGGTTAGACATAGTACAGGAAATATTTGCCATGGAGAAAATGACATATTCTCCAAGAGTGAAAGAAGACGAGTTTGATAGAGAATGGGAAAAATGGATTAGGTATAGAAATAAAGACATCAACACTATAATTTTATAGACAATAATGTAAGTTAATGGAAAATGTTTTAATATGAAAATAGTTCTGTATACTGCATCATTCATTGTAAACTGAACCCCCCGTTGTACGTTTCACTCTAATGTTGTATGTATCGTTGTTATATTTGTGTTTTATTTGTGTATGCATAAAAGCAATAAAAACTAAAGTGTAAAAAAAGAAAGAGGTTTGGAGTCAGAGAGTTATACAGCATGGAAACAGGCCCTTCGGCCCAACTTGCCCATACCGGCCAATATGTCCCATCTACGACCATCCCACCTGCCTGTGTTTGGCCCATATCCCTCTAAACTTGTCTTATCCATGTACCTGTCTAAATGTTTATTTAATGTTCTAATAGTACCTGCCTCAACTACCTCCCCCCGGCAGCTCGTTCCATACACCCACCACCCGTTGTGTGAAAGATCCCGGGATCTTAACCTGGACGGTGGTTTCTATTGTGGTCACGAACTGGTACTCTAATTGTGCGGACAATTGAAGGTCGTCTACAATTGTAGGGAGGTCATGTTACCACTGGACAAGGCATTGGAGGGGCCAGCGTTTAGTGTATTGTGTTCAGTTCTGGTCTCCCTGTTATAAGAAAGATATTGGTAAGCGGGAAAGGGTGCGGAAAAGATTTACAAGGATGTTGCCAGGACTGCCAGGGCCTGAGCTATAGGGAGGGGTGGGAGATTGCAACCTTCACGTGGTCCATCCAGTTTCGACTAATGCAATCAACCCGACGTGCACAAACAAAAAGATCAAACAGAACAAAGGTAGACAAAAGTGCTGGAGAAACTCAGCGGGTGAGGCAGCATCTATGGAGCGAAGGAAATAGGCAACGTTTCGGGTCGAAACCCTTCTTCAGACTGATGTGAGGGTGGGGGGGGGGGGGAGGAAGAAGAAAGGAAGAGGTGGAGACTGTGTGTTGAGGAAGATCTGAGAAGGGGAGGAGAAAGTGGGGACTACCTGAAAATAGATAAGTCAATGTTCATACCGCTGGGGTGTAAACTGCCCAAACGAAATATGAGTTGCTGCTCCTCCAATTTACGGTGGTCCTCACTCTGGCCATGGAGGAGGCCCAGGACAGAAAGGTCGGATTCGGAATGGGAGGGGGAGTTGAAGTGCTGAGCTACCGGGAGATCAGGTTGGTTAATGCGATCGCCAAGCCTGCGCTTGGTCTCACCGATGTAGAGCAGCTGACATCTAGAGCAGCGGATGCAATAGATGAGGTTGGAGGAGGTGCAGGTGAACCTCTGCCATGCCTGGAAAGACTGCTTGGGTCCTTGGATGGAGTCAAGGGGGGAGGTCAAGTGACAAGCGTAGCATAATAGAACAAATAGAACAAGTTGGCCTACAACTTTAGGCTGTGCACGCCATACGCAAGAAGAAGAGGAAGCTATAGGGAGAGGTTGAGCAAGCTGCAACTTTATTCCTTGGAGCGCAGGAGGATCTTAAAGAGATGTATAAAATCATGAGAGCAATAGATAGAGTGAATGCACGGACTCTTTCATCCGGAGTTGGGGAATCAGGAACCAGAGGAAATAGGTTTAAGCCGAGGGGGGAAAGATTTAATAGGAACCTGAGGGGCCCGGAGGAGGAGGTTGAGAAAGGCACTATGACAATGTTTAAAAAACATTTGAACATGTACATGGATAGAACACGTTTAGAGGGATATGGGCCAAACACAGGCAGGTGGGGATAGCATAGATGGGACATGTTGGTTGGCGCAGGCAAGTTGGTCCAAAGGGCCTGTTTCCAGGTTGTATCACATTATCAGCCTATGACAATTTGCTAGACACAAGGAACTGCAGACGCTGGTTTACAAAAAAAAAAACATAAAGTGCTGGAGGAACTCAGTGGGTCAGGCAGCATCTCCGAAAGGCATGGATGGGCGATATTTCGGGTCGGTTGGTCCGAAGAAGGGTATACCGACCCAGAATATCGCCTATCTATTCCCCTCACAGATGCTGCCTGACCCACTGACTGAGGTACTGAGCTTGCCCACCATCTGTGCGTCTCTCTGGAGTGAACACAGTGAAGAAATGCTGTTCTGTTTGTCTGTAAATTCTTGTATCAATGAGGCACATTGGTAGGTTAATTTCCTGGCTATCTTCCAGTACCTTAAAAGTGGAATTAATAAAAGGGCTCAGAAATGGGGTCAATCGATCAGGTCTCCCTTCAGCCTCCCATTCTCCAGAGAAAACAATTCAAATTTGATTCAATGACTAAACTCCCAAACAACACATTATTGACAGCGATCCTGTTGGAATCTCCTCCGAATGTGAAAGGACCAGCAAAAAAATAACCCTTGTCTCTTCCTCCGTGACCCTCCGTGCTCGACTGGACTTTGACACGTATAACAAGTGGCGTTCAGAATTGGTTCACTCCACGCTGTGAAGTCAACAGACACACAGAAGATTGTAGCAACTCACCCATTTGCCCCAGGACCAACAGGAACAGAGACACTGCAAGAAAGAGGAAGGAATTTGCATCAACATTCAATTCGGTGTTTCTTTTTCAGATTTTTTAAGTTCTCAATTCTCTCCAATTTTCACATACGTTGCCATTTCCTGCACCACTCTATACTGCACACCTGCGGTCAAACTACAGAAAAAAGCAAGCTTACAGAGACTTAAAGTAGCTCGTAATTATGCAATGAGAATGTTACTTAAAAGACTTCTAAGGATAAGCGGGAATTCCTTTAGGGCCGAGATGAGGAAAACATTCTTTACACAGAGAGTGGTGAGTCTCTGGAATTCTCTGCCACAGAAGGTAGTTGAGGCCAGTTCATTGGCTATATTTAAGAGGGCGTTAGATGTGGCACTTGTGGCTAATGGGATCAGAGGGTATGGAGAGAAGGCAGGTACGGGATACTGAGTTGGATGATCAGCCATGATCACATTGAATGGCGGTGCAGGCTCGAAGGGCCGAATGGCCTACTCCTGCACCTATTTTTCTATGTTTCTATGTTTCTAAGACCTAGATGGTGCAGTGCAAGTGAAATGTTTGCGGCTGCAGGAGTCAATACTTTAGAAAATGTCTTAAGAAATCTTACGTATACATTTATTTGCCGGATTAATGACTCTGAAAATGAAATCATCTTGGCCTTATCAAACCTAATCTCTCTTTTCTTTACTTTCTCCTTCTATTTCAATCTTTTCAGCTTCTCTTCTATGTCCTTTATTTGTTCTGCTATCTGTGTCTGCTCGCTTGTCTATCTATTCCCACACTCTGTGTTTCTTTTTTCTCTCACTGTTCTTTTATTATTAAATCAAAAATACGAAGTTGTACAAGAATGGAAATACGTATGTATGTATGTATGTATGTATTAGGTGCTCAAGTACCACACTATTGTACTTACTTCTAACAAAAATAAACACAAAAAAAACAAAAAAACATAAGGTTTAGCACGACACGCTACCAATCGCAGATGTGGAGACAAAGTCACGTTGGAGGACACTGATTTTTTAAATTCTTGATCGTAAACCATGCATTGTGCGTTTGTATGCCATTTATTGTGCCTTTGTATCCAACTTATTCTATGTAATGGCTTGTCTTTTATCTGGACCTTGAGTCTGCAATAGAAAAGTAAGTAAGTAAATTTTGGATGCAGGATCGCCACCCTGTAATAAATGGCAGAACGTTGTGGATGTGGCCCAGTTGTGGATGTGACACAGGCCAGAATCCCCACCATCAACTCTATCTGTACCCTCACGTTGTCTTGGTTCAGCAGCCAACATTATCAATGACCATAATCAAAGCGGCAACACCATGGTTGAACACAAATTCAAAACCGACGCTAGGGTCGGGTGAGCGGGCGTAGGGAAGGGCGGTGGGACATTTCTCCGCTTTTCTTTCACTTCTTCGTTAGTTCAGGGGCTTTTCTTTTTTCTTTTTCGTGTCTTTTCTTCTCTTTTTCGAAATTCCCTCTTTTCCTTATCCTTTCTCCTACCTTTCCCTTCTTTCCTTTTTTCCGATTCACTTATTAGTTTATAACATGTTAAAGCTGAAGCTGTGCGAAAATTATATCATTGTCATGTCGATTACTTTCTCCTTGTACAATTGCTTCTAATAAAATAAATATTAGGAAAAATAAAATTCAAAAAAGACCAGTCACTCCCTCTTCTCCCCTCTCCTGTCGGGCAGAAGATGGAAATGTCCGAAAGCAGATGACTGCGGAGGACAAGGCAGGCGCTGGGAGATCGATAGGTTCATCATTAGGAAGGGTGTCAAAGGTTACGTGGAGAGGATAGAAGAATATGGTTGAGAAGGAAAAATAGATCGGCCAGGATTGAAAGGCAGAGTAGACTTGATGGGCCGAATGGCCGAATTTTGCTCCTATGTTTTATGGGCTTATGGTCATAAGCCGCCAGGTTCAGGAACATTTTTCCCGCAGTTATCAAACTCTTGAATGGATTCTCATATACTAATAGCCCTGTCCCACGGTACGAGTTCATTCCAAGAGCTCTCCCGAGTTTTAAAAAAAATCAAACTCGTGGTAAGCACGGAGAATGAACGTAGCGGGTACGTCGGAGCTCGGGGACGTCTCTTAGCGGCTCGGAACGCTAACGGCAGGTACTCGGGAAGACTCGCTAACGGCAGGTAAGCACGGGAAGGCTCGTGAAGATTTTTCAACATGATGAAAAATGTCCACGAGGGCCCCGAGTACCGACGAGTGGCCGTTACCGTAAATCTCCGAGTTCGAATCAGGGCAAACTCGGGAGAAGTCTTGGAATGAACTCATACAGTGGGACAGGGGTTTAAGGATGCATTCTCGATCTCCCTTCTCGATCTAATTTTTTTGTGGACCTTGCAGTTTTCTATCTCCACTTTCCCTGTACCTATAACATTATATCTCTCCACTTTGTTTCCTTTCTCCCTTCATATTACCAGCCGTGTTTGATTGTACTCATTTCTAGTATGATTCGACTGGATTGAGGGCAAAACAACGTCTTTCACTGTATCGCGGTACGTGTTACCAATACTGATAGCAAATCCTCCAGCACCCTACATTTATGACTATTAACTTGATTTGAGGTACGCTTTGCCTCATTCAGTGATCTTGCTGCTTTATTTATCCCGTAACAGATTCCAAATTAGGAAAACTCCCGCACCTCCCCAAGTACAGCAGGCAGTGAAGAAAGCGAATAGCATGTTGGCCTTTATAACAAGAGGAGTCGAGTATAGGAGCAAAGAGGTCCTTCTGCAGTTGTACAGAGCCCTAGTGAGGCCACACCTGGAGTATTGTGTGCAGTTTTGGTACCCTAATTTGAGGAAGGACATTCTTGATATTGAGGGAGTGCAGCGTAGGTTCACAAGGTTAATTCCAGGGATGGCGGGACTGTCATATGCTGAGAGAATGGAGCAGCTGGGCTTGTACACTCTGGAGTTTAGAAGGATGAGAGGGGATCTCATTGAAACATATAAGATTGTTAAAGGTTTGGACACTCTAGAGGCAGGAAACATGTTCCCGATGTTGGGGGAGTCCAGAACCATGGGCCACGGTTTAAGAATAAGGGGTAAGCCATTTAGAACGGAGACGAGGGAACATTTTCTCACAGAGTGGTGAGTCTGTGGAATTCTCTGCCTCAGAGGGCGGTGGAGGCTGGTTCTCTGGATACTTTCAAGAGAGAGCTAGATAGGGCTCTTAAAGGTAGCGGAGTCAGGGGATATGGGGAGAAGGCAGAAACGGGGTACTGATTGGGGATGATCAGCCATGATCTCATGGCTGTCTCGAAGAGCCAAATGGCCTACTCCTGCACCTATCGTCTATTGTCTATTGTCTATTGACATGATGTAGGGTCTCGACCTGAAACGTCAACCATTTATCTGCCTCCACAGATGCTGGTCGACCAGCTGAGTTCCTCCAGCAGTTCGTTTATAACTTCAGACTCCACCACTCGTTTGTGACTCCCTGATCTACTCTTATCTCTCTCTGCTCTGGACCAGTCCTTTTATGTTCATAAGTGATAGGAATTAGGCCATCGAGTCCACTCCGCTATTCAATCATGGCTGATCTATCTCCACCTCAGCCCCATTCTCCTGCCTTCTCCCCATAACCCCTTACACCCGTACTAATCAAGAAGCTATCTATCTCTGCCTCCATAAGAAATTGCAGTGAGCTGTGGACGCAGCCCAGACCATCACACAAACCAACCTCCCTTCCATTGATTCCATTTATACCTCACGCTGCCTCGACAAGGCCAGCAGCATAATCAAGGACAAGTCTCACCCCGGCCACTCCCTCTTCTCCCCTCTCCCATCGGGCAAAAGGTACAGAAGTGTGACAACGCACACCTCCAGATTCAGGAACAGTTTTCTTCCCAGCTGTTATCAGGCAACTGAATCATCCTACCACAACCAGAGAGCAGTGCTGGACTACTGTTGTTAAAGAAGGAACTGCAGATGCTGGAGAATCGAGGATTACACAAAAGGCTGGAGAAACTCAGCGGGTGCAGCAGCATCTAAGGAGCGAAGGAGATAGGCGACGTTTCCGGTCGAGACCCTTCTTCAGACTCAACTACTATCTACCTCGTTCATGACCCTCGGAGAATTCTTAATTGGATTTGACTGGCTTTACCTTGGACTAAACGTTATTCCCTTATCATGTATCTATCTATACACTGTAAATGGCTCGATTGTAATCATGTATTGTCTTTCCGCTGACTGGATAGCACGCAACAAAGGCTTTTCACTGTACCTCGCTACTCGTGGCGATAAACTAAAACTAAAAATATCCATTGACTTGGCCCCCACTGCCTTCTGCGGCCTTTATTCAGGGCCCCAGGCACTGGGTGTCATTAGATATGTTACAGGAGCAACATCTAATATAGTCAATCAGAGTGGAATATTCGGGGGTTACACAAAAAGCTGGAGAAACTCAGCGGGTGCAGCAGCATCTAAGGAGCGAAGGAGATAGGCAACGTTTCGGCTCGAGACCCTTCTTCAGACTGGTCAGGGATCAGGGAAACGAGAGATATAGACAGTGATGTGGAGAGATAAAGAACAATGAATGAAAGATATGCAAAAAAGTATTGGTGATAAAGGAAACAGGCCATTGTAAGCTGTTTGTGGTGTGAAAATGAGAAGCTAGTGCGACTGGGGGGGGGGGAGATGGAGAAGGAATGTCAGGGCCCGAGGGCTGAGGGAGAGGTGGGGAGGAGGCAGTCTGGGTTAACAGAATTGAGAAAATTGAGTTGGAATATAGAGTGGAATATTCAGCTAGTTAGTGCCTGCTGATACCTGGATTTAAGTTTCACCTGTACAACGACAGGTATACCACGTCACAAGAGAATGCATGTGCTGGAATCTGGACCCAAACACAGAATGCTGGAGGAACTCAGCAGCTCAGCCAGCATCTGTGAAGAGAATGGGCAGGTGACCTTTTGGGTCGGGACCCTTCTTCAGACCGATCAGGCGGCAATTGGAGATAGGAAAGGTCACGAGAGGAGAGAAGGCTGGTGGAGGCAGCCCAGTGGGAGGAGGAAAGCTGGGGATGAGAGGAGTCGTTCCTGGGGGGGGGGGGGGGGGGGGGTGAAGACTCCTTGCCTGAGACATTGACCTCATTTCTCTAGTGAGGTAATGGAGAACCTCAAGAGGTTCTCTATTGATAGAATATCAATATTGATATATTGGAGACGGGGGCGACGGAAGAGAGTTCAACACCAAGACGGCCGCTGAACTTGTTGAGGTGTGGAAGCAGGGATAGAAAGGTCAGGCTCTGCTGAGGACATTGGAGAGGAGAGTGAACGGAAGGGATGGTGAAAATATGAGATGGGTCAAATTCAGGCTGTGAGGAGAGCAGAGGTGGGGGGGGGGGAGGGAGGGAGGGGGTTGAGGTGAGGCATCATTCTGAAGAAGGGTCCCCACCTGAAATGCCGTCTGCCTGCTCCCTCCACAGATGCTGCCTGACCCTCTGAGTTCATAGAAACATAGAAACATAGAAATTAGGTGCAGGAGTAGGCCATTCGGCCCTTCGAGCCTGCACCGCCATTCAATGTGATCATGGCTGATCATCCAACTCAGTATCCCGTACCTGCCTTCTCTCCATACCCCCTGATCCCCTTAGCCACAAGGGCCACATCTAACTCCCTCTTAAATATAGCCAATGAACTGGCCTCAACTACCCTCTGTGGCAGAGAGTTCCAGAGACCCACCACTCTCTGTGTGAAAAAAGTCCTTCTCATCTCGGTCCTAAAGGATTTCCCCCTTATCCTTAAGCTGTGACCCCTTGTCCTGGACCTCCCCAACATCGGGAACAATCTTCCTGCATCTAGCCTGTCCAACCCCTCTAGCATTTTCTGTTATTTCTGTAACAGCAGCATTTCCACTTGATGTTGTATCTTTTATCCTTATCTATATCATTGTCCATTGTGGTAACTTGATAGAATTCATGTCTGGTTTAGTTTAGTTTAGTTTAATTAAGTCTAGAGATACAGCACGGAAACAGGAACTTTGGCCCATCGAGTCCGCACCGACCAGCGATCCCCGCACATTAACACCATCCTACACACACTGGGGACAATTCACATTTACACCAAGTCAATTAACTTACAAACCTGTACGTCTTTAGAGCGTGGGAAGAAAGCGAAGATCACGGAGAGAACCCACGCGGGTCACGGGGAGAACGTACAAACTCCGTACAGACAGCAACCCGTAGTCGGGATCGAACCCGGGTCTGTAAGGCAGCAGCTGTACCGCTGGTTTCTCTGACTGGATAGCGCGCAAACGAAAGCTTTTCACTGCACCTTGGTACATGCAACAATTATAAGCAGAACCGTTCCCCTAATTCTCCATTACTGCACGTCTCTGCTTTTGGTAGCTAGCTCCTTATTCTGGTAGCTAGCTCCTTATTCTGAACATAGAACGTGGAACGGTACGGCATAGGAACATGCTCTTCACCACACAATGTTCATGCCCAACCTGACACCAAATTAAATTAAACTCCTCTGCTTACACTTGCTCCATGTCCCTCTGTTCTCTCTATATCCATGTACCTATCTCCCTCCCACTTCACCCCTTCCACAGGCACTTTCTCTTGCAACCGCAAGAGATGCTACACTTGTCCCTTCACCTCCCCCATCCACTCCTTTCAGGGACCCAAGCAGTCCTTCCAAGTCTGACAGAGGTTCACCTGCACCTCCTCCAGCCTCATCTACTGCATCCGTTGCTCCAGATGCCAGCTGATCTACATCGGTGAGACCAAGCGGAGGCTGGGCGATCGTTTCGCCGAACACCTCCGCTCGGTCCGCAATAACCAACCCGACCTCCCGGTGGCTCAGCACTTCAACTCCCCCTCCCATTCCGTATCCGACCTCTCGGTCCTGGGCCTCCTCCACGGCCAGAGTGAGCAACACCGCAAGTTGGAGGAACAGCACCTCATATTTCGCTTGGGGAGTCTGCATCCTCTGGGCTTAAACATTGAATTTTCTCAATTCTGTTAACCCAGGCTGCCTCCTCCCCCTCCCCACCTCTCCCTCAGCCCTCGGGCCCTGGCATTCCTTCTCTCTCTATCTCCCCCCCCCACCCAAGTCGCACTGGCTTCTCATTTTCACACTACAAACAGCTTACAATGGCCTGTTTCCTTTACCATCAATACTTTTTTGCATATCTTTAATTCATTGTTCTTTATCTCTCCACATCACTGTCTATATCTCTCGTTTCCCTGATCCCTGACCAGTCTGAAGAAGAGTCTCGACCCGAAACGTCGTCCATCTCCTTCGCTCCTTAGATGCTGCTGCACCCGCTGAGTTTCTCCAGCTTTTTGTGTAACCCCCCTACCTGTCTAAAACTATTGTTTCTATTGTACAAACTGTGTTTTGTAGTCAATGCCGACTATATTCTGTTGTGCTGAAGCAAAGCAAGAATTTCATTGTCCTATCAGCAACACATGACAATAAACTCTCTTGAATCTTGAATCTTGAATTGCCAAACTATTGTACCTGCCTCCACCAGCAAACTCTGGCACCGTGCACCAGGCACCCTCCACTCTGTGTAAAACGTCGCCTTCACCCCTCTCACCATAAAGTTATGCTCTCTGGTCTTTGTCATTTTCATCCTGGGGAAAAAAATATCCCGACTGTCCGCCCTAGTTATTCCTCACATTAATCTGTATACTTTTATCACTCTCTGATCCTCCAAAGGAGTTTGTCCAACTTCTCCCTTCTGGCAATACCCACTCGTCCAGGCAGCATCCTGGTAGACCTCATCTGCACCCTCTCCAGAGCCTCTGCGTCCTTCCTGCAATGGGGCGAACCGAACTGCGCGCAACATTCCAAGCGCGGGCTGACTAGAATTATTTCTGCGCAAAGAGAAGAATTTGCCTAAAACGCTGAATAGACTTTCATCGGCAGAGGCAGAGAGATTGAGAGCACCTCACCTGTGCAGATGCCTGGAGCTCCCATGCTCAGAGTAGCTTTCGAGTTGTTCACCGCACTGCTCTCCCTGCCTCTTGGGTATTTATTGGGGGAAGGTCGACTTGTTGGCAAGGGTTATTAACATGCAGAGAAGGTGCCGGCTTACCAGGAGCCAAGTAGCAATGAGCAATGTCACTCGAATTACCTGCTCGGATTTCTACTCAGGCACCTCCGCCCTGGTGCAGAGAGAAGACTTGGGAGCGATGAAATTAGTTGTGAGCAATTAAGTGGTCTGTTGGAATAGGTGCCGTTCATGGAGTCTGTCCATGATCACAGAGACATACAGGATGGAATCAGGCCCACCAGCCCGCTTCCAACATGCCCCACCTGAGCTGCTCGTGTTCATTTTGCCTGTGTTTAACCCATATATTGTTAAAGAAGGAACTGCAGATGCTGGACAATCGAGGGTACACAAAATGCTGGAGAAACTCAGCGGGTGCAGCAGCATCCTTCGCTCCATAGATGTTGCTGTACCTGCTGAGTTTCTCCGGCATTTTGTGTTCCCTCTGAATCTTTCCTGCCCAAATGTCAATGCAATGTTTTTATTGTGCCTGCATCAACCACTTCCTCTGGCAACTCGTTCTGTACATCCTCTGTGTGAAAAAAAGTTGCTCCTCAGGATACTATTAATTATTTCCCCTCTCGCCAGTTTCAACCTAAATCTTCTAGTTCATGATTCACCTACTCTGGGGGAAAATAGACCCAGAGTTGGTGCATTCACTCTGTCTGTTGATCTCATGGTTTTGGACACCTCTGTAAGGTCACCTCAGAGGGCGGTGGATGCCGGTTCTCTGGATACTTTCAAGAGAGAGCTAGATAGGGCTCTTAAACATAGTGGAGTCAGGGGATATGGGGAGAAGGCAGGAACGGGGCACTGATTGTGGATGATCAGCCATGATCACATTGAGTGGCGGTGCTGGCTCGAAGGGCCGAATGGCCTCCTCCTGCACCTATTGTCTATTGTCTATTGTCTATTGTCACTCCTCAGTCTCCTGTGCTCCAAAGAATAAAGTGCTACCCTACACAACTTGTCCCCATAGCTCAGGCCGTTGACACCTTTCCTATCCACGAACCTAGATGGTTATCTCCCGGTGGCTCAGCACTTCAACTCCCCCTCCCATTCCCGCGCAGACCTTTCTGTCCTGGGCCTCCTCCTTTGTCAGAGAGAGGCCCAGCGCAAATTGGAGGAACAGCACCTCATATTTTACTTGGATAGTTTACACCCCAGCGGTATGAACATTGACTTCTCTGACTTCAGATAGCCCTTGCTTTCTCCCTCCTTCCATTTTCTTTTCCCAGTTCTCCCACTAGTCTAAAAGCCCTGTCCCACTGTGCGAGTTCATTCAAGAGCTCTCCCGAGTTTAAACTCAAAGTCGTGGAAGCACGTAGAATGAACATAGCGAGTACGTCGGAGCTCGGGGACGTCTCTTAGCGGCTCGTAACGCTAACGGCAGGTACTCGGGAAACGCGGTAAGCCCGGGAAGACTTGTGAAGATTTTTCAACATGTTGAAAAATGTCTACGAGAGCCCCGAGTACCGACGAGCGGCCGTTACCGTAAATCTCCGAGTTCGAATCAGGGCAAACTCGGGAGAACTCTTGAATGAACTCGTACAGTGGGACAGGGCTTTTACTGTCTCTGCCTACATTCTATCTTTGTCCCCCCCCTGACATCAGTCTGAAGAAGGGTCTCGACCTGAAACGTCGCCCATTCCTTCTGTCCAGAGATGCTGCCTGACCCGCTGAGTTACTCCAGCATTTTGTGTCTACCACACTATAAGATGGGCAGAATAACACTGGAGAGGGTGCAGGAGAAGGTCCTTTGGGTTGCTGGCCTGGATGGAATATATCATTTCACAATACGTTGGCATGGTTAGTAAATTTGCAGATGACACCTAAGTTCCTGGTGCAATGGATAGTAAAGAAAGTTGTCTACGGTAACACTAGGATAGTGTCCTCCCACATCTGAAAGACATGCAGGTTTGTAGGTTAATTAGCCTCTGTAAATTGCCCCTGGTGTGCAGGGAATTGACACAAAGGTGGCCTAACATAGAACTAGTGCGAACGGGTGATCGATGGTCAGCGTGGACTCGGTGGGCCAAAGGTTCAGTGGTTCACTGGTATATTATTGTCGTATGTACCTAGGTGCAGCAAAATTCCTTTTTGTATGCAGTTCAGTAAAAAATCTTATTGGCCTGTTTCCATACTATATCTTTCAATCAATCAATCAATCTAGATTAACTGGGAATGCACAGGAAGGAACTGCAGATGCTGGTTTAAATCGAAAATAGTCACAAAAATCTGGAGTAACTCAGCGGGCCAGGCAGCATCTCTGGAGAGAAGGAATGGGTGACGTTTTGAGTTGAGACTCAGTCTGAAGAAGTGTCTCCATCCGAAACGTCACCCGTTCCTTCTCTCCAGAGCTGCCGCCTGTCCCGCTGAGTCTCTCCAGCTCTTTCTGTCTACCTTAGATCAACTGGGAAAGTGGACCTAGGAATGGCAGATGGAATGGACACGGCCAAGTGCAAAGTGTTGCATTTTGGAAGGATAAACCAGGGTTATTCTCGCACAGTCAATGGGAGGGTCCCAGAGAGTATGTGGTACAGAGCGATCTAGCGCTATTGGGACAGAGGTCACTGAAAATGCTGACGCAGGTTGACAAGAAGGTGAAGAAGGCCTTTGGCCAGGCCAGATACGTCTACCAGATCTCCCCTCAACTTCCAACACTCCATAAAAAAACAGTCTTCCAGTGTGCTGGATCCAGTGTTCGCAATGCATCTCCCCTGCCCTGGAGAAATTAAACGCAGACTCAGTGACCACTTTGAAAAACACCTGTGTTTAGTCTGCACTTTTCCCCACTCGCCTTAAGGTTATGCCACTTAAGGGCCTGTCCTACTTACGCGATTTTTTTCGGCGAGTTGCCGGCACCCGTCATAGTCGCAGCAGGTCTCCGAAATTTTTCAACATGTTGAGAATCCAGCGGCGACCAGAAAAAGGTTACGACTCTTTGGGCGACTACTCACGACCATACAGGCGACATGTCGCGGGGTGTCACATGTCCCACTGTACGAGTTCATTCAAGAGCTCTCCCAAGTTTAAACTCAAACTCGTGGAAGCACGTAGAATGAACGTAGCGGGTACGTCGGAGCTCGGGGATGTCTCTTAGCGGCTTGTAACGCTAACAGCGGGTACTCGGGAAACGCGGTAAGCTCGGGAAGACTTGTGAAGATTTTTCAACATGTTGGAAAAAGGTCCACGAGAGCCCCGAGTACTTACGAGCGGCCGTTACCGTAAATCTCCGAGTTCGAATCAGGGCAAACTCGGGAGAACTCTTGAATGAACACGTACAGTGGGACAGGGCTTTTACTGTCTCTGCCTACATTCTATCTTTGTCCCCCCCTCCTGATTCAGTCTGAAGAAGGGTGTCGACCTGAAACATCGCCCATTCCTTCTGTCCAGAGATGCTGCCTGACCCGCTGAGTTACTCCAGCATTATGTGTCTACCACACTATAAGATGGGCAGAATAGCACTGGAGAGGGTGCAGGAGAAGGTCCTTTTGGTTGCTGGCTCGGATGGAATATATCATTTCACAATGTGTTGGCATGGTTAGTAAATTTGCAGATGACACCTAAGTTCCTGGTGCAATGGATAGTAAAGAAAGTTGTCTACGGTAACACTAGGATAGTGTCCTCCCACATCTGAAAGACATGCAGGTTTGTAGGTTAATTAGCCTCTGTAAATTGCCCCTGGTGTGCAGGGAATTGACACAAAGGTGGCCTAACATAGAACTAGTGCGAACGGGTGATCGATGGTCAGCTTGGACTCGGTGGGCCAAAGGTTCAGTGGTTCACTGGTATATTATTGTCGCATGTACCTAGGTGCAGCAAAATTCCTATTTGTATGCAGTTCAGTAAAAAATCTTACTGGCCTGTTTCCATACTATATCTTTCAATCAATCAATCAATCTAGATTAACTGGGAATGCACAGGAAGGAACTGCAGATGCTGGTTTAAACCGAAGATAGTCACAAAAATCTGGAGTAACTCAGCGGGCCAGGCAGCATCTCAGGAGAGAAGGAATGGGTGACGTTTTGAGTTGAGACTCAGTCTGAAGAAGTGTCTCGATCCGAAACGTCACCCGTTCCTTCTCTCCAGAGCTGCTGCCTGTCCCGCTGAGTTTCTCCAGCTCTTTCCGTCTACCTTAGAGCAACTGGGAAAGTGGACCTAGGAATGGCAGATGGGACGGAACACGGCCAAGTGCAAAGTGTTGCATTTTGGAAGGATAAACCAGGGTTATTCTTGCACAGTCAATGGGAGGGTCCCAGAGAGCATGTGGTACAGAGCGATCTAGCGCTATTGGGACAGAGGTCACTGAAAATGCTGACGCAGGTTGACAAGAAGGTGAAGAAGGCCTTTGGCCAGGCCAGATACGTCTACCAGATCTCCCCTCAACTTCCAACACTCCATAAAAAAACAGTCTTCCAGTGTGCTGGATCCAGTGTTCGCAATGCATCTCCCCTGCCTTGGAGAAATTAAACGCAGACTCAGTGACCACTTTGAAAAACACCTGTGTTTAGTCTGCACTTTTCCCCGCTAGCCTTAAGGTTATGCCACTTAAGGGCCTGTCCTACTTACGCGATTTTTTTCGGCGAGTTGCCGGCACCCGTCACAGTCGCAGCAGGTCTCCGAAATTTTTCAATATGTTGAGAATCCAGCGGCGACCAGAAAAAGGTTACGACTCTTTGGGCGACTACTCACGACCATACAGGCGACATGTCGCGGGGTGTCACATGTCCCACTGTACGAGTTCATTCAAGAGCTCTCCCAAGTTTAAACTCAAACTCGTGGAAGCACGTAGAATGAACGTAGCGGGTACGTCGGAGCTCGGGGATGTCTCTTAGCGGCTTGTAACGCTAACGGCGGGTACTCGGGAAACGCGGTAAGCTCGGGAAGACTTGTGAAGATTTTTCAACATGTTGGAAAAAGGTCCACGAGAGCCCCGAGTACTTACGAGCGGCCGTTACAGTAAATCTCCGAGTTCGAATCAGGGCAAACTCGGGAGAACTCTTGAATGAACACGTACAGTGGGACAGGGCTTTTACTGTCTCTCTGCCTACATTCTATCTTTGTCCCCCCCTCCTGATTCAGTCTGAAGAAGGGTCTCGACCTGAAACAGCGCCCATTCCTTCTGTCCAGAGATGCTGCCTGACCCGCTGAGTTACTCCAGCATTATGTGTCTACCACACTATAAGATGGGCAGAATAGCACTGGAGAGGGTGCAGGAGAAGGTCCTTTTGGTTGCTGGCTCGGATGGAATATATCATTTCACAATGTGTTGGCATGATTAGTAAATTTGCAGATGACACCTAAGTTCCTGGTGCAATGGATAGTAAAGAAAGTTGTCTACGGTAACACTAGGATAGTGTCCTCCCACATCTGAAAGACATGCAGGTTTGTAGGTTAATTAGCCTCTGTAAATTGCCCCTGGTGTGCAGGGAATTGACACAAAGGTGGCCTAACATAGAACTAGTGCGAACGGGTGATCGATGGTCAGCTTGGACTCGGTGGGCCAAAGGTTCAGTGGTTCACTGGTATATTATTGTCGCATGTACCTAGGTGCAGCAAAATTCCTGTTTGTATGCAGTTCAGTAAAAAATCTTACTGGCCTGTTTCCATACTATATCTTTCAATCAATCAATCAATCTAGATTAACTGGGAATGCACAGGAAGGAACTGCAGATGCTGGTTTAAACCGAAGATAGTCACAAAAATCTGGAGTAACTCAGCGGGCCAGGCAGCATCTCTGGAGAGAAGGAATGGGTGACGTTTTGAGTTGAGACTCAGTCTGAAGAAGTGTCTCGATCCGAAACGTCACCCGTTCCTTCTCTCCAGAGCTGCTGCCTGTCCCGCTGAGTTTCTCCAGCTCTTTCCGTCTACCTTAGATCAACTGGGAAAGTGGACCTAGGAATGGCAGATGGGATGGAACACGGCCAAGTGCAAAGTGTTGCATTTTGGAAGGATAAACCAGGGTTATTCTTGCACAGTCAATGGGAGGGTCCCAGAGAGTATGTGGTACAGAGCGATCTAGCGCTATTGGGACAGAGGTCACTGAAAATGCTGACGCAGGTTGACAAGAAGGTGAAGAAGGCCTTTGGCCAGGCCAGATACGTCTACCAGATCTCCCCTCAACTTCCAACACTCCATAAAAAAACAGTCTTCCAGTGTGCTGGATCCAGTGTTCGCAATGCATCTCCCCTGCCTTGGAGAAATTAAACGCAGACTCGGTGACCACTTTGCAAAACACCTGTGTTTAGTCTGCACTTTTCCCCGCTAGCCTTAAGGTTATGCCACTTAAGGGCCTGTCCTACTTACGCGATTTTTTTCGGCGCCTTGCCAGCACCCGTCATAGTCCCAGCAGGTCTCCGAAAATTCTCAACATGTTGAGAATCCAGCGGCGACCAGAAAAAGGTACGACTCTTTGGGCGACTACTCACGACCATACAGGCGACATGTCGCGGGGTGTCACATGTCCCACTGTGCGAGTTCATTCAAGAGCTCTCCCGAGTTTAAACTCAAACTCGTGGAAGCACGTAGAATGAACGTAGCGGGTACTTCGGAGCTCGGGGACGTCTCTTAGCGGCTTGTAACGCTAATGGCGGGTACTCGGGAAACGCGGTAAGCTCGGGAAGACTTGTGAAGATTTTTCAACATGTTGGAAAAAGGTCCACGAGAGCCCCGAGTACTTACGAGCGGCCGTTACAGTAAATCTCCGAGTTCGAATCAGGGCAAACTCGGGAGAGCTCTTGAATGAACACGTACAGTGGGACAGGGGTTTTACTGTCTCTGCCTACATTCTATCTTTGCTCCCCCCCCCCTGACATCAGTCTGAAGAAGGGTCTCGACCTGAAACTTCGCCCATTCCATCTGTCCAGAGATGCTGCCTGACCCGCTGAGTTACTCCAGCATTATGTGTCTACCACACTATAAGATGGGCAGAATAGCACTGGGGAGGGTGCAGGAGAAGGTCCTTTTGGTTGCTGGCCCAGATGGAATATATCATTTCACAAATGTGTTGGCATGGTTAGTAAATTTGCAGATGACACCTAAGTTCCTGGTGCAATGGATAGTAAAGAAAGTTGTCTACGGTAACACTAGGATAGTGTCCTCCCACATCTGAAAGACATGCAGGTTTGTCGGTTAATTAGCCTCTGTAAATTGCCCCTGGTGTGCAGGGAATTGATACAAAGGTGGCCTAACATAGAACTAGTGCGAACGGGTGATCGATGGTCATCGTGGACTCGGTGGGCCAAAGATTCAGTGGTTCACTGGTATATTATTGTCGCATGTACCTACGTGCAGCAAAATTCCTTTTTGTATGCACTTCAGTAAAAAATCTTACTGGCCTGTTTCCGTACTATATCTTTCAATCAATCAATCAATCTAGATTAACTGGGAATGCACAGGAAGGAACTGCAGATGCTGGTTTAAATCGAAAATAGTCACAAAAAGCTGGAGTAACTCAGCGGGCCAGGCAGCATCTCAGGAGAGAAGGAATGGGTGACGTTTTGAGTTGAGACTCAGTCTGAAGAAGTGTTTCGATCCGAAACGTCACCCGTTCCTTCTCTCCAGAGCTGCCGCCTGTCCCGCTGAGTCTCTCCAGCCTTTTCTGTCTGCCTTAGATCAACTGGGAAAGTGGACCTAGGAATGGCAGATGGGACGGAACACGGCCAAGTGCAAAGTGTTGCATTTTGGAAGGATAAACCAGGGTTATTCTCGCACAGTCAATGGGAGGGTCCCAGAGAGCATGTGGTACAGAGCGATCTAGCGCTATTGGGACAGAGGTCACTGAAAATGCTGACGCAGGTTGCCAAGAAGGTGAAGAAGGCCTTTGGCCAGGCCAGATACGTCTACCAGATCTCCCCTCAACTTCCAACACTCCATAAAAACAGTCTTCCAGTGTGCTAGATCCAGTGTTCGCAATGCATCTCCCCTGCCTTGGAGAAATTAAAGGCAGACTCGGTGACCACTTTGCAGAACACCTGTGCTTAGTCTGCACTTTTCCCCACTAGTCTTAAAGTTATGCCACTTAAGGGCCTGTGCGACTTACGCGATTTTTTTCGGCGAGTTGCCGGCACCCGTTATAGTCGCAACAGGTCTCCGAAAATGTTCAACATGTTGAGAATCCAGCGGCGACCAGAAAAAGGTACGACTCTTTGGGCGACTACTCACGACCATACAGGCGACATGTCGCGGGGTGTCACATGTCCCACTGTGCGAGTTCATTCAAGAGCTCTCCCAAGTTTAAACTCAAACTCGTGGAAGCACGTAGAATGAACGTAGCGGGTACGTCGGAGCTCGGGGACGTCTCTTAGCGGCTCGTAACGCTAACGGCAGGTACTTGGGGAACGCGGTAAGCTCGGGAAGACTTGTGAAGATTTTTCAACATGTTGAAAAATGTCTACGAGAGCCCCGAGTACCGACAAGCGGCCGTTACCGTAAATCTCCGAGTTCGAATCAGGGCAAACTCGGGAGAACTTGAATGAACTCGTACAGTGGGACAGGGCTTTTACTGCCTCTGTCTACATTCTATCTTTGCTCCCCCCCCCCCCTGACATCAGTCTGAAGAAGGGTCTCGACCTGAAACGTCACCCATTCCATCTGTCCAGAGATGCTGCCTGACCCGCTGAGTTACTCCAGCATTATGTGTCTACCACACTATAAGATGGGCAGAATAGCACTGGAGAGGGTGCAGCAGAAGGTCCTTTGGGTTGCTGGCCTGGATGGAATATATCATTTCACAATACGTTGGCATGGTTAGTAAATTTGCAGATGACACCTAAGTTCCTGGTGCAATGGATAGTAAAGAAAGTTGTCTACGGTAACACTAGGATAGTGTCCTCCCACATCTGAAAGACATGCAGGTTTGTAGGTTAATTAGCCTCTGTAAATTGCCCCTGGTGTGCAGGGAATTGACACAAAGGTGGCCTAACATAGAACTAGTGCGAACGGGTGATCGATGGTCAGCGTGGACTCGGTGGGCCAAAGGTTCAGTGGTTCACTGGTATATTATTGTCGCATGTACCTAGGTGCAGCAAAATTCCTTTTTGTATGCAGTTCAGTAAAAAATCTTACTGGCCTGTTTCCATACTATATCTTTCAATCAATCAATCAATCTAGATTAACTGGGAATGCACAGGAAGGCACTGCAGATGCTGGTTTAAATCGAAGATAGTCACAAAAAGCTGGAGTATCTCAGCGGGCCAGGCAGCATCTCTGGAGAGAAGGAATGGGTGACGTTTTGAGTTGAGACTCAGTCTGAAGAAGTGTCTCGATCCGAAACGTCACCCGTTCCTTCTCTCCAGAGCTGCTGCCTGTCCCGCTGAGTTTCTCCAGCTCTTTCCGTCTACCTTAGATCAACTGGGAAAGTGGACCTAGGAATGGCAGATGGGATGGAACACGGCCAAGTGCAAAGTGTTGCATTTTGGAAGGATAAACCAGGGTTATTCTCACACAGTCAATGGGAGGGTCCCAGAGAGTATGTGGTACAGAGCGATCTAGCGCTATTGGGACAGAGGTCACTGAAAATGCTGACGCAGGTTGACAAGAAGGTGAAGAAGGCCTTTGGCCAGGCCAGATACGTCTACCAGATCTCCCCTCAACTTCCAACACTCCATAAAAAAACAGTCTTCCAGTGTGCTGGATCCAGTGTTCGCAATGCATCTCCCCTGCCCTGGAGAAATTAAACGCAGACTCAGTGACCACTTTGAAAAACACCTGTGTTTAGTCTGCACTTTTCCCCACTCGCCTTAAGGTTATGCCACTTAAGGGCCTGTCCTACTTACGCGATTTTTTTCGGCGAGTTGCCGGCACCCGTCACAGTCGCAGCAGGTCTCCGAAATTTTTCAATATGTTGAGAATCCAGCGGCGACCAGAAAAAGGTTACGACTCTTTGGGCGACTACTCACGACCATACAGGCGACATGTCGCGGGGTGTCACATGTCCCACTGTACGAGTTCATTCAAGAGCTCTCCCAAGTTTAAACTCAAACTCGTGGAAGCACGTAGAATGAACGTAGCGGGTACGTCGGAGCTCGGGGATGTCTCTTAGCGGCTTGTAACGCTAACGGCGGGTACTCGGGAAACGCGGTAAGCTCGGGAAGACTTGTGAAGATTTTTCAACATGTTGGAAAAAGGTCCACGAGAGCCCCGAGTACTTACGAGCGGCCGTTACAGTAAATCTCCGAGTTCGAATCAGGGCAAACTCGGGAGAACTCTTGAATGAACACGTACAGTGGGACAGGTGTTTTACTGTCTCTGCCTACATTCTATCTTTGCTCCCCCCCCCCTGATTCAGTCTGAAGAAGGGTCTCGACCTGAAACATCGCCCATTCCTTCTGTCCAGAGATGCTGCCTGACCCGCTGAGTTACTCCAGCATTATGTGTCTACCACACTATAAGATGGGCAGAATAGCACTGGAGAGGGTGCAGGAGAAGGTCCTTTTGGTTGCTGGCTCGGATGGAATATATCATTTCACAATACGTTGGCATGGTTAGTAAATTTGCAGATGACACCTAAGTTCCAGGTGCAATGGATAGTAAAGAAAGTTGTCTACGGTAACACTAGGATAGTGTCCTCCCACATCTGAAAGACATGCAGGTTTGTAGGTTAATTAGCCTCTGTAAATTGCCCCTGGTGTGCAGGGAATTGACACAAAGGTGGCCTAACATAGAACTAGTGCGAACGGGTGATCGATGGTCAGCTTGGACTCGGTGGGCCAGAGGTTCAGTGGTTCACTGGTATATTATTGTCGCATGTACCTAGGTGCAGCAAAATTCCTGTTTGTATGCAGTTCAGTAAAAAATCTTACTGGCCTGTTTCCATACTATATCTTTCAATCAATCAATCAATCTAGATTAACTGGGAATGCACAGGAAGGAACTGCAGATGCTGGTTTAAACCGAAGATAGTCACAAAAATCTGGAGTAACTCAGCGGGCCAGGCAGCATCTCTGGAGAGAAGGAATGGGTGACGTTTTGAGTTGAGACTCAGTCTGAAGAAGTGTCTCGATCCGAAACGTCACCCGTTCCTTCTCTCCAGAGCTGCTGCCTGTCCCGCTGAGTTTCTCCAGCTCTTTCCGTCTACCTTAGATCAACTGGGAAAGTGGACCTAGGAATGGCAGATGGGATGGAACACGGCCAAGTGCAAAGTGTTGCATTTTGGAAGGATAAACCAGGGTTATTCTCGCACAGTCAATGGGAGGGTCCCAGAGAGTATGTGGTACAGAGCGATCTAGCGCTATTGGGACAGAGGTCACTGAAAATGCTGACGCAGGTTGACAAGAAGGTGAAGAAGGCCTTTGGCCAGGCCAGATACGTCTACCAGATCTCCCCTCAACTTCCAACACTCCATAAAAAAACAGTCTTCCAGTGTGCTGGATCCAGTGTTCGCAATGCATCTCCCCTGCCTTGGAGAAATTAAACGCAGACTCGGTGACCACTTTGCAAAACACCTGTGTTTAGTCTGCACTTTTCCCCGCTAGCCTTAAGGTTATGCCACTTAAGGGCCTGTCCTACTTACGCGATTTTTTTCGGCGCCTTGCCAGCACCCGTCATAGTCCCAGCAGGTCTCCGAAAATTCTCAACATGTTGAGAATCCAGCGGCGACCAGAAAAAGGTACGACTCTTTGGGCGACTACTCACGACCATACAGGCGACATGTCGCGGGGTGTCACATGTCCCACTGTGCGAGTTCATTCAAGAGCTCTCCCGAGTTTAAACTCAAACTCGTGGAAGCACGTAGAATGAACGTAGCGGGTACTTCGGAGCTCGGGGACGTCTCTTAGCGGCTTGTAACGCTAATGGCGGGTACTCGGGAAACGCGGTAAGCTCGGGAAGACTTGTGAAGATTTTTCAACATGTTGGAAAAAGGTCCACGAGAGCCCCGAGTACTTACGAGCGGCCGTTACAGTAAATCTCCGAGTTCGAATCAGGGCAAACTCGGGAGAGCTCTTGAATGAACTCGTACAGTGGGACAGGGGTTTTACTGTCTCTGCCTACATTCTATCTTTGCTCCCCCCCCCCTGACATCAGTCTGAAGAAGGGTCTCGACCTGAAACATCGCCCATTCCATCTGTCCAGAGATGCTGCCTGACCCGCTGAGTTACTCCAGCATTATGTGTCTACCACACTATAAGATGGGCAGAATAGCACTGGGGAGGGTGCAGGAGAAGGTCCTTTTGGTTGCTGGCCCAGATGGAATATATCATTTCACAAATGTGTTGGCATGGTTAGTAAATTTGCAGATGACACCTAAGTTCCTGGTGCAATGGATAGTAAAGAAAGTTGTCTACGGTAACACTAGGATAGTGTCCTCCCACATCTGAAAGACATGCAGGTTTGTCGGTTAATTAGCCTCTGTAAATTGCCCCTGGTGTGCAGGGAATTGATACAAAGGTGGCCTAACATAGAACTAGTGCGAACGGGTGATCGATGGTCATCGTGGACTCGGTGGGCCAAAGATTCAGTGGTTCACTGGTATATTATTGTCGCATGTACCTACGTGCAGCAAAATTCCTTTTTGTATGCACTTCAGTAAAAAATCTTACTGGCCTGTTTCCGTACTATATCTTTCAATCAATCAATCAATCTAGATTAACTGGGAATGCACAGGAAGGAACTGCAGATGCTGGTTTAAATCGAAGATAGTCACAAAAAGCTGGAGTAACTCAGCGGGCCAGGCAGCATCTCAGGAGAGAAGGAATGGGTGACGTTTTGAGTTGAGACTCAGTCTGAAGAAGTGTTTCGATCCGAAACGTCACCCGTTCCTTCTCTCCAGAGCTGCCGCCTGTCCCGCTGAGTCTCTCCAGCCTTTTCTGTCTGCCTTAGATCAACTGGGAAAGTGGACCTAGGAATGGCAGATGGGACGGAACACGGCCAAGTGCAAAGTGTTGCATTTTGGAAGGATAAACCAGGGTTATTCTCGCACAGTCAATGGGAGGGTCCCAGAGAGTATGTGGTACAGAGCGATCTAGCGCTATTGGGACAGAGGTCACTGAAAATGCTGACGCAGGTTGCCAAGAAGGTGAAGAAGGCCTTTGGCCAGGCCAGATACGTCTACCAGATCTCCCCTCAACTTCCAACACTCCATAAAAACAGTCTTCCAGTGTGCTAGATCCAGTGTTCGCAATGCATCTCCCCTGCCTTGGAGAAATTAAAGGCAGACTCGGTGACCACTTTGCAGAACACCTGTGCTTAGTCTGCACTTTTCCCCACTAGTCTTAAAGTTATGCCACTTAAGGGCCTGTGCGACTTACGCGATTTTTTTCGGCGAGTTGCCGGCACCCGTTATAGTCGCAACAGGTCTCCGAAAATGTTCAACATGTTGAGAATCCAGCGGCGACCAGAAAAAGGTACGACTCTTTGGGCGACTACTCACGACCATACAGGCGACATGTCGCGGGGTGTCACATGTCCCACTGTGCGAGTTCATTCAAGAGCTCTCCCAAGTTTAAACTCAAACTCGTGGAAGCACGTAGAATGAACGTAGCGGGTACGTCGGAGCTCGGGGACGTCTCTTAGCGGCTCGTAACGCTAACGGCAGGTACTTGGGGAACGCGGTAAGCTCGGGAAGACTTGTGAAGATTTTTCAACATGTTGAAAAATGTCTACGAGAGCCCCGAGTACCGACAAGCGGCCGTTACCGTAAATCTCCGTGTTCGAATCAGGGCAAACTCGGGAGAACTTGAATGAACTCGTACAGTGGGACAGGGCTTTTACTGTCTCTGTCTACATTCTATCTTTGCTCCCCCCCCCCCTGACATCAGTCTGAAGAAGGGTCTCGACCTGAAACGTCACCCATTCCATCTGTCCAGAGATGCTGCCTGACCCGCTGAGTTACTCCAGCATTATGTGTCTACCACACTATAAGATGGGCAGAATAGCACTGGAGAGGGTGCAGCAGAAGGTCCTTTGGGTTGCTGGCCTGCATGGAATATATCATTTCACAATACGTTGGCATGGTTAGTAAATTTGCAGATGACACCTAAGTTCCTGGTGCAATGGATAGTAAAGAAAGTTGTCTACGGTAACACTAGGATAGTGTCCTCCCACATCTGAAAGACATGCAGGTTTGTAGGTTAATTAGCCTCTGTAAATTGCCCCTGGTGTGCAGGGAATTGACACAAAGGTGGCCTAACATAGAACTAGTGCGAACGGGTGATCGATGGTCAGCGTGGACTCGGTGGGCCAAAGGTTCAGTGGTTCACTGGTATATTATTGTCGCATGTACCTAGGTGCAGCAAAATTCCTTTTTGTATGCAGTTCAGTAAAAAATCTTACTGGCCTGTTTCCATACTATATCTTTCAATCAATCAATCAATCTAGATTAACTGGGAATGCACAGGAAGGAACTGCAGATGCTGGTTTAAATCGAAGATAGTCACAAAAAGCTGGAGTATCTCAGCGGGCCAGGCAGCATCTCTGGAGAGAAGGAATGGGTGACGTTTTGAGTTGAGACTCAGTCTGAAGAAGTGTCTCGATCCGAAACGTCACCCGTTCCTTCTCTCCAGAGCTGCTGCCTGTCCCGCTGAGTTTCTCCAGCTCTTTCCGTCTACCTTAGATCAACTGGGAAAGTGGACCTAGGAATGGCAGATGGGATGGACACGGCCAAGTGCAAAGTGTTGCATTTTGGAAGGATAAACCAGGGTTATTCTCGCACAGTCAATGGGAGGGTCCCAGAGAGTATGTAGTACAGAGCGATCTAGCGCTATTGGGACAGAGGTCACTGAAAATGCTGACGCAGGTTGCCAAGAAGGTGAAGAAGGCCTTTGGCCAGGCCAGATACGTCTACCAGATCTCCCCTCAACTTCCAACACTCCATAAAAAACAGTCTTCCAGTGTGCTAGATCCAGTGTTCGCAATGCATCTCCCCTGCCCTGGAGAAATTAAAGGCAGACTCGGTGACCACTTTGCAGAACACCTGTGCTTAGTCTGCACTTTTCCCCACTCGCCTTAAGGCTATGCCACTTAAGGGCCTGTCCTACTTACGCGATTTTTTTCGGCGACTTGCCGGCACCCGTCATAGTCCCAGCAGGTCTCCGAAAATTCTCAACATGTTGAGAATCCAGCGGCGACCAGAAAAAGGTACGACTCTTTGGGCGACTACTCACGACCGTACAGGCGACATGTCGCGGGGTGTCACATGTCCCACTGTGCGAGTTCATTCAAGAGCTCTCCCGAGTTTAAACTCAAACTCGTGGAAGCACGTAGAATGAACGTAGCGGGTACGTCGGAGCTCGGGGACGTCTCTTAGCGGCTTGTAACGCTAACGGCGGGTACTCGGGAAACGCGGTAAGCTCGGGAAGACTTGTGAAGATTTTTCAACATGTTGGAAAAAGGTCCACGAGAGCCCCGAGTACTTACGAGCGGCCATTACAGTAAATCTCCGAGTTCGAATCAGGGCAAACTCGGGAGTACTCTTGAATGAACACGTACAGTGGGACAGGGCTTTTACTGTCTCTCTGCCTACATTCTATCTTTGTCCCCCCCCTGACATCAGTCTGAAGAAGGGTCTCGACCTGAAACGTCGCCCATTCCATCTGTCCAGAGATGCTGCCTGACCCGCTGAGTTACTCCAGCATTATGTGTCTACCACACTATAAGATGGGCAGAATAGCACTGGAGAGGGTGCAGGAGAAGGTCCTTTGGGTTGCTGGCCCAGATGGAATATATCATTTCACAATACGTTGGCATGGTTAGTAAATTTGCAGATGACACCTAAGTTCCTGGTGCAATGGATAGTAAAGAAAGTTGTCTACGGTAACACTAGGATAGTGTCCTCCCACATCTGAAAGACATGCAGGTTTGTCGGTTAATTAGCCTCTGTAAATTGCCCCTGGTGTGCAGGGAATTGATACAAAGGTGGCCTAACATAGAACTAGTGCGAACGGGTGATCGATGGTCATCGTGGACTCGGTGGGCCAATGGTTCAGTGGTTCACTGGTATATTATTGTCGCATGTACCTAGGTGCAGCAAAATTCCTTTTTGTATGCACTTCAGTAAAAAATCTTACTGGCCTGTTTCCGTACTATATCTTTCAATCAATCAATCAATCTAGATTAACTGGGAATGGACAGGAAGGAACTGCAGATGCTGGTTTAAACGGAAGATAGTCACAAAAATCTGGAGTAACTCAGCGGGCCAGGCAGCATCTCAGGAGAGAAGGAATGGGTGACGTTTTGAGTTGAGACTCAGTCTGAAGAAGTGTTTCGATCCGAAACGTCACCCGTTCCTTCTCTCCAGAGCTGCCGCCTGTCCCGTTGAGTCTCTCCAGCTTTTTCTGTCTGCCTTAGATCAACTGGGAAAGTGGACCTAGGAATGGCAGATGGGACGGAACACGGCCAAGTGCAAAGTGTTGCATTTTGGAAGGATAAACCAGGGTTATTCTCGCACAGTCAATGGGAGGGTCCCAGAGAGCATGTGGTACAGAGCGATCTAGCGCTATTGGGACAGAGGTCACTGAAAATGCTGATGCAGGTTGACAAGAAGGTGAAGAAGGCCTTTGGCCAGGCCAGATACGTCTACCAGATCTCCCCTCAACTTCCAACACTCCATAAAAAAACAGTCTTCCAGTGTGCTGGATCCAGTGTTCGCAATGCATCTCCCCTGCCCTGGAGAAATTAAACGCAGACTCAGTGACCACTTTGAAAAACACCTGTGTTTAGTCTGCACTTTTCCCCACTAGCCTTAAAGTTATGCCACTTAAGGGCCTGTCCTACTTACGCGATATTTTTCGGTGACTTGCCGGCACCCGTCATAGTCCCAGCAGGTCTCCGAAAAAGTTCAACATGTTGAGAATCCAGCGGCGACCAGAAAAAGGTACGACTCTTTGGGCGACTACTCACGACCGTACAGGTGACATGTCGCAGGGTGACCCCTGTATGTTCGTGAGTAGTCGCCCAAAGAGTCGCACCTTTTTCCGGTGGCCGCTGGATTATCAACAGGTGCCGGCAAGTCGCCGAACAAAATTGCGTAAGTGGGACAGGCCCTTTAGTATTTGATATTTCCATCTTTGGAGAAAGGTTCTGACTGCCTCCTTTCTTGAAGCTTCTCATAATTTTACATACCTCTATCAGGTTTCCCCTTAGCCTCCAGCGTTCCAGAGAAGACAATCCAAGTCTGTCCAACCTCACCTTGTAGCTCATACACCCTAATCCAGGCATCGTTCCAGTAGGTCTCTTCTGTACCCTTTCCCAAGCCTTCCTGGAATGGGGCGACCAGAATTGCACAAAATTCTCCAAATGCAATCTAGCCAAAGTCCTCTAAAGGTGCATCATGACTTCCTGACTCAGACTCAATGGCCCGACTGATGAAGGTATGGCAAGCATAATCTATGCCTTCTTTACCTGATCTTTGCCTTCTCTCTATTAGCCTGGCGTGTGCTACCAGCCCGCTTTGTGCAACACTTTGCCCCTTGTTTGTCTTCATCATCTCTAACCAACTGCCCCACTAAATGACCGAAGGGCCCGTACAACTTATCTGCACCGCATCCCGGGTCTCATCCTCCAATGGATATTCACGGTGACGCAGCTGGAGGAGATCCAGGATCCAAGCTCGGATGCTGTCTGTGTGGAGTTTGCACGCTCTCCCAACGATCACTTTGGTTTCCCCCTGCGCTCTGGTTTCCTCCCACATCCCATAGACATGTGAGTGGGTAGGTTAGCTGGCAACGATGTGTTGGGCCTCATGTGTAGGCGAGTGATAGAATCTGAAGGGCCTGTCCCACTTTCAAGACCTGATGCACGACCTTTTTCAGTCGTGGACATTTTTCATCAGGCTAGAAAAACGCCCTGACCTACTTGATGCCACGAGTACCTACGACTAGCATCACGTCAAGTCAAGTTTATTCGTCACATACACATACGGGATGTGCAGTGAAATGAAAAGTGGCAGTGCCTGCGGACTTTGTGCAAAAAACAAACAAACAACCAAACAAACAAACAAACAACCAACATACTACAAACGCAATCACATGATCTTTTCCATAATAAAATATTGTGGGCGGTATTGTGGTGCAGTAACTGTTGTAGAGTTAGTCCCTGGCCTGCTACGACCTACGACCTGCTAGTCACGGCCTGCTACGACCTACCTACGACCTCCTCTGACCTCGTGACGGCCATGCTGCAAGTACGAGTCAAAGGCAAACTCGACAGAGGTCGTGAATTAGGTCGTGAAAGTGGGACAGGCCCTGTAGGGTGAAAACCTTGCAGATATAAAACGTGATGAATGGTGAACGATGGCCAATATTTGACATTGACTCAATGGGATGAATGGCCTATTTCATGCTATATCTTTCCCTCACTTTCTCTGCAACTTAAGACTAACTCGTTCCCCATCTTATCCATTTCGGCCAGCAGCAGCTTTTATAACACCTTGGTTCGGCAGCTTTTGGAGAATTGTGATCGCTCTGTTATAGGAACGACGTGGAGGCTTGGAGATGGTGCCAGGATTAGTGGATATTACCTATAGGAAGAGATTGGACAAACTTGGATTGTTTTCTCTGAGGTTGAGAGACGTGATGGAAGTGTATACAATTATGAGAGGCGTAAATATGGTAGGCAGTCTCAACCTCGACTCTGTCTTTGGCATATTCAACACTTGTCTCAGCACCAACAAGCCACCAATGGTGTGGAGACAAGCGAAAATAGTGGCTATACTGAAACATAGAAACATAGAAATTAGGTGCAGGAGCAGGCCATTCGGCCCTTCGTGCCTGCACTGCCATTCAATGTGATCATGGCTGATCATCCAACTCAGTATCCCGTACCTGCCTTCTCTCCATACCCCCTGATCCCCTTAGCCACAAGGGCCACATCTAACTCCCTCTTAAATATAGCCAATGAACTGGCCTCAACTACCCTCTGTGGCAGAGAGTTCCAGAGACCCACCACTCTCTGTGTGAAAAAAGTCCTTCTCATCTCAGTCCTAAAGGATTTCCCCCTTATCCTTAAGCTGTGACCCCTTGTCCTGGACCTCCCCAACATCGGGGACAATCTTCCTGCATCTAGCCTGTCCAACCCCTTGAGACTTTTGTAAGTTTCTATAAGATCGCCTCTCAATCTCCTAAATTCTAGAGAGTATAAACCGAGTCTATGCTGTCTTTGTTCATAAGACAGTCCTGACATCCCAGGAATCAGTCTGGTGAACCTTCTCTGCACTCCCTCAGATTTGGAGACCAGAACTGTACGCAATACTCCAGGTGTGGTCTCACCAAGACCCTATACAACTGAAGTAGAACCTCCCTGCTTCTATACTCAAATCCTTTTGCTATGAAAGCTAACATACCATTTGCTTTCTTCACTGCCTGCTGCACCTGCATGCCTACTTTCAATGATTGGTGTACCATGACACCCAGGTCGCGCTGCATCTCCCCTTTTCCTAGTACCTGGAAAAGATCCCAAGAACGTCCGACTCATCTCCCTGCTCTGTCACCCATACAAATTATTTGAGAGGCCAATCTTGAATGGCCTGGGCCTCATCATGGACCAGCAGCGTATTCCTGAGCAAGCAGGCTTCAGACCTGGAAAATCCCGCACAAGCCAGCTCCTGAATCCGACCCAATTCATTGAGGATGGATACGAGAAAGGACTTATTACTGGTGGTGCTTTTGTAGACTTGTCAGCGGCTTATGATGCAGTCAACCATCGATTTCTTGTGCAAAAGCTATCCAAGATCACAACGGATGCAAATCTGACAGCTCTGATCCAAACCATGCTGGAGGATACACGCCTCCGGAGTGCTCGCAGCAGATGGCGCAGACAAAAGAGCGGGCTTCCTCAGGGCTGTGGCCTTGCCCCTCTGCTTTTCAACATTGACACCAACGACCAGCCCACCCACCCACCCAAGCACCAGGAGCTTCCTGTATGCTAATGACCTCTGCATCGCATCGCAGTGTCAGTACTTCGCAGAACTCGAGAAGTTTCAGACTGAAGCGTTGGTCGGACGGCCTTACCAAATACTACCCCCTGAATCATTTACTGGCAAACCCAGACAAAACACAAATTAGCACCTTCCACCTCAAAAACCGTGATGCGAACCGCAAATTAACTGTTCACTGGTATGACTGGGAACACAAAAACTGACTGCAAAGGTTTTTATAGATATGTGAAGAGAAAGAGATTAGTTAAAACAAATGTAGGTCCCTTGCAGTCAGAAACAGGTGAGTTGATCATGGGGAACAAGGATATGGCGGACCAATTGAATAACTACTTTGGTTCCGTCTTCACTAAGGAAGACATAAATAATCTGCCGGAAATAGCAGGGGCCGCGGGTCAAAGGAGGAATTGAGTGAAATCCAGGTTAGTCGGGAAGTGGTGTTGGGTAAATTGAATGGATTAAAGGCCGATAAATCCCCAGGGCCAGATAGGCTGCATCCCAGAGTACTAAAGGAAGTAGCTCCGGAAATAGTGGATGCATTAGTGCTAGTCTTCCAAAACTCTTTAGATTCTGGAGTACTTCCTGAGGATTGGCGGGTAGTAAACGTAACCCCTCTTTTTAAGAAGGGAGGGAGAGAGAAAACGGGGAATTACAGACCAGTTAGTCTAACATCGGTAGTGGGGATACTGCTTGAGTCAGTTATTAAAGATGGGATAGCAGCACATTTGGAAAGTGGTGAAATCATTGGACAAAGTCAGCATGGATTTACGAAAGGTAAATCATGTCTGACGAATCTTGTGGAATTTTTCGAGGATGTAACCAGTAGCGTGGATAGGGGAGAACCTGTGGATGTGGTGTATCTGGACTTCCAGAAGGCTTTCGACAAGGTCCCACATAAGCGATTAGTATATAAACTTAAAGCATACGGCATTGGGGGTTCAGTATTGATGTGGATAGAGAACTGGCTGGCAAACAGGAAGCAAAGAGTAGGAGTAAACGGGTCATTTTCACAATGGCAGGCAGTGACTAGTGGGGTACCGCAAGGCTCAGTGCTGGGACCCCAGCTATTTACAATATATATTAATGATCTGAATGAGGGAATAGAAGGCAATATCTCCAGGTTTGCGGATGATACTAAGCTGGGGGGAGGATGCTAGGAGACTACAAGGTGACTTGGATAGGCTGGGTGAATGGGCAAATGTTTGGCAGATGCAGTATAATGTGGATAAATGTGAGGTTATCCACTTTGGTGGCAAAAACAGGAAAGCAGACAATTATCTAAATGGTGGCCGATTAGGAAAAGGGGAGATGCAGCGCGACCTGGGTGTCATGGTACACCAGTCATTGAAAGTAGGCATGCAGGTGCAGCAGGCAGTGAAGAAAGCGAATGGTATGTTAGCTTTCATAGCAAAAGGATTTGAGTATAGGAGCAGGGAGGCTCTACTTCAGTTGTATAGGGTCTTGGTGAGGCCACACCTGGAGTATTGTGTACAGTTCTGATCTCCAAATCTGAGGAAGGACATTATTGCCATAGAGGGAGTGCAGAGAAGGTTCACCAGACTGATTCCTGGGATGTCAGGACTGTCTTATGAATAAAGACTGGATAGACTCGGTTTATACTCTCTAGAATTTAGGAGATTGAGAGGGGATCTTATAGAAACTTACAAAATTCTTAAGTGGTTGGACAGGCTAGATGCAGGAAGATTGTTCCCGATGTTGGGGAGGTCCAGGACAAGAGGTCACAGCTTACGGATAAGGGGGAAATCCTTTAGGACCGAGATGAGAAGGACTTTTTTCACACAGAGAGTGGTGGGTCTCTGGAACTCTCTGCCACAGAGGGTAGTTGAGGCCAGTTCATTGGCTATATTTAAGAGGGAGTTAGATGTGGCCCTTGTGGCTAAGGGGATCAGAGGGTATGGAGAGAAGGCAGGTACGGGATACTGAGTTGGATGATCAGCCATGATCATATTGAATGGCAGTGCAGGCTCAAAGGGCCGAATGGCCTTCTCCTGCACCTAATTTCTATGTTTCTATGAGAGTCTAGCCTACTCAGCCAATCCCATATACCTAGGAGTTAAGGGCCTATCCCACTTGGCAGTAATTTACGTGACAGGCTGGTAGTGACTGACACGCGGCGGTCGTGCGCTTCATCATGCGCCCGCACCGCCGTCTGGAGCGCGTGACGCCATTTGAAGATGGACACAAAATGCCGGAGTAACTCAACGGGACCGGCAGCATCTCTGGAGAGAAGGAATCGGTGATGTTTCGGGTTGAGACTCTTCTTCAGTCTGAAAGAAGGGTCTTGACCCGAAACGTCGCCCATTGCTTCTCTCCAGAGATGCTGCCGGTCCCGTTGAGTTACTCCAGCATTTTGTGTCCATCATCAATCATCTTGGCCCCGCTCTGGGAGTAGGAGTGGGGGCGGATCCGGATCCGCAACGGCCGTGAGTCCCAGCCCGAGCTCGGCGATCGTCTGCCTGCTTCTGCTGCTGTTGAAGGTGAGACGTTGCACCGCGCCAGGGTCTTGGGCCTGTCCCACTTTGGCCGTCAGTTCCACGACAGGCCGGTGGCGCGCGAAGATTTCGTGCAGGACGAAGTGCACACTCCTCCACACCACTCCATGCGCCTGCCCTGCGCTACCCACACGCTACCCACACGCTACCCACATGCTACCCACGCGCTACCCACACGCTACCCACACGCTACCCACACGCTACCCACGCACTACCCACACGCTACCCACACGCTACCCACATGCTACCCACGCGCTACCCACACGCTACCCACACGCTACCCACACGCTACCCACGCACTACCCACACACTGCCCACACACTACCCACACGCTTCCCACACGCTACCCGCAGCTAGCAGGTCGCGTAAATGGCGCGCGAATATCGGCCAAGTGGGACAGGCCCTTTACTCTGGACCGCACCCTAAGCTACAAAGACCATGTTAGCAAGACAAAAGCAAAGTTAGGAGCCAGAAGCAGCATCCTGAGAAAGCTGGCCAACTCTAAATGGGGATCAGATCCAGGAGCCGTCCGCAGTACTGCCCTTGCACTGTGCTCTTCAGCAGCAGAATATGCCTGCCCAAGTCTGGGAACGGTCTTCACACGCCAAGAAGTTTTATCTGGTGCTAAATGCAGCGTGCAGAACCATGTCAGGCTGCCTCAAACCCACCCGAGTTGACGACCTGTGCCTGCTGTGTGGCATTGCACCCCCTTCCATCAAAAGAGCAATGTCCCCAAAAGTGGAAGGCAGCAAGCAGGAGGATGGCCCTCGTCACCCACTCTTCCAACATGTCCAGGCTCCAAAGAGGTTGAAATGCAGAAATAGTTTCCCACGTGCAGTTCAACCCTTGAATGATAACCTGTGGGATAGATGCTTGGGTGACACACCTACAATTAAAACCCCACGCACTGACACTATACCCTGATGAGTCCCTTCAATTGGGAGCGAGGGAGACGAGGCCAGTCTGGCTCTACCTCAACCGCCTCAGGACATGGGTCGGATGGTGCAAAGCCCTCATGCAGAAGTGGGGGTCCAACAACGATGGGATGTGACTGCAGGGAGACAACTCAAACTATGGAGCACTTACTTACCTGCCCCCATCCTCCAAGAGCCCTGCAAACCAGAAGATCTCAAGGTCTTCAACCCATGTGCCACAGCCTGCATGTTGCAGTGGCTTGGAAAAGTGTAGCAACACGACAAGAAGAAGTCTTGCACCTCCTCAACCTCATCTACTGTACCCGTTGTTCAAGATGTGGACTCTTATACATCGGCGAGACCAAAACGCAGACTGTTCGCTGAACACCTTCGCTCAGCCCACCTTCTTCTTCTTCTTCCGTGTGGCGTGCACAGCGCAAAGTTGTTGGGAAACTTGTTCCATTTGATCTTCCGTTTGTGCACGTCGAGTTGATTGCATTAGTCGAAACGGGGCGGACCACGTGAAGGTTGCAATCTTCCCACCCCGCTCAGCCCACCTGAACCACCTGATCTCCCGGTTGCTGGAGACTTTAATTCTTCTTGCCATTCCCACACAGACCTTTCTGTCCTCGGTCTCCCCCATTGTCAGAGTGAGGCTAAACGCAAATTGGAGGAACAGCACCTCATATTTCGCTTGGGCAGCTTACACCCCAGTGGTATGATTATTGATTTCTCCCTCTTCAGGTAGCCCCAGCATTCCCTCTCCATCCCTCCCCCACCAAAGTCGCACTAGCTTCTCATTATCACCCAACAAACAGCTAACAATTCCTTTAACATTGTTATATTTTTTGCATATCATTCATTCCTTGTTCTTTATCTCTCCACATCACGGTCTATATCTCTTGTTTCCCTTATCCCGAACCAGTCTGAAGAAGGGTGTCGACCCGAAATGTCGCCCATTCCGTCCCTCCAGAGATGCTGCCTGTCCCGCTGAGTTACTCCAGCGTTTTGTGTCTATCTTTTCCCCCAGAGTTGAAATGTCAAAGACTCGAGGGCACGGCTTCAAGGGCAGAGGGGGGAAGGTTTACAGGTGATGTGTGCCAGTGCCCTATTTTACAGGGGTGGTGGGTGTGAGGAATATGCTACATGGGGTGACAGGGACGGCAGATATAATGGCGTTGAACAGGTTTCTGGATAGGCACATGGATATGCAAGGATGTGCAATGTAGGATTTGGATGATGTGAGTTTAGCAGAGGAGATTAGTTTAACCTGGCATCATGTTCAGCACGGACATTGTGGGCCGAAGGGCCTGTTTCTGTGCTGTATTGTTCTAAGGTAGACACAAAATGCTGGAGTAACTCAGCGGGTCAGGCAGCATCTCTGGAGCGTAGGAATGGGTGTTGTTTCGGGTCAAGATTCTACTGTCCGTTGTACTGTTCTATGTTCAATGTTCTAACACCTTATCCCCCATTCCCAAGAACTCTGCAACCCAGGAAGACAAGGGCAGCAGGAGCACGGAATCCAACCAGCCCGACTTGGAAATTAGTTTAGAGAAACAGGCCCTTCGTCCCACCGAGTCTGCGTCGACCAGCGATCACCCGCACACTAAGTTCTATGTTATCCCACCTTCACATCCAACGCACTAGATGCAATTTACAGAAGCCAATTAAACCTACAAATGCTGCTCGTACTTGGGACGAGAGAGGAAACCGGAGCACCCGGATGAAACCCATGTGGTTGCAGGGAGAACGTGCAAGCTCCACTCGGGCAGCACCCGATGTCAGGATCGAACCCGGGTCTCCGGCGCCGTGAGGCAGCAGCTCTACCGCTACTTTGGGTGCCCCTGTGGCACCCTAAGTATATATCGGACACTCTGGGATCTGCAGATGGTGGGATCTTAAAGAAAAAACACAAAGCGCTGGAGGAACTCAGCGGGTCAGGCAGCATCTGTGGAGGGAAATGGACCCTTCTTCAGACTGACCCTTCCTTAATGTTTCAGATTGGGACCTTTCTCCAGCCCTGAAGCGTTTGTCCATCCATTCCCTCCACCTGTCTGATTCAGCGCTGTAGGTGTCCGCTACTTGTGTACCTTGAGCATGCATGCAAAGATTTTCACCTTTGCGATTTGCCTTGCCACACGTGGCATTAAACTATTTCATTCCATCCCGATCGGCTGAGTTGCTTCCGTTTGGAAGAAACGCACTGGGTTTTGCTTGGAAATACATCGCTGCCCCTTCAGCTTCACTGGATCTAAGCTGTTCCTGGAACAACAGCATGAGGAACGAGAGCAATAGTTTGCGAGGAATCTCACCTCCACCTCGTCGAGAGCGACCTGGCACAGGCAGCAGGCATGGGTGACGCCCAGATCGCATGAATGAATGAATGAATGAATGAATGAATAAATAATGAAACCGGTGTCTGTCTAATTAACTTGGCTGTCCCTGTGCATCTTTGGGCGGTGCAGATCCACGAGCCGCTCGCAGCGCTGGGAGGGATGTTCGGATTACAGCCCCGGACTCCGCACTGTATCTGACATCAGAGCCTGTCAGTGGAGCATTGTGTAGCACAATGCTCGTGTGTTGCATGCACAGCGAGCAAGGCCGGGGTCTTGTTCAACGAACAACACATCGATTGTCTGCCCTTAAATTGCTCTTGTGCAGCGAGAGGTGTTGAGATATAATTACCCTTTGTGCACCGTTTGCCACCAACAATGGGACTGTGAATAAAGAGAATTGCTTCAGGGCGGCGCTGAAGACTGGACAAAAACGTATGGGTTACCTGAATCTCACGCTCGACCCATAGATGTAACCAATACTCCCCTTGCTTCTTGGTTACATTGGGAGGAAACTTTCTTCACACGGGAGACTCATGCAACTGTCTTTTTTTGCTAGTCTTTTTCCCAGCTTCCTCCCCCCCGACTCTAATCCATCTGAGGAGGGGTCCCAACTCACCTGTCCATTTCCCTCCACAGATGCTGTCTGGCCCGCTGAGTTCCTCCCGCTCTTTATGTTTTTTTCTTGAGAACGGGGCTGTTTCACGGGTCTGCTCCCCCACCCAACCTGCACAAGACCCTCTGTTGAAAAAGTGTACTCCTTTACTGAGAGATGAACTTCTAAATGGGTAATTAAACAGATCTGGGAAACCTACACATCATGGCTTGGGCGGAACGTGTTAGCTGATGCAAACTCCACTGCCTGTTGGGGTATTTCACTTGGTTTTGACTGAAAACCTATAACTGTGGTCAGTGTCAATTGCTCAGTTCAGTTTAGTTTATTGTCACGTGCACCGAGGTGCAGTGAAATGCATTTGTTGCGTGTGAACCAGTGCATGATTACAATCGAGCCATTTACAATGTACAAGTACATGATAAGGGAATAACGTTTAGTGCAAGGTAAAGCCAGCAAAGTCCAATCAAGGGTTACACAAAAAGCTGGAGAAAATCAGCGGGTGCAGCAGCATCTAAGGAGTGAAGGAGATAGGCGACGTTTCGGGTCGAGACCATCTCCTCAAAGTCCAATCAAGGATAGTCCGAGGGTCACCAAAGAGGTAGATAGTAGTCCAGCACTGCTCTCTGGTTGTGGTAGGATGGTTCAGTTGCCTGATAACAGCTTGGAAGAAACTGTCCCCGAATCTGGAGTTTGTGCGTTTTCACACTTCTGTACCTTTTGCCTGATGGTAGAGGGGAGAAGAGGGAGTGGCCAGGGTGCAACTGGTCCTTGATTATGCTGCTGGCCTTGCCTAGGCAGCGTCAGGTGTAAATGGAGTCAATAGAAGGGAGGTTGGTTTGTGTGATGGTCTGGGCTGCGTCCACAATTTGCTGCAATTTCTTGCAGTCCTAGATGGAGTTGGTCCCAAACCAAGTTGTGATGCATCCTGATCAAATGCTTTCTAAGGCGCATCTGTAGAAGTTGGAGAGAGTTGATGGGGACATGCCGAACTTCCTATGTCCTCTGAGGAAGTAGAGGCGTTAGTGTGCTTAGAAACATAGAAACATAGATATTAGGTGCAGGAGTAGGCCATTCGGCCCTTCGAGCCTGCACCGCCATTCAATATGATCATGGATGATCATCCAACTCAGTATCCCGTACCTGCCTTCTCTCCATACCCTCTGATCCCCTTAGCCACAAGGGCCACATCTAACTCCCTCTTAAATATAGCCAATGAACTGGCCTCAACTACCCTCTGTGGCAGAGAGTTCCAGAGACCCACCACTCTCTGTGTGAAAAAAGTCCTTCTCATCTCGGTCCTAAAGGATTTCCCCCTTATCCTTAAGCTGTGATCCCTTGTCCTGGACCTCCCCAACATCGGGAACAATCTTCCTGCATCTAGCCTGTCCAACCCATTAAGAATTTTGTACGTTTCTATAAGATCCCCTCTCAATCTCCTAAATTCTAGAGAGTATAAACCGAGTCTATGCAGTCTTTGTTCATAAGACAGTCCTGACATCCCAGGAATCAGCCTGGTGAACCTTCTCTGCACTCCCTCTATGGCAATAATGTCCTTCCTCAGATTTGGAGACCAGAACTGTATGCAATACTCCAGGTGTGGCCTCACCAAGACCCTATACAACTGAAGTAGAACCTCCCTGCTCCTATACTCAAATTCTTTTGCTATGAAAGCTAACGTATCAAGGTGCTTCCTTGGTCGTTGCTTCAATATGGGTGGTCCAGGAGAAGCTGTTAGTGATATTGACTCCTAGGAATTTGAAGTTTCAACCATCTCTACCTCTGCACCGACACCACTGTTGTGCTGACCTGAGCTGGTTTATATCAGACAAACCAACTGTGATAGCATTGTCATTGCCGTGACACACCACGCAATGTTCACCATTCAATAAAATGAAAGCTGGAATGCAAGTACCACCAGAGTCAGGAACTGCCTCTTCTCCACTTTTGTCAGACTATTATACACTTCAGTTTAGTATATTATCACAAAGGACAAAGGACATTTATTGTCACATACACCAATTGGTGTAGTGAAATTTGACTTGCCATGCAGCACACAGATAAAGATAAGACACCACACTAAGAATGTAACAATAAACATAGAAACATCCCCCCACAATGGTTCCCACTGTGGGGGAAGGCACAAAGTCCAGTCCCCATCCCCAAGTCCACCCATAGTCGGGCCTATTTAGGCCTCCGCAGTCGGCGCTACGGGGGCCGATGTTCCTGGCCGATGATGTTGCTCTGGCGTCGGGAGAGTCCTCACAGCGGCTTGGGACACCTGGAACGGCCGCTTCCTTGCCGGAGTCCGTGGCTTTCGAAGCCGACAAGGCCGCGCCGGATGGAGCTCCACAACTGGCGATCTCGCCGAGAGATCCCAGGCTCCCGATGCCAAAGTTCAGCGCCGCCGTCCGCGGCCGGCCGCCCCACAGTCCCGCAGCTCCGCGATGTTCAACCTGCGGTCTCAGCATTCCGGAGCTGCAGCGCGGCGACCCGGGCAAGGCATCGCCCGCTCCGCTCCGCGATAGCGCTGCGCCGCCGCCGAAGCCGTGGTTCTGGGCGGTCCCCTTGGGAAACGCCGCTCCAGACCAGCTGGTAGGCCGCGAGGACGGGTCGCAGGTGCAGCCCGGAGAGAAGCCGCCTCTCTGACCAGGTAGGGACCCTGAAGAGTAGTTTCCCCCTTCTCCCCCTCCACCCCCCACATAAAAAAGACTAGAGCTCCGAAAACAAAAACTCAACTAACTAAAAAAAAATAAGTGAAAAACGGACAGCTGCGGGCTGGGCAGCCACACCCATACAGGACGGCACCCCCCCCACATGTACAAAGGTACGGTGAAAAGTTTCTCATATCCTAGGGATAAATTAGCGATCTCCCAATCTGGATTAGTTTAGAGATCTTCTTCTTCTTCTTCTTCCGTATGGCGTGAGTTCAGAGGCGCAGCGCGGAAACTGGCCCTTCGGCCCAGCTGGTCCGCGCCGACCAGCGATCCCCGCACATTAGCACCATCCTATGCACACCAGGGACAGTTTACACTTATACCAAGCCAATTCACCTACATGCCTGTACGCCTTTGGAGTGTGGCAGGAAACCAAACATCTCGGAGAAAACCCACGCAGGCCACGGGCAGAAGGTACAAACTCTGCAGTCGGGATCGAACCCGGGTCTCTGGCGCTGCAAGTGCTGTAAGGCAGCAACTCTACCGCTGCGCCATCATGGCGGAGTGCCGCCGTGTCGTACTTTTTTAACCTGTACTTTCTCTGTTGTTGTAGCACATTATTCCACCCTCTGTTTATCTTGTCTGTAGCGCTGTCGTGCGTTCATGGACTGCAGCGCACGCATAACACAGCTTACCACTGTAGCGCAGTGCACATGATTATAATAAAGTAAAGGTCGACACAAATTGCTGGAGTAAAGGGCCTGTCCCACCAGCATGCAACTCCATGCGATGAGCGCGACCTAACGTGGTCGCTTGAGCCATCCGGCATCGCGAGGCCGGACCCACTTCGATCGCCGGAGCCGTGCGGAATTGTGCGGAGTTTGTCCCGACATCGCGCGGGGCTCCGAAAAACTGACTGTGTTCAAAAATTCCGCGCGGCAACAGCTTGTCGGCTCGCAGTCGCCTCGACGCATTACGCACCGCCTCGACGTCGTGCCTCTGTGCCCCTCTCTGTGTGTGGCTCCGTGACCCTCTCTGTGTGTGGCTCCGTGACCCTCTCTGTGTGTGGCTCCGTGACCCTCTCTGTGTGTGGCTCCGTGACCCTCTCTGTGTGTGCCTCCGTGACCCTCTATGTGTGTGCCTCTGTGCCCCTCTCTGTGTGCCCCTCTCTGTCCTGGCGAACTTACCTTTGAGACTTCGCTCCACGTTCGCCTCACTTTGCGCCGCATTGCGCCACTCACCCGACCTACGCGCGGCCCTCGCTGCCGGTTTGGTCGTGCTTGTCGCATGCAGGCGCATGCTGGTGGGAACGGCCCTGTACAGGGGATCACCCGACCTCCGCGCGGCCCCCGCTTCTAGTTTGATCGCGTTCATCGCATGGAGTCGGATGCTGGTAGGACAGGCCCTTAACTCAGCGGGACAGGCAGCATCTATTAGAATTAGATTGCCTTTTATTGTCATTCAAACAAACAAAAGTTTGAACAAAATTTCGTCCCCCTGCAGTCATAACAGCAAAAAAAAACCCCACACAATTAACACAGTTTCACACAAACATCCATCGCAGTGAATCTCCAAACACCAAATGGAGAGAAGGGATTGTCAAATTTCAGGTCGAGACCCTTCCTCAGACTGATGTCAGGGGAGGGGGTAGGACAAAGAAAGAATGTAGGCGGAAACAGTGGGACTAGTGGGAGAACTGGGTGGGGTGGAATGAAGAGCGAAAGCAAGGGCAAAACGATCGCCGAGCCTCCTCCTGGTCTCGCCGATGTAGCGAAGTTGACACCTGGAACAGCGGATACACTAGATGAGGTTGGAGGAGGTGCAGGTGAACCTCTGCCACGCCTGGAAAGACTGTTTGGGTCCTTGGATGGAGTCGAGGGGGAAGGTAAAGGGACAGGCGTTGCATGTCCTGCGTTTGCAAGGGAAAGTGCCCAGGGAGGGGGCGGTTTTGATATTATCAGCATCTGCAGCGCTTTCTTAAATATTAATAATAAAGAATTTGAAAACAATTGATTACACTGGACTTGGAGAACGTTTCAAACGTAACAAGATGTACGGAGATGCAGGGAACTGCAGATGCTGGAATCTTGTGTAAAACACAAAGTGCTGGAGTAATTCAACGGTCCAGGCAGCATCTGTGGAGGAAATGGAGAGGTGACGTTTCAGATCAGGATCCTTCATCATACAAGATATAAAATAGGAGGCAGAGAAACTATTTTGGCCTTTCCAGCCTGCCCAACACTCAAGGTGATCTTGGATAAACTGCCCATATTCTTTTTCAGAAAAGGTGCAGAGGAGATTCACAAGGATGTTCGAGAGTCTCGACCCGAAACGTCACGCATTCCTTCTCTCCAGAGATGCTGCCTGTCCCGCTGAGTTACTCCAGCTGTTTGAGTCTATCTTCACAAGGATGTTACTGGGACTGGCACTAGAGTTATCAGTTAGGGATTAGGCAGGCCGCGACTTTATTGAAAGCATTGAAACGTACAGTAATGTGAAAGGCTTGGATAGAGTGGATGTAGAGAGGATGTTTCCACTAATGGGAGAGTCTAGGACTATACAATATACAATACAATATTTATTCATTGTCAGTTGAACCTCAGTGAGGCTCAAACGAAACTCTGTTTCTCCAGCCATACAAAAAGAAACAATCTGTACAAGACACACACACAATTCAATTTGCACAAACATCCATCACAGTGAATCTCCTCCTCACTGTGATGGAAGGCAAAGTCTTTTCTCTCCCCTATGCACCATTTTTCACCCGATGTTAAAGCCCCAGGATGGCGATGGTAAGTCCCGCGGCCGTTAAGCCCGCGCCGGGCGATGTACGGCCCCGCTCCAGGTCTTAATGTCTCAGCGGGGAGCCCCCGGCGGGCGTTGGCATGTCCCGCGACTATTAAAGCCGCGCCGGGCGATGTACGGCCCCGCTCCGGGTTGTTCCAACCCCGCGACACGGGCGGGAGAAGTTGCGTTGCGGGAGCTTCGAAAAGCGGCCTCTCACCAGGACCCACGAGCTCCCGAAGTCACAGTCCACCCGACCTGCGGCTGGAGCCTCCAAACTCCGGAGTCGGGCCGCAGCAGCGAGCCACCACCACTCCCCGCTCTCCGAGGCCGGCCAGCCCCACGATGGTGCGTAGTCCGCAGGCTCCGTGACTGGTGCCCCCAGGTCGTCCCGGTCGGAGGCCGCTCCACGGTGCTAGGCCCCAACGACAACGGAGACCCGACAGGGAAAAAGTCGGGCCTCCCGTGCTGGGAAGAGATTTAAAAGTTTCCCCCTCCCCCCCCCCCCACATATACACTGTTAAAAACAATATAAAAAGAACACAACAAACTACATTCAACTAGACAAAAACATTTAAAAATACAGACAGGCTGCAGGGGCCGCTGCAACGTGAGTCGCTCTGCCAGCGAGAGGTCACAGTCCCAGAATTAAAGAATGTTCCTTTGGGAAGGAGATGAGGAGGAATTTCAATAGTCAGATGGTGGTGAATTCGTGGTATTCTTTGTCACAGAAGGCTGTGGAGAACATCAATGGATATATTAACGGCAAAGATAGATAGATTCTTGATTAGTACGGGTGTACTAATTAGTATGGGCAGAGGCCAGGTGCTACAGACCTGCACGGGAAGGTAGACACTCCCGCCCCCACCAGTCTCGGGCAGATGGGGCTCGTCAGCCTGGGAAGGCAGTCCCTCTAGGAGAGGGAAAACTCTGATTTAAAACCTCCGCTGCCTTGTGGCCATATCCAGTCATGGAAAAGGCTCCTGGAGTAAACCTCAAGAAAGTCGGAGTCCCTAAGGCAGTTTGTCGTTATCTACAACCTCGCTCTGGCAGCTCCTACGACGGCGCTGGTGCCAAACTGTAATGGCCCCGCTGTTCCTTTGGATCGATCAGCGACGTGGAGAGGGGGGACGTGCTGCATGGGCAACAGCCTGGCTGTCCTCCATATGACATCGACCGCCCAGGCTTGCATCCGACCACACATCACCTGCAAACTAGGATGCATCACCCTTGGTCAGCCATGACCGAGGGGGGGCCTACTACGGGTGTCAGAGGTTATGGGGGGGAAAGGCAGGAGAATGGGGTTAGGAGGGAGAGATAGATCAGCCATGATTGAATGGCGGAGTAGACTTGATGGGCCAAATGGCCTAATTCTGCTCCTATCACTTATGACCTTATGATTGTTTTCTGGAGCATGGGAAGATGAGCTGATGATGGGTAAACTCATAGAGATTGGAGGGGCTTGGAGTATCTGATGCATTGGAGACTGAGGGACGTTAATAAGGTGGAGTGTTACTGTCTTTTTTGCAGGTTAAAGGTTTGTTATTGTAAACGTGTATGGAATGCAGTGATAAGCTACACTATCCAGGCAAAGCTTAATATACATGGGTCCATGCAAGGTAATGCAAGAACGAAAAACACAAAATGCAGATTATAAAAGACCCCACACATCTCCATCACGGACTGTTCACTCTGCTGCCCTCGGGCAAAAGATATCGCAGCATAAGGAGCAGAACATCAAGGTTCTGCAACAGCTTCTTCCCACGAGCCATCAGACTCCTGAATGCCATGTAATGGGCTGCCACCGTGGTCTATTTATCCTTTTATCCTTTTATCCATTTTATTTCCAGTTTATCCTCCTGTTAATTATCGTGTTGCACAGGGAGCCAAATGCAACGTAATTTCGTTTGGAACTGCATATATCGATGTATTTCTAAATGACAATAAAGTTTGTTTGACTTTTGTTTGACTTGAGAACATGTTCTTGGTCTTCAGAGGAAGTAAAGGTGTTGGTACTCTCTGAGCTGCAGTGTTAGAATAGTTGGCCCAAGACAAGTTTGTGCAAATATTTACACCTAGTTCTTGAACCTCACGATCATCTTCACTTCAGCACCATTGGTACAGGCAGAGAGGCACGCCCTCCACCCCGCTTCTTCATTTTGCTGACATCGAGAGGGAGATTGAGGCCACAGAGTGATGGAGTGATACAGTGTGGAAACAGGCCCTTTGGCCCGACATGCCCACCCCGGCCAACATGTCCCAGCTACACTAGTTCCCACCTGCCCGCGTTTGGTCCATATCCCTCCAAACCTGCCCTATCCATGTACCTGTCTGTTTCTTAAACGTTGGGATAGTCCCAGCCTTGACTACCTCCTCTGGCAGCTTGTTCCATACACCCACCACCCTTTGTGCGGAAAAGTGGGGAAAATCTGTGGAATTCTCCGCCAATCTGTGGAATTCTCTAGTTCATTGGCTATATTTAAGAGGGAGTTAGACGTGGCCCTTGTGGCTAAAGGGATCAGGTGGTATGGAGAGAAGGCAGGTACAGGATACTGAGTTAGATGATCAGCCATGAACATATTGAATGGCAGTGCAGGCTCGAAGGGCCGAATGGCCTACTCCTGCACCTACTTTCTATGTTTCTATCTCTATGTTACCCCTCAGATTCCATTTAAATGTTCACCCCTTCACCTTAAACCTATGTCCTCTGGTCCTCGATTCACCTAGAGATTCATCTGTGTATCCACCCGATCTATTCCTCTCATGATTGTATCCACCTCTATAAGATCACCCCTCATCCTCCAGCACTTCAAGGAATAGACAATAGACAAGGCAATAGGTGTAGGAGTAGGCCATTTGGCCCTTCGAGCCAGCACCGCCATTCAGAGTCCTAGCCTACTCGATCTGAGGAGGATGCTTGGAGGCTGCAGGGTGATTTGGATAGGCTGAGTGAATGGGCAGATGCATGGCAGATGCAGTATAATGTGGATAAATGTGAGGTTATCCACTTTGGTGGCAAAAACATGAGGGTAGACTATTATCTGAATGGTGGCAGATTACGAAAGGGGGAGATGCAACGAGACATGGGTGTCATGATACACCAGTCATTGAAAGTAGGCATGCAGGTGCAGCAGGCAGTGAAGAAAGCAAATGGTATGTTAGCATTCATAGCGAAAGGATTTGAGTATAGGAGCAGGGAGGTTCTACTGCAGTTGTACAGGGTTTTGGTGAGGCCACACCTGGAGTATTGCGTACAGTTTTGGTCTCCAAATCTGAGGAAAGACATCCTTGCCATAGAGGGGGTACAGAGAAGATTCACCAGACTGATTCCTGGGATGTCAGGACTTTCATATGAGGAAAGATTGGATAGACTCGGCTTGTACTCGCTGGAATTTAGAAGATTGAGGGGGGATCTTATAGAAACTTACAAAATTCTTAAGGGGTTGGACAAGCTAGATGCTGGAAGATTGTTCCTGATGTTGGGGGAGTCCAGAACAAGGGGTCACAGTCTAAGGATAAGGGGGAATTCCTTTAGGACCGAAATGAGGAAAACATTCTTTACACAGAGAGTGGTGAGTCTCTGGAATTCTCTGCCACAGAAGGTAGTTGAGGCCAGTTCATTGGCTATATTTAAGAGGGCGTTAGATGTGGCCCTTGTGGCTAAAGGGATCAGGGGGTATGGAGAGAAGGCAGGTACGGGATACTGAGTTGGATGATCAGCCATGATCACATTGAATGGCGGTGCAGGCTCGAAGGGCCGAATGGCCTACTCCTGCACCTATTTTCTATGTTTCTATGTTTCTACCACTCCCTATAGCTCAGACTCTCTAGTCATGGCAGCATCCTCGACATGTTGGCTGGGCACTATGTTACTTAACCCAATATCTCCTTCATGCACTCCACTTTTGCTGTTGTTCCTGATGCAGCCCCCTACAGTGTCGTCATCTGCAAACTTGTAAATGGGGTTAGAGCAGAATTTGGCCACAGCCACGAGTCTGAAACCAGAGACCATAGGTGGGAGGGAAAAGATTTAAAGGAGGCCTGTCGGACAACTTCTTCTGTTCTTTCTCTGGAACGTCGAAAGTTGAGGGGAGATTAATAGTGATGTATAAAATGATGAGAGGCACAGACGGGGTGGAAATGTCCAGGACTAGAGGGCGTAGCTTTAGGGTGAGAGAGGCAATGTTTAAAAGAGATGTGTGGAACAATCCTTTTTACACAGAGGGTGGTGGGTGCCTGGAACACGATGTCAGGGGTGGTGGTGGAGGCTGGTGTGATAGTGACGTTTTAAGAAGCTTTTAGATAGGCACACCTATGCAGGGAATGGAGGGGAATGGCTCACACGCAGGCAGAGGAGATTAGTTTAACTTGGCCTCATGTTCGACATGAAAATTGTGGGCTGAAGGGCCTGTTCTGTGTTTTAACATGTAAGAATGAAAGAGACTGTAAAAAAGTGCCCCAGTCCATCGCGAGTACTGACTTCCCCGCCATCGAAGGAATCTACAGGAGGTGCTGCCTCAAAGAGGCAGCTAATATCATCAAATACCCACACCACCCTGGTCACGCTCTCTCCTCGGGCAGAAGGTACAGGGGACTGAGAACCGTGACCTCCAGGTTCAAGAACAGCTCCTTCCCAATGACACCGCACAACTCGAGCAACAGCAGTAAAAAATGTAGACACAAAAACTGCAGATGCTGGCTAACAATAAAGACACAGAGTGCTAGAACAACTCAGTGGACAGGCAGCATCTCTGGCGGACATGCATAGGCAATGTCTTGGGTCACGACCTTTCTTCAGACTCATTTTAGTCGGGGGGAGAAAACTGGAGGCAGGACTAGTGATGGTTGGGCATAGATGATGGGGGTTTGTCTTGCAGGTGGTTGGATAAAGGCCAAAGGTGAACAGGAGCCAAAAGGCCGTGAGTTAAGGAGAGGAGGTGTGAAACGTGAAGCCAGAGCAAATAAAACAGGTGGAAGGGGACAGGTGCAGGAGAATGGAGGGGAGAGATGGGATAGTGGGGGAAACAGGTGCGCATTAAGGGCCTGTCCCACTTGGCCGTCATTCGCGCGCCATTTACGCGACCTGCTAGCGTGTGGGTAGCGTGTGGGTAGCGCGGGACGGGCGCATGGAGTGGCGTGGAGGAGTGTGGACTTCGTCCCGCACAAAATCTTCGCCCGCCAACGGCCTGTCGCGTAACTGACGGCCAAAGTGGGACAGGCCCAAGACCGTGGCGCGATGCAACGTCTCACCTCCAACAGCAGCAGAAACAGGCAAATGATCGCCGAACTCGGCCTGGGGCTCACGGCCGTTGCGGATCCGGATCCGCCCCTAATCCTACTCCCATAGCGGGGCCATGATGATTATACATAGACACAAAAAGCTGGAGTAACTCAGCGGGACCGGCAGCATCTCTGGTGAGAAGGAATGGGTGGCGTTTCCGATCGAGAACCTTCTTCAGACTGAAGAAGAGTCTCGACCCGAAACATCATCCATTCCTTCTCTCCAGAGATGCTGCCGGTCCCGTTGAGTTACTCCAGCATTTTGTGTCTATCTTCAAATGACTTCACATGCTCCAGACGGCTGTGCGGGCGCATGATGACGCTTGTGACCATCGCACGCCAGTCACTACCGGCCTGTCGCGTAACTGACGGCCATGTGGGACAGGCCCTTTAGTCTTAGCAATGATGATCTTTTATGGATTGTCTCTTTGGGTGCACTATGGCCTTTCATTGTACACTATTAATAGGTATGTTACAAAACTTACCTTTAGCAGCGCTGCAGTTCTGCCGCTCCCCGTGTGTATGGCTTTGGCGCCTTTCAGAGGGGGGGCGGGCTTAAAGTGCCGTTTTTCTACAGACTGGGCAAATCGATCAATGTCGGGCGATTTCGTTGCGGAAGAAAAATCGCTCCGACATTTCATTCATGAAGGTATTTTTAAATTACGCTAGATTATTTATTAACTAGAGTAATTTAAAAATCACCTTCAAAAGCCGTGAGAACCGACAACGGGAAGGATTTTGCGTAGGGGAGAAAGAAAGGTACACAGTTTATTTTTATATTAAAAGTTGGTTTTTATGGAGGCTTTAGTCATATTTTCATGTTGCGAAAAGGGGTCCAAATAAATGTATGAACCAACAGTATTTTTCCTCCCGACTTCACCGCAAACCGCAACGTTCCAATCCACCGCATTCCACTAAAACCCACTCGCTAGTTGATTTGAATGGCCATTAATTTACAGGCATTAAACACTAAATTCCTTCCATTTGGCCCAGAAATTCATGAAAATGAGATTTGAAAATTATGTTATATTGTGGATTATTGTGTGAATGTCATTTGGACACTTAGGCAATTTAAAAAAAGTTTATTTTTTCTTAAGAAATGGATAGATGTTTAGATCTACTCATTGAATTTTGTAATTAGCTACAATTAGATAACTAACTAATTATATGCTTTAATTTCAGGTCATCCAAGTAAGATTGTTTCATATTTGTTTCAGAATGCTTCAATCTATAATAACTGAAAATTTCATTGAGTTCTCTTAATTTTTAAGAAAGATATGGGCTTTTAACTGTTCTAGATCACAGCTTCTGAGTTAAGTCAATTGAAAGGCAATAGGGACCAAGATGCTAATTTCCGAGTATGAAAATGGTCATAACTTTTTTAATACTGAAGATATGAAAGTGAATTAGGTGTCAAATTAAACTTCTTTTTATGCTTTATCTGATGGGATAAATTGCAGACTTGATTTTTAAAATCTCAAAATTTTGTAACATTGCTGCTATTAAGGTTACTTAGTATCCTGGCGTGGTACGGCAACAGCCGTGCCACTGACAAGAAAGCTCTGCTGAGAGTCATCAGCACAGCCCAGAAGATCACCAACATGCACCTGCCCGCCCTGGAAGAGATCGATAGCTCTCGTTGCCTGCGGAAGGACCCATCTCATCCCGCACATCACTTGTTTGCCCTTCTGTCCCTCAGGAAAGTGTTACAGCTCCATCAAATCACACGCCACGAGATTAACAAACAGTTTCTACCCCAAGGCCATCACCACCCTGAACTGTGCACTGAACACACAGGCCCCGTAGCCAATATTCTGTACAACACTAGACTGTGAAATATTGCACATTATGACGACGTTTTTCTTGACGTTATTACGGGCAGTCACGGGCAGTGCGCCTGAAATTGTGCTGTATGTATTTACAATGACAATAAAGTGTATTATTGTTATTATTATGGTTATTAATTTAATGTATTGAGCCTATTATATATTTATCTGAGTAGTATTGTTTTTACAGGCTTGTAAAGGTACAGCAAGTAAGAATGTAATTGCTCTGCTATTATAGTGCGATAAGAGTCATAGATTTGTACAGTACAGAAACTGGCCCTTCGGCCCAACTTACCCATGCAGACCAAGATGCCTCATCTACACTAGTCCCACCTGCCTGTGTTTGGCCCATATCCCTTTAAACCTTTCCTGTCCATGTAAAGGGCCTGTCCCACCAGCATGCAACTCCATGCGATGAGCGCGACCTAACGTGGTCGCTTGAGCCGTCCGGCGTCGCGGGGCCGGACCCACTTCGATCGCCGGAGCCGTGCGAAATTGTGCGGAGTTCGTCCCGACATCGCGCGGGGCTTCGAAAAACTGACTATGTTCAAAAATTCCGTGCGGCAACGGCCCTTTAAGACTTCGCTCCAAGTTCGCCTCACTTTGCGCCGCGTTGCGCCACTCACCAGACCTCCGCGCAGCCCCCGCTGCCGGTTTGGTCGCGCTTGCCGCATGCAGACGCATGCTGGTGGGAACGGTTCTGTACGGGGGATCACCCGACCTCCGCACGGCCCCCGCTTCTAGTTTGATCACGCTCATTGCATGGAGTCGGATGCTGGTAGGACAGGCCCTTAACTGTCCAAATGTCCAATGTTTGTAATAGAATCTGCCTCAACTACTTACATTTCCAGCTCATCCTGTGTATCCTCCGTGTGAACAAAATTGCCACTCGGATTCCTATTAAATCTTTCCCCTCTCACCTTAAAGCTATGTCCTCTGGCTCTTGATTCCCCTACTCTGGGTGAAAGACTGTGCATTCACCCTATCTATTCCATTCACGATCTTATACACCTCTATAAGATCACCCCCTCAGCCTCCTGCGCTCCAAGGTAAAAAATCCTACCCTGCCCAAACCTCTCTCTCCCCATAGCCCAGGCCCTCCAGTCCTGCCATTAGTTGTTGGCACAAGAGGATTTTGCTGGACGTTTGCTTTGCCCTCAGTTGACCAAGAGGGTTTGCATTGGAAGTGGATTTGAATTCAGGCTGAGGGGCGCTGGGTGTGTGCTAAATCTTTGCCTGTGCTCGCACGAAGGCAGCCATTGTTCTCTCAGACGTGGGAAAGAGGACAGAGGTTTCATTACCTGCCCGCAGGAGGGCATTAGTTTGTAACCAGAGCTGCCAGCTAACGGGAGAGGCAACACAAGGTGCTGGGCACACCCCGTAACCAAGGCAACCTTCAACACCCAGCGACTCGGGATAAAAACCCCTGCAGGGGGAGATGAAGTCATCAGCAACCACGACAGGAACCCAGGAATTTGGAGACACCCAGCGGGTCAGGCAGCGTATGTGGAGGCAAAGGGCCGGCCGGGGGTTGGATCAGAAGCGGAGGTAATCAGACCTGAAGCTAGACAATAGACAATAGATGTAGGAGGAGGCCATTCGGCCCTTCGAGCCAGCACCGCCATTCAATGTGATCATGGCTGATCATTCCCAATCAGTACGCCGTTCCTGCCTTCTCCCCATATCCCCTGACTCCGCTATTTTTAAGAGCCCTATCTAGCTCTCTCTTGAAAGCATCCAGCGAACCTGCCTCCACCGCCCTCTGATGCCGAGAATTCCACAGGCTCACCACTCTCTGTGAGAAAAAGTGTTTCCTCGTCTCCGTTCTAAATGGCTTACCCCTTATTCTTAAACTGTGGCCCCTGGTTCTGGACTCCCCCAACATCGGGAACATGTTTCCTGCCTCTAGCGTGTCCATCATCAAGTTCGCTGATGACACCACTGTGGTGGGACGTATCACTGATGGGGATGAGTCAGAGTATAGAAGAGAGATCGAGCGACTGTCCATATGGTGCCAGCACAACAACCTGGCACTCAACACCAGCAAAACCAAGGAGCTGATTGTGGACTTTGGAAGGAGTAGGATGGGGACCCACAGTCCTGTTTATATCAACGGGTCGATGGTTGAAAGGGTCAAGAGCTTCAAATTCCTGGGCGTGCACATCTGTGAAGATCTTTCCTGGTCCGAGAACACAGATGCAATTATTAAGAAAGCTCATCAGCGCCTCTACTTCCTGAGAAGATTACGGAGAGTTGGTCTGTCAAAGAGGACTCTCTCTAACTTCTACAGGTGCACAGTAGAGAGCTTGCTGATTGGTTGCATCGTGGCTTGGTTCGGCAACTTGAGCGCCCTGGAGAAGAAAAGACTACAAAAAGTAGTAAACACTGCCCAGTCCATCATCGGCTCTGACCTTCCTTCCATCGAGGGGATCTATCACAGTCGCTGCCTCAAAAAGGCTGGCAGCATCATCAAGGACCCACACCATCCTGGCCACACACTCATCTCCCCGCTACCTTCGGGTAGAAGGTACAGGAGCCTGAGGACTGCAACGACCAGGTTCAGGAATAGCTACTTCCCCACAGCCATCAGGCTATTCCCAACCCATCTTATATGTTTCAAAGATGGATTGGGAAGATTAGAAGGATGAGGGACGGGGGGGGGGGGGGGGGGGATCTCACTGAAACCTGCTGGATAATGAAAGGCTTAGATAGAGCAGACATGCAAAGGATGTTTCCAGTAACGGGAGAGTCTAGAACCAGAGGCCACAGCCTCAGAATAAAAGGATGTACCTCTAGAATGGAGACGAGGAGGAATTTCTTTAGCCAGAGTGTGGTGAATTTGTGGAATTGACAGACCGCTGAGGGGGCCAAGACATTGGGTATTTTTAAAGCCGAGATTGACAGGTTCTTGATTAGTAAGGATATCAAAAGTTATGGGGGAAAGGTAGGAGAATGGGGTTGAGAGGGAGAAATAGATCGGCCATGATCGAATGGCGGAGTAGACTCGATGGACCGAATGGCCTACTTCTCCTGTCATACGAGTTCCTAATGCTCTGACTTCTGATGGGCTTGTGGTTGCTACACTGCTGGACCCTACCTTGGCCTCAACAGCATCTCTCTCTCTCTCCCCACACAACACCCCATGTAGTTTAAATGTCTCTCTTTGTCCACCTTACATTCCAGAAAGTCTTCTTGAGGTGAGGGGGGTGGAGGGGATACACACCATGAAGTCATTCAACGTGGAATTAGGCCCTTCAGCCCACGTTGTCCATGCCATCTGTTGGCCTCCTGGGCTAATCCCATTTGCTTGCATTAGGCCCATATCTCTTTAACCCCTTCCTACCCATATCTCCATCCCAATATCTATCAAAAGACCCTCAGAGAAGATTTCCCTCCTTTCCAACTGCGATGGGAAGCTTGTGATTCTGAAACTGTGCCCCATTGGTTCTATACACCCCCCTGTGGGGGAAATGTCCATCACCCACCCTGCCAATGTCCCTTCTCTAAGATCACCTCTCATTCCAACCCATGACACCATCAGCTGCGTGATTCTGGGACAACCTCAGGAGCGTGGACCCACGATACCATTTAACGTGCGGACCAGTGACATCATTTAGCGTGTGACATCAGTGTACGCATCACCATGTGGTTCAGTAACTTGAATGTCCAGGAAGGAAGGAGGTTACACAGAGTGGTAGACATTGCCTGGCCCATCACGGACACTGACCTCCCCACCATCAAAGGGATCGACAGGAGGCACTGCCTCAAAAAGCATCTGATATCATGAAAGATTCACACTTCCCTGCCCACTCTCTCATTTTATTCCAGCCGTCAGGAGGAAGGTGCAGGAGCATGAAAGCTGGGACTTCAGGTTCAAGAACAGCTTCTTCCAAGCAGCCATCACACTCGTGAACAATGCACAACCCAACCTGACCTCAGGACCGAGCCAGTACAGAATATGCCTTGGTTGCACAATGTACTTTGGTTTGCATTATCATGTTCCAATTACTGGTCATTTATTGCTAATTGGATATTTATTTAATGCATTTATAGGTCTCAGAATATGCAGCAAGTAATAATTTTATTGGAGACACAAGGAAATTCAGATACTGGGATCTTGAGCAAAACACAAAGTGCTGGAAGAACTCAGCGGGTCAGGCGGCATCCGTGGAGGGAATGGATAGACGATGTTTCGGGTCGTGGCCCTTCCTTCTGCTCCCAATACATTTGGCAATTCAACACTTTTGACTCTTGACCCCTGTACTTTGGTCATGTGATCTGTGGGCTTGGGGCTCATGACGTCATTGGGTGTGTGACCTGTGACATCATTGTGTGGGTGACCTGTGACATCATTGTGCGGGTGACCTGTGACACATTGTGTGGGTGACCTGTGACATCATTGTGCGGGTGACCTGTGACATCATCGCGCGGGTGACCTGTGACATCATTGTGCGGGTGACCTGTGACAGCATTGCGTCTGTGACATAATTGGGTGTGTGACCTGTGACATAATTGGGTGTGTGACCTGTGACATCATTGTGCGGGTGACCTGTGACACCATTGTGTCTGTGACCTGTGACATCATTGGGTGTGTGACCTGTGACATCATTGGGCATGTGACCTGTGACATCATTGCGCGGGTGACCTGTGACATCATTGCGCGGGTGACCTGTAACATCATTGTGCGTGTGACCTGTGACATCATTGTGCGAGTGACCTGTGACATCATTGTGCGGGTGACCTGTGACAGCATTGCGTCTGTGACCTGTGACATAATTGAGTGTGTGAAGCATGGATTTCCGAACTGATGACCTTACGGAGTGTACAACTGACTGTGGGAAACATCGAGCACGTTAAGGGGAATCTTCAACTCGACTGGTCTGGTGCAATTTCACTCCGAAAAGCATCACAGTGAAACCAGACGCACGTGAACTGTTTTTAGCGGGTGTTGGCTAGGTATTAGCTACCTGGAGGGGTGGAAGATTGCAACCTTCACGTGATCCGCCCTGTTTCGACTAATGCAATCAACTCGACATGCACAAACGGAAGATCAAGTAGAACAAGTTGTCCAACAACTTTAGGCTGTGCACGCCACACGAAACAAGAAGCTACCAGGAGAGGTCGGGCAAAATTGGATTGTTTTCTCCAAAACGCTGGGGGTTGAGGGGAGACCTGATAAAAGTATATAAAATTTTGAATGCATAGATAGGGTAGACAGTCCAGAACCAGGGGCCACAGTTTAAGAATAAGGGAAAATCCTTTTCACCCAGACCCAGTTGTGAGTCTGTTGAATTCTCTGCCTCAGAAGGCAGTGGAGGCCAATGCTCTGGATGCTTTCAAGAGAGAGCTAGATAGGGCTCTTAAAGATAGCGGAGTCAGGGGATATGGGGAGAAGGCAGGAACGGGGTACTGATTGGGGATGATCAGCCATGATCACATTGAATGGCGGTGCTGGCTCGAAGGGCCGAATGGCCTACTCCTGCACCTATTGTCTATTGTCAGTCAGAACCTATCTCCGAGGGTGGAGACATCAAAGACTAGAGGACTAAAGGTTTTAAGGTGAGAGGGGCAAAGTATTAAAGGAGCAAAGATGCAGAGCAACTTTTATTTACAGTGAGCCTGGTGGGTGCCTGGAACGTGGAGCCAGGAGATAGTGGCACTGTGGGATTTGGGATAGGCACATGGATAAGTAGGGAATGGAGGAATATGGATCACGTGCAGGCAGAGGACATTAGTTGAAATTGGCATCATGTTTGGCACAGACATTTTGGGTGGCCGGGCCTGGTCCTGTGATGCACTGTTCTATGTTCCAAGTGTCACATGTTGACAAGCCCAACTTTTGGGCAGAAGCGTCTAATAGTCGACTCCAAGAGGAAGTCTAACACAAGCAGATTCCCCGCACACTGCCCGCCTTCAACAAATACCTTATTGTGTCATAGTGTTGAGTGTCAGCCCGCTGGCAATGAAACCCGAGGAACATTGAACGTACTGGGCACCAGTTGGACTAGGAACAACATGCTCAGGATAGCAGCACCTGGAATCAGAGGAGGGGGAGGCCCTTCCCACAATTTTGAATTAGGAAAAATAGGTCTTGTTGGTCTTAGCTGAGTGGACTATCTTCTACATCAGAATATAGGACAGCACAGGAACAGGGTCTTCACTCCACGATGTCCACACCAAGTTCAACTAGTTTCCGCTGCTTGTATGTGATCCATATTCCTCCAACCCCTGTATATCCATGTGCCTGGCCAGACGCCACAATCATACCTGCCTCCACCACCACTGAAAAAACCTGCCCTGCATCTTCTCCTTGAAACTCTGCCCCTTCAAGCTATGCCCTCCAGTCCTTGGAATTTTCACCCTGGGGAAAAAGGTTCTGGCTGTCTATCCTATCTGCGACTCTCATATTTCTATATACTTCCATCAGGTCTCCCTGCAGCCTCCGGCGCTCCAGAGAAAATAATCCAAGCCTGTCCGACCTCTCCCAGTAGCTAATACCTTCTAATCAGGTATCAATACCGTCTAATCCTTCTCCAGAGCCTCCACATTCTTCCTGTAATGTGTCTTGTTGAGCAGAGTGCGTTTATAAGTTCATAGGGTATAGGAACAGAATTAGGCCATTTAATCATGGCTGATCTATCTCTCCCTCTCAACCCCTTTCTCCTGCCTTTTTCCCCCATAACTCCTGACATCCATACTAATCAAGAATCTGTCAATCACCCTAAAAATATTTCTTGACTTGGACTCCACAGCCATCTATGGCAATGAATTCCATGGATACACCACCCTCTGACTTAAGAAATTCTTCCTCATCTCCTTTCTAAAGACATATCCTTTAATTCTGAGGCTATGGCCTACAGTCTAGGACTCTCCCACTAGTGGAAACATCCTCTCCACATCCACTTCATCCAGGCCTTTCACTATTCAGTAAGTTTCAATGAGGTCACCCTTCAGCCTTCTAAACTCCAGAGAGTCGCAGATAGGATAGACAGCCAGAACCTTTTTCCCCAGGGTGAAAATTCCAAGGACTGGAGGGCATAGCTTGAAGGGGCAGAGTTTCAAGGAGCAGATGGGTACGGGCCGAGACCAGGAGCAGGGTGAAGGATGACATCAAACAGGTCATGGCAGCTATCGAAAAAGTACGGAAATGGTAAGGGGGAAATTTAAAAAAACACCGGAAGGAAATAGATGTTGAACCAAAAAAAGGGGGTCCGGCGATCGCTCCGTGTCCGTGTCGGAGGGAAGAAGGGGGGGGGGGGGGGGGGGGGGATGGTTTGAGTTCCTCTTTCCCCTGACTCAGTCTGAAGACGGGTCTCGACCCGAAATATCACCTATTCCTTTTGTCTAGAAATGCCGCCCGAAACGCTGCATTTTGTGTCTATTCTTTAATCTCGCAGCCTGATACAGCAGAATCTCCCCGAATTAGCTTGACGCCATTACGGAAGCCGGTTGCGGAAATGGCGCTGAAGATTACCCATGACCCTACAACGGCTTTTTAGCGGAGTGGACCATCTTTTCTCCGCTATAAGATCTTTGCTTTCCAGGGCAGAGGCAGAGGTTTACCTGCACCTCCTCCAATCTCATCTATTGCATCCGCTGCTCTACATCGGTGAGACCAAGCGTGGGCTTGGCGATCGTTTCGCCCAACACCTCCGCTCGGTCCGCATTAACCAACCTGATTTCTCGGTGGCTCAGCACTTCAACTCCCCCTCCCATTCCAAATCCGACCTTTCTGTCCTGGGGCTCCTCCATGGCCAGAGTGAGTCCCACCGCAAATTGGAGGAGCAGCAACTCATATTTTGCTTGGGTAGTCTGCACCCCAGCGGTATGAACATTGACTTCTCCAATTTCAGGTAGTCCCTGCTTTCTCCCTCCTCCCCAGCTCTCCCACAGCCGACTGTCTCCGCCACTTCCTTTCTTCTTCCTGCCTCCGCCCCCCACCCCCACATCAGTCTGAAGAAGGGTCTCGACCCGAAACGTCACCTATTCCTTCGCTCCATAGATGCTGCCTCACCCACTGAGTTTCTCCAGCATTTTTGTCTACCTTCGATTTTTCCAGCATCTGCAGTTCTTTCTTAAACTTTCCTGGGATCATTCTTGTAATCCTCTTCTAGACCCCCTCCAGCATCACCACCACATCCTTCCTCAAATACGGGGTCAAAAATTGCTCACAATACCCCAAATTCGGACAGCCAAGTGCCTTATGAAGCCTCAGCATTATATCCTTTTTATATTTTGGTCTACTCACAATAAATTCTAGGAGTGCATTTGCCTTCCTTACTACCAACTTGACTTGCAAGTTAACTTGAAGGTAGACAAAAATGCTGGAGAAACTCAGTGGGTGCAGCAGCATCTATGGAGCGAAGGAAATAGGCAACGTTTCGGGCTGAAACCCTTCTTCTGACTTGCAAGTTAACTTTTTGGGAATCTTACACCTGCACTCCCAAGTCCCTTTGCACCTCCCATTTCCGACTGCTCCCTCCATTTAGAAAATAGTCTACGCCTTTATTCCCTCTACCAAAATGCATGACTCCACACTTTGCTACACTACATTCCACCTGCCACTTCTCTGCCCACTCTCCCAACCGGTCCAAGTCCTTCTGCAGAGTCCCCTGCTTTCTCTACACTAGCTGCCCCTCCACCTATTTTCATATCATCTGCAATCTTGGCCACCAAACCTTCAATCCCCCTCGTCCAAATCATTAATATACAATGCGAAGAGCAGCGGCCCCAGCACCGAGCCCTGCGGAACACTGCTAGTCACTGGCAGCCAACCAGAAAAAGCCCCCTTTATTGCCACTCCTTGCCTTCTGCCATCCAGCCAACCTGATATCCATGCCAGTATCTGCCCTTTGATTCCGTGGGCTCTTTGGCAGCCTCACTAGTGGCACCTTACTGGAGGCCTTCTGAAAATCCAGGTAAACAATGTCCACTGACTCTCTTTCAACTATCCTACTATTTACTTCTTCAAACAATTCCAACAGGTTCATCAGGCAAGATCTCCCCTTCACAAAACTATGCTGACTTCGGTTCCTCGAGTCCTTCCCAGCCTAGCAATGTCCCCTTCACCTCGACCAGAGCAACAGGAGATGTCCATCTCGCCATGGGAAGAAAGAGAGGTTTGGAGCATGGAGGAGGGACCATCCTGACCCAACTTCCTGCTGCCTCAGAGCAGGGGAAGGGGGTGGGGGGGGGATGGGCTATTTTGATCAGAGCACATAAGGGGGAGGGTGGAGCGGGGCATTCGTCCTCAGGATAGTGCCAGTGCACAGCCAGCCTTCCTGAGCATGGGCGCCATCCCAGCAGAACCTTGACCCAGAACCTTGTCCTCCCCAGATCTTCTACAGGAGTCCACGGAAGAGACTGTGGTTCCGTCCGCCCGCTACAGGAAGGACGTTGGGGGCTTTGGAGAGGGTGCAGAGGAGGTTTACCAGAAAGCTGCCTGGATTAGAGGGTATTAGCGACAATGAGAGGTTGGACAGACTTGGGTTGTTTTCTGTGGAGCGCCAGAGGCCGAGGGGAGGCTTGATAGAGGTTTTTTAAATTAAGAGGTGCATAGATATAGGCAGTCAGACCTTTCTCCCCCCAGGGGTGAAAATATCAAAGGCCGGAGGGCATAGTTTTAAAGTGAGATGTGCGGGCAAGATTTTTTATTCACCTTATTTCTTACACAGAGGGTGGTGGGGGCATGGAACTGGCCACCAGGGGTGGTGGTGGAGGCAGAAACAATAGAGGCATTCAAGAGGTTTACATGGATATGGAGGGATATGGATCACGTGCCGGCAGAGGGGATTAACTTAGCTTGGCATCATGTACGGCATGGATGCTATGGGCTGAAGGGCCTGTTTCTGCTCTGTACTGTTCTACAAGTCGTGGTTTGGGTGACCGGGTGCCAGATAGCTAATCTAGAGGCACCTTGCTGCTTGTTTAGCATCTTTGGGTGGTGCGGGCGAGGTTGGTCGGGGTTGGAGGTGGAACTGGGGTGCATCGGTATCTGAGGGCAGACAGCTTTGGTGTGGAGTGAGTGGCGAGGAGCTCGGCTCCCCGTCTCTGAAGCTCGGGAGTCATCGTCTTGGCTTCTTCCACCAACCACGGGCTTCCTGGCTCTCCGACGTCTCTCGATGGAAAAGCAGACGAGAATCCGGAACATTTACCTCCGACTGACGGTCTGGGACAAAGGCCAGTGGCAAGTTGTGGAATATCGCCGGCCAACAAGAGGGGATGGCGAATCACGTGAGATGGAACATGATGCTAATCAATTGATTGAAAGAAACAGCTTTGAACTGGCCCTTCGGCCCACCGAGTCCATGCCGGCCCTTTCACAAAGGTTTTGTAGATTCCATGACTCTTCTATGTCATCCCACTTTCTCAGCCACTCCCTACACACTAGGGGGCAATTTACAGAGGGCCGATTAAACGACAACCCTGCACACCTTCGGGACGTGGAAGGAAACCGGAGCACCCGAGGGAAACAGGGAGAACGTGCAAACTCCACACACAGACAACACCCAATGTCAGGGTTGAACCCGGGTCTCTGGCGCTTTGAGGCAGTGGCTGTACCACCCTATATGTTCTCTTGCTCCTACCACACCCCAATGCGATTTTAGCAGACACATTCCCAGTTCTTGGAATTCTTGGAATTCTTGGAAAAGATGCAGGTCCACATCATCTCCACCAGGGGTCTCACCACCGCAATCTTCTCCAGGGATCCGATGTTGTCCATGATGGCACAGCTGCCGAAACCTTGCCTATCCACTTTCTCCCCCCCCCCCCCCCAAACATCAGGACACCAAGAAGGAGCTCAGATCATGGGGGCAAGATCATGAGCGACCAGGGTGGGTGGTACAGGAGGGGGGGGGGGGGGGGGGTTTCCAGTCCTCTCCCCGCACTCCTCGCCCAGGGGGGGGCCGCCCGTGGTCATGCGGGGCACTCCGTGTTGCAGGGGTCTCCGGAGCGGAAGAGGTTGTAGACGCTGACCAGTGGGAACATGGCCAGAGCCCCCAGCATGGAGCCCAGCTGCACCACCGCCCCGCACCACACGAGGGCGCTGCGGCCCTCGTCCCGCAAGATCAGGCCAATCATCACCTTCACGTAGGAGAGGGTCCCAACGAAGAGAACCCAGGACAGGACCTGGCGGAGAGAGAGAGAGAGAGAGAGAGAGAGGGGGGGGGGGGGGGGGGCACCATTAGACACACACTGTGAACTGTACAGCCCCTATTGGATGTCCCTCCACCACCACCCCTCACCGCCAGTTCCAAGCACCCGCTTCAAGCTGTCTCTGAATAGCGTCCAACACAATAAAAGACTTGTCCCACCCCAGGTCATTCCTTCTCCTCCCACCTCCCGTCGGGCAGAAGGTGCAGAAGCTTTAAAATTTTGGAAAAACCCTGCATCCCCCACAATCAAAATGTGGATTATGGAGATGTCGGAGATCTAAAATCTGGAAATAATTTTAATTGACAAACCAGAATTATTCACCAGAATATGGTCTCCGTTTATAGATTATTTGAAGGGGTAGAATGGGCCGTCACTGAAGCCTGTACCCAGGACCAGATGAATAGTTATGTTCTCTGACCTACGGACCTATCTCCAAAGTTGTATTATTGATAGGTTACTCTATTTTTCAAATTTTATTTTTTCTCTCTTTATTTTTTCCATCTATAATTGTTTAAAAAAATGATTAGAGTCAATGTTAATATGTAACCGATAAACGAGGACCCCAGCTACACTGGTAGCGGGGTTCCTGGAAACCTGGATATTTAATATGGAACTGTTTAACAAAGTTCGTAGTGGTTTGGGCTATGATATGTGCATCTCTCTAATAAAAAATTTAACTATTAAAAAAAAGGTACAGAAGCTTGAAAGCTCCCACCACCAGACTCAGGAACAGCTTCTTCCCCTCTGTTATCAGGCTTATTAACAGTTTTTTTCCCATAATCTAGGGTACTGTCTAGGTCACCTCTACCCCATTGCGGACATTGGACTTTGTCTCTGGGACTGATGCGCTAAAATGCTGACAACTATATTCTGCAGGTGGACAAAAATGCTGGAGAAACTCAGCGGGTGAGGCAACATCTATGGAGCGAAGGAAATAGAAACATAGAAAAATAGGTGCAGGAGTAGGCCATTCGGCCCTTCGAGCCTGCACCGCCATTCAATGCGATCATGGCTGATCATCCAACTCAGTATCCCGTACCTGCCTTCTCTCCATACCCCCTGATCCCTTTAGCCACAAGTGCCACATCTAACGCCCTCTTAAATATAGCCAATGAACTGTCCGCAACTACCTTCTGTGGCAGAGAATTCCAGAGACTCACCACTCTCTGTGTAAAGAATGTTTTCCTCATCTCGGTCCTAAAGGAATTCCCCCTTATCCTTAGACTGTGACCCCTTGTTCTGGACTCCCCCAACATCAGGAACAATCTTCCTGCATCTAGCTTGTCCAACCCCTTAAGAATTTTGTACGTTTCTATAAGATCCCCCCTCAATCTTCTAAATTCCAGCGAGCACAAGCCGAGTCTATCCAGTCTTTTCTCATATGAAAGTCTTGACATCCCAGGAACCAGTCTGGTGAATCTTCTCTGTACCCCCTCTATGGCAAGAATGTCTTTCCTCAGATTTGGAGACCAAAACTGTACGCAATACTCCAGGTGTGGCCTCACCAAAACCCTGTACAACTGCAGTAGAACCTCCCTGCTCCTATACTCAAATCCTTTCGCTATGAATGCTAACATACCATTTGCTTTCTTCACTGCCTGCTGCACCTGCATGCCTACTTTCAATGACTGGTGTACCATGACACCTAGGTCTCGTTGCATCTCCCCTTTTCCTAATCTGCCACCATTCAGATAATAGTCTACCCTCATGTTTTTGCCACCAAAGTGGATAACCTCACATTTATCCACATTGTACTGCATCTGCCATGCATCTGCCCATTCACTCAGCCTATCCAAATCACCCTGCAGCCTCCAAGCATCCTCCTCACACCTAACTATACCCCCCAGCTTGGTGTCATCTGCAAATTTGGAGATGTTGCATTGAATTCCCGCGTCCAAATCATTAATATATATTGTAAATAGCTGGGGTCCCAGCACTGAGCCTTGCGGCACCCCACTAGTCACTGCCTGCCATTCTGAAAAGGACCCGTTTACTCCTACTCTTTGCTTCCTGTCTGCTAGCCATTTCTCTATCCACATCAATACTGAACCCCCAATACCGTGTGCTTTAAGTTTGTGTGCTAATCTCTTATGCGGGACCTTGTCAAAAGCCTTCAGAAAGCCTTCTCAAATAAGCAACCTTTCGGACCGAAACCCTGAAGAAGCATTTCTGCCCGAAACGCCACCTATTTCCTTCGCTCCATAGATGCTGCCGCACCCGCTGAGTTTCTCCAGCATTTTTGTCTACCTTCGATTTTCCAGCATCTGCAGTTCCTTCTTAAACTATATTCTGCACTCTATTTTTCCCCCTTTGCTCTAACTATTTTCGTGTTTGAAATGATTGTATGGTAATGCACTCCAGGGGGTGCCGAGGGCTCACAAATGTTGCCGTGCAGAGGAGGGCTCAGACTTGCCAAGAGTTCCTTCTCTCCTGCTCATTGGAGGCAAACGGACCTTGAGCTGAATCCTCAGTACACAAGGATCCCATGGGGGGGTGGGCGGCAGAGGCAAGGTACTCTTGCACCTCAGGGTTTGGAAGTTGGACAAAGCCCGTCCCCTAGGGAAGTATCCGGGCTGGAATAACTCAATCAGGACAATGCTATCCAACGCGGTTCCAACTATCACCCAGCTGCTGAGTTTGGTTCCACAGCCACAGCATGGAGGCAGGCCAGTCAGCCCACACCGACTAGCAATCACCCGTTCACACCAGTTCTATTTGAAAAGGAGAGATGTGGACCAAGGAGTGAGATGGACCTTTGATTGAAAGATATATCGTGAAAGTAGGTCCTTCAGCCCACCAAGTCCATGCTAACCCATTCACACTAGTTCTTTGTTATCCCACTTTATCGTCCACTCCCTACACACCAGGGGCAAAGCACACAGACCCATTAACCATATAATAACCATATAACAATTACAGCACGGAAACAGGCCCTCTCGGCCCTTCCAGTCCGTGCCGACCATTTATTTTCCCCTAGTCCCATCTACCTGCACTCAGACCATACCCCTCCATTCCCTTCCCGTCCATATACCTATCCACTTTACTTTTAAATGTTAAAATCGATCCTGCCTCCACCACTTCTGCTGGAAGATCATTCCACACAGCCACCACTCTCTGAGTAAAGAAGTTCCCCTTCATGTTACCCCTAAACTTCTGTCCCTTAATTCTCATGTCATGCCCTCTTGTTTGAATCTTCCCTACCCTCAATGGGAAAAGCTTATCCACGTCAACTCTGTCTATCCCTTTCATCATTTTAAAGACCTCAATCAAGTCCCCCCTTAACCTTCTGCGCTCCAAAAAATAAAGACCTAACTTGTTCAACCTTTCTCTGTAACTTAGTTACTGGAACCCAGGCAACATTCTAGTAAATCTCCTCTGTACTCACTCTATTTTGTTGACATCCTTCCTATAATTAGGCGACCAAAATTGTACACCATACTCCAGAATTGGTCTCACCAATGCCTTGTACAATTTTAACATTACTTCCCTACTCCTATATTCAATGCTCTGATTTATAAAGGCCAGCACACCAAAAGCTTTCTTTACCACCCTATCTACATGCGATTCCACCTCCAGGGAACAATGCACAGTTATTCCTAGATCCATCTGTTCCACAGCATTCCTCAATTCCCTACCATTTACCATGTTACCATGTTAACCTACAAACCCGCACACCTTTGGGATGTGGAAGAAAGCAGAGGGCCCAGTCACAGACAGAATATCCAGGTGCATGGATAGGATAGGTTTAGAGGAATATGGGCCAAGCGCGGGCAGGTGGGAGTGGTGTAGATGAGGCTTGCTGGTTGGTGGGCAAGTTGGGCCAATTTCCGTGCTGTATCACTCTATAACTTTAAATCTTTCCCCTATCGCCCTAAAGGATGCTTCCAAGACGGTGCACAACCCAGGCGAGTATTTGCACGCTCGCCACGGAAACAGACCCGCAATCACGCATCACAATCGCTCCACGGTTTTAAATCTCCACTCCGACAACAACATTTCTTATTCCCTCATCACGTATTTATACACTGTAAATGGTTCGATGGTAATCATGTATTATCTTTCCGCTGACTGGATAGCACGAAACAAAAGCTTTTCACTGTACCTCGGTACATGACAATAAATTAAATTAAACTTAAGCACTAAAGGCAAACCAACACCACAACCAAGCACCTCCCTCAATTCCTGACTTTGAGAATAGGTGGAGACACAAGGAATTCTAGACGCTGGAATCAAAGGTTCATAGGACTGTCGGGGCGGTCAAAGCCCCCACATCAGGGTGATCGAAGCTCCCGCGGCTTGGAGCTTCGAGGTCGGTCCCCGACAGGGTTTGCCTGCTCCACAATGTTAAGTCCGCAGGCTCCCGCGGTCGGAGCTCCCGAAGTCGGTCCCAAACACGTGACGATAAACTAAACTAAACTGAACTGAACGTGCCAACTCCACACAGACAGCACCCGAGGCCAGGATCGAACCCGGATTTCAGGCGCTGTGGGGCAGCAACTCCACCAGCTGCCTCTCCAACTCAATCACCGGGCAGCAGAAACCCAAACTGAGGAGTCGGTTTGTGCCCACCTGGTCTCACACAGACTGGGGAGGAGAGAGGAGGGGAGGGGAGGTGGGGGGCGAGAGCACGGAGGATTAAAAAATAAAGCTCACAGCCCCCACAGGGCAACGAGCGGGCGGGACACGGGCGAGAGGGGCTTGGCACACGTTGGGACATGGGCAGCTGGGTCATCAGATGCATTTCCAGGCTGTAGACTGTGGGGTGAGAAAACATTACTCACAATGAGGGGGGTGCCCGCTGTGGAGTGGACCAGCCAGGGGCACGGACTGAGGACAGCCATGCCCATGATGTAGGCTCCCACTGCTGTGCCAGCCAGCGTCAGACATCCCATCAACCGGAGAGACCTGCAGGGGGAGAGAGGGAGAGAGGGAGGGAGAGAGGACAGAAGGTCAACAGCGAGACAGGGTGGTTCAGCTGAGGGGGCGGTTTCAGAGAGTCATAGAAATGTACAGCTCAGGCCCTTCAGCCCAACTAGCCCACGCTGACCAAGATGCCCCATCCATACTGATCCAGCATGAAGACTGCATCCTTCTATGTCTTGCATTGAATCCTCCTTCACAAAGCAGGCCCTTCAGCCCAACCAGTTCATGCCGACCAAAAACTACCTAGACTAATCCCATTTGCCCACATTTGGTCCGTATAACACTCTAAACCTTTCCTGTCCATGTCCCTGTCCAAATGTCTTTTAAACATTGTAATTATATCTGTCGAGACTACCTCCTCTAATGCGCTGCTCAGAACTATATTCTGCGCTCTGTATCTTCCCCTTTGCTCTACCTATCGTATTTGAGCTTGACTTGATTACGTTGATGTACAGCATCATGTGACCCAATTGGACAGCACGCAGATTAAAGATTTCACTGGACCTCAGTACAGATGACAATAATAATCCCAAGGGCTCGGCTGGTTTGGAGCCTCCGACAGTCCTGCTTCCCTGCCACAGGAGGGCGATGGCGAGCCACCGTTCTGCACAGAGCTTGCCAGCGCCCACTAGTGATGGAGCCACGGCATTGATTGAGCAGACGTTGAGGCCAGTCGGCCTGTCTACATAGCTGCTAGTATGGTCTAATCTGATTTAAATCCTCCTGTATCCTTTGCCAGCCTTGTTCTCTGTCTACAACTATTGTAAGCAGCACGATGGCGCAGCGGTAGAGTCGCTGCCTCGCAGCGCCAGAGACCCGGGTTCCATTCTGACTACGGGTGCTGTCTGTACGGAGTTTGTACGTTCTCCCCGTGACCTGCGTGGGTTTTTTTCCAGGGTCTCCAGTTTCCTCACACACACAGGTTTGTAGGCTAATTGGCTTGGTATAATTGTAAATTGGCCCTAGTGGGTGTAGGATAGTGTTAAGGGCCTGTCCCAAGGGCCTTTCACAACCTAATTCACAACCTTTTTTTACTCGTGGCCATTTTTCATCAGGCTAGAAAAGCGCCCTGACCTACTCGATGCCACGAGTACCTACGACTAGCATCATGGCCGGCTACGACCTACCTACGACCTGCTACGCCCTCGTGCCGACCATGCTGTGAGTATGAGTCAAGGGCAAACTCGGCAGAGGTCGTGAAAGTGGGACAGGCCCTATCGTGTGTGGGGATCGCAGGCTCGGTGGGCCGCAGGGCCCATTTCCACGCTGTATCTCAAAACTAAACTATTCCAAACGTCGCGTTGTCTACAAACCTGCGAATCGACCCAGCCAGAAATTCACTCACTGCTGGAGTAATTCAGCGGGTCAGGCCGGATCTCTGGAGAACAAGGATAAGCGATGATCCGGGTTGGGATCTTTTTTCAGACTGATTCAGACGAAGGATCCCCTGCGTCCATGTTCTCCAGAGATGCTGCCTGACCCGCTGAGTTACTCCAGCAATTTGTGTCCTTTTTTTTAATAAACCCGCACCTGCTGTTCCTCCTGCCAAACATTCACTCACTTTCACTGTAACCCTGCGCCTTGTTTATCTCTCATACCCCCTTCGCATTTGAAAGCTCTGACAGACTGTCCGTAAAGGCAGCAACTTCTGCCAACTTTGGTCCTGATTCTCCAAGTTCTTCGCCCCTTCTCCAGGCATGGCGCTTTGACTCCTCAAAGTTCTACATGGCTCCTGAACTTAGCTTCCCTCTTCCATTTTACAGAGGCCAATTTGCCTACAAATATCTTTAAGTACATGGGAGTCCACATCTCAGAGGATCTGACATGGAGATCGCACGCTGCAGTACTCGTGAGTAAGGCAAGGCAGCGCCTTTACCACCTCAGGGAATTGAGGAAATTCAGAGCGTCTCTGAGGATCCTCCAGTGCTTCTACTCAGCGGCTGTGGAAAGCATCTTGTCTGGAAACATCACAATCTGGTTTGGGAACTGTTCTGCCCAGGACAGGAAGGCTCTGCAGAGAGTAGTGCGTTCGGCCGAACACACTATGGGAACTACACTCGCCCCCCTGCAGGAACTATACATCAGAAGGTGCAACTCCAGAGCCAACAAGATCATGGGGGACCCCTTCCACCCCAGCAACAGACTATTCCAGCTGCTACGGTCAGGCAAACAAACGCCTCCGTTGCCATGCTGTGAAAACGGAGAGGATGAGAAGGAGCTTCTTCCCAGAGGCCATTAGGACTGTAAACTCCAGTCTCACCAGGGACTGACTTACCGTACCAATTTACTGTTGTGTGGTGTCTTTTTAAATAGCCGTTTCTTCTTTTTTTTCTCTCCCACAAAAATGTAATTCTGATTCTGTTCCATTCTGTTGTGTAGTTTTTTTGCACAATCCGCAAGCATTGCCACTTTTCATTTCACCGCACATCTCGTATGTGTATGTGACGAATAAACTTGACTTGACTTAAAATCAGCGCATCTTTGGGATGTGGGAGGAGACCAGAGCATCGGATCAATGGTCACCCCGTAGACTAGCACTATCCCACACACGCACTGGAGACAAATGCCAATTTACTGGGGACCATTAACCCACAAACCTGCACGTCTCTGGAGCGTGGGAGAGGAAACGGGAGATAGAAACATAGAAACATAGAAAATAGGTGCAGGAGTAGGCCATTCGGCCCGTCGAGCCTGCACTGCCATTCAATACGGTCATGGCTGATCATCCAACTTAGTATCCCGTACCTGCCTTCTCTCCATACCCTCTGATCCCTTTAGCCACAAGGGCCACATCTAACGCCCTCTTAAGTATAGCCAATGAACTGGCCTCAACTACCCTCTGTGGCAGAGAATTCCTCTCTGTGTGAAAAAAGTCCTTCTCATCTCGGTCCTAAAGGATTTCCCCCTTATCCTTAAGCTGTGACCCCGTGTCCTGGACCTCCCCAACATCGGGAACAATCTTCCTGCATCTAGCCTGTCCAACCCCTTAAGAATTTTGTACGTTTCTATAAGATCCCCTCTCAATCCCCTAAATTCTAGAGAGTATAAACCGAGTCTATCCAGTCTTTCTTCATAAGACAGTCCTGACATCCCAGGAATCAGTCTGGTGAACCTTCTCTGCACTCCATCTATGGCAATAATGTCCTTCCTCAGATTTGGAGACCAGAACTGTACGCAATACTCCAGGTGTGGTCTCACCAAGACCCTGTACAACTGAAGTAGAACCTCCCTGCTCCTATACTCAAATTATTTTGCTATGAAAGCTAACATACCATTTGCTTTCTTCACGGCCTGCTGCACCTGCATGCCTACTTTCAATGACTCCCGGAGAAAACCCACGCGGACATGAGGAGAGCGTAGAAACTCCGCACAGACAGCCCCCCGTAGTGGGGATCCAGCCCGGGTGCTCTGGTGCTGTGAGGCAGCAACTCTCCATTGTGCCACTGTGCTCCCCTACTCCCTTACACCCCAGCCCCCTCCCTCCACATCACCCATTCCGGTTCCCCTCTTCCTCCCTCATTACCCCTCCCCATTCACCCCTGAGGTAGAGTGAGCCCCCCTTCTAGTAAGTAAGTAAGTAAGTTTATTGGCCAAGTATTCACATACAAGGAATTTGCCTTGGTGCTCCGCCCACAAGTAACAACACCGGTTGGGGTAGACGATGGGAACTCCACTCACCGGTTGGGGTAGACCATGGCCACGAAGCAGGCCAGTGGGTTGGCGAGGGCTCCGAGCGCGGCGGACAGGTGGTAAGCGGGCCCTCCGTAGGGCAGGCAGGAGTAGGTCTGTATGGCGGGCAGCACCGCGTTGGTCAGGGCATTGACCCACGCCAGCGCCAGGAAGAGGGCCAGCGGCGGGGGGCGGCGAGGGGGCCCGGGGTCCACCATGGCCTTCTGCTCCGGCTCCTCCTTCCCCTCACCGGCCCCCGGCCTCGCCCTGGGCTCCCTGCGCCACGTCGGGGGGAGGCGGACCAGGAGCACGAAGGCCAGCAGGCACACGGCCATCACCCCGCTCAGGAAGAAGAAGAAGACCTCGGGCGGGAAGTTTGCCGGACGGTAGCTGGCCACCGTCCCGTTGCCGGACCCGTTGACCCCTGCCCCGTCCAGGCAGCTCACCACCCCCGCCCCCTGCGCCAAGGCCACCAGCCCCGGCACCAGCCCGCTGAGGCCCTCGCCCACGAAGTAGGAGGTGAGGAAGTGGGGCCTCAGGCGCGCCATGAAGGGCAGGAAGGTGACGGAGGAGGTGCAGTCCACCAGGGCCAGGCAGAAGGTGAGCGCCAGCAGGGCCACACTGCGCCGTGTCCCGCCCACCAGGCTCGTCCTCTTCCAGAAGAACGGCAGCAGGAAGGAGGCCAGGACCCCCACGCCCACCACCCCGTAGATGATGCCCCTCTCTGCCCGGCGGCCCGGCGACACCTTGTGCTTCACCGCCACCAGAAGGGGTCCCACGTTGGCCAGTTGGATGACAATGGTGAGGTAGGACGGCAGGTACCAGCCCTCTGGGACGTGGGGCACCAGGAGAGGAAGCTCCACCCACAGGCCGTTGATCGCCACCCAGGAACCCATTCCGAAGAGGACCACCAGAAGGTGGACCAACAGAGACATTGTGGGCGCCCGCCCGCCTGCCCAGGTTTACCCGTCCGCCCTGGATCTCCCGGCCCGGCTACTGACTCCTCACGCTCACCTGCAAAAGAAAAGAGAAAACAAAAAAAATCATGCTTAAAATATTTCCACTCGAGTCAGGCAGCTGAGCCATTCTGTCACCAACTAGACGGCAAAATCAAGGACGACTCACCCCAGTCAATCTTTCTTCTCCCCCTCCCATCATTCAAGAGGTACGGACAGAAGTGCGAAAACACACACCTCCAGATTCAGCTGTAATCAGGCAACTGAACCGTCCTGTCACGAACTAGACAGCGGTCCTGACCTCCCATCTACCTCATTGAAGACCCGGGGACTATCTTTAACTGGACTTTACCTTGCACTAAAACGCCATTCCCTTTATCATGTATCTGTGCACTGTGGACGGCTTAATTGTAATCACATATTGTCTTTCCGCTGACTGGATAACACGTAACGGAAGCTTTTCACTGTACCTCGGTACACTTGACAATAAACTAAACTGAATTTTAAAAAAACGAAACAATCTAACGGTATGAATAATGAATTCTCCAACTTTAAGTAATATTCGTCCCTACTTTCCTCCCTCTTTCCCGTGAACCCAACCCATAACACTGTGCGGGAAGGAACTGCAGACGCTGGTTTACACCGAAGATAGGCACAAAATGCTGGAGTCACTCAGAGGGACAGGCAGCATCTGCGGCAGGATCCCATTCCTTCTCTCCAGAGACGCTGCCTGGCCCACCTGAGTTACTCCAGCATCTGGTGGCTACCCATCACAGTGTGCTCCAAGTTCTCCCACGAACTACAGTAAGTCACCCTTTTCCCTTCCCCTCCTCCATACGCTCAGCCCCACTCCCCGAGCAGCCCATTTTTCTCCTCGCCCCCCCCCCCCCCCCGACACTCTTCTTTCCCCCGACCCAGGTGTGATATGACTGGATATCACGCAAAAGAAAGCTTTTCACTGTAGCTGTACAGGGGGCGCCGTCCAGTATGGCTGCCCTGCCAGCGACTGGTAGTCCTTTCACACTTTTTAAAATTTTTTAGCGAGTTAAAAAGTGTTTATTTTGGAGGTCTAGTCTTTTTGACCACCAGGGGGCTTCGGGGAGATGGCAGCCCTGCCGGCGGTCTGTTCGTTTTTTCATCTTTTTGTTATTTTTAGGGTTTGTTAAAAGTTTTTTTTAATGGACTTCGGTTTGTTTTATGTGGGGGGGGGGAGGGGATCGGAGGAAACTTTTTTTCAGGTTCTTACCTTCCCGGAGATGTGACTAATTTTCGGATCACATTCTCCGGGCTCTGCGGCCGACCATCACTGGAGCTGGAGGCCTCCTCGGACTGTCGTGAGCCCCACCGCGGGGCGCGGACCTAACATCGGAGCGGATCCCTAGCCTGGGATCGCTCCCACCGCTCCCACCGCGGAACCAACACCAAGGGCTCGCAGTCTCGGGTGAGGCCGAGTCGGGGAGCTCCAACGTCGCGGAAGGTTCGAACAGCCCCGACGCGAGGTTCGATCGCCCGGCGTGGGGGAGCTGACAGGCCCCCCCCCCCCCCCCCCCCCGTTGCGGGAACTGAACGCCTCGACGCGGAGGGCCCAAACGCCGCCGGCTACGGGAGTCAAGACCGTCCCGTCAATGGAGGGCTCGAGGCCCCCGACAATAAATGTCCTTTGTTTCCTTGTATCCTACCCTGGTGCACATGATAATCATAAACCAACAGGTCAACAATTCAAACACCTTCTAGCAATCCTGCAGTTTATTAAAAGAACGCGCAGTGACACGGTTAACCTTCCATCCGCACTAACCCATTGACCAGGGTCAAAGCCATGGAAACTCCTGTATCTGGGCCAAATGTTTTGTCTGCTCTCAGCTCAATCCCTGCCAAAGGAGCAAATATTTTTGCAGTCTGATATCGTCCGTGAACATGTTACTGTAACAACAGCAAAAACTTCCAGCGCAGACCAATCCTGGAGGAGATTACTCTGCTCAGTTGAACCTTTTCTTCTCTCCCATTTGGAATGGCTGTTCTTGCTAATATTCAACCAGGCACGAGAGACTGCAGATGCTGGAATCTTGACCAAAACGGGAGCAGTCAGTCGGATGAGGACGGGGCAGCAGCTGTTTCCGAGTCTTAGCTTTCGCTTTGTTTTTGGATTTATCCTTGTCACGTGCAATAGACAATAGGTGCAGGAGTAGGCCATTCGGCCCTTCGAGCCAGCACCGCCATTCACTGTGGTCATGGCTGATCATCCCCAATCAGTACCCCGTTCCTGCCTTCTCCCATGTCCCCCGACTCCGCTATCTTTAAGAGCTCTATCTAACTCTCTCTTGAAAGCATCCAGAGAATTGGCCTCCACCGCCCTCTGAGGCAGAGAATTCCACAGACTCACAACATTCTGTGTAAAAAAGTTTTTCCTCATCTCCGTCCTAAATGGCTTACCACTTTATTCTTAAATGGGGCCCCTGGTTCTGGACCCCCTGGTTCTGGACCCCCAATATGGGGAACATGTTTCCTGCCTCTAGCGTGTCCAATCCCTTAATAATCTTATATGTTTCAATAAGATGCCCTCTCATCCTTCTAAATTCCAGAATATACAAGCCCAGCTGCTCCTTTCTATCAACATATGACAGTCCCGCCATCCCGGGAATTAAATGTACCGAGGTACAGTGGAATACATGGTTTTGCATGCTATCCAAACAGGTAATGTGGATAAATGTGAGGTTATCCACTTTAGTGGCAAGAACAGGACTGCAGATTATTATCTAAACGATGTCAGATGAGGAAAAGGGGAGGTGCAATGAGACCTAGGTGTGCTTGTACATCAGTCACGAAAGTAAGCATGTAGGTACAGCAGGCAGTGAAGAAAGCAAATGGCATTTTGGCCTTCAAAGCAAAAGAATTTGAGTTTAAGAGCAAGAAGGTCCCACTGCAGTTGTACAGGGCCCTGGTCAGTCCGCACCTGGACTATTGTGTGCAATTTTGGTCTCCAAATTTGAGGAAGGATGTTATCACTATTGAGGGAGTGCAGTGTAGGTTCGTCAGGTTAATTCCCGGGATGGATGGACTGATATATGACGAAAGAATGGGTCAACTGGGGTTGTATTCACTGGAATTTAGAAGGATGAGCAGATATCCTATAGAAACATATACAATTCTTAAAGGATTGGGCAGGCTAGATGCAGGAAATATGTTCCCGATGTTGGGGAGCCCTGAACCAGGGGCCACAGTTTAAGAATAAGGGGTAAGCCATTTAGGACTGAGATGAGGAAAAACTTATTTACCCAGAGAATTCTGTGGAATTCTCTGCCACAGAAGGCAGTGGAGGCCAATTCACTGGATGTTTTCAAGAGAGAGTTAGATTTAGCTCTTTGGGCTAAAGGAATCAAGGGATATGGGGAAAAAGCAGGAACGGGGGTACCGGTTGTGGATGATCAGCCATGATCATATGAATGGTGGTGCTGGCTCAAAGGGCCGAATGGCCTACTCCTGCACCTATTGTCTATGTTTCTAGATCAGGTAATACTGTACATAAATGCAACCAAGTCAAACGCAGAAGGTAGAGAATAGGGGAAGATGCAAAGTGCTGAATATAGTTCTCAGCATTGTAGCGCGTAGTTCTAGAGACAAAGTGTAATGTTGGCAATGAGGTAGAAGTGGGGAGAGGTAAATACCCTAACTTATGGAAGGGCCGTTCAGAACACGAGCGTGACTGGTTTGCACGCGGCAAGTGCCATTTTACTGTACCGGGGCAATAATCTAAACTCAAACTCAGAAGTCTGATCACAGAGGGGAAGAAGTTAGATAGAGCTCTTAAAGATAGCGGAGTCAGGGGAGAAGGCAGGAACGGGGTACTGATTGTGGATGATCAGCCATGATCACAATGAATGGCGGTGCTGGCTCGAAGGGCCGAATGGCCTCCTCCTGCACCTGTTGTCTATTGAGTCTAGTGGTGGGCGCTTGCACGTTTCTGTACTTTCTGCCAGACAGGAGCAGAGAGAAGGAGGAATGACCGGGGTGGTGGGACAAGTCTTTGATTGTGTTGGCTGCTTTTCCAAGGCAGAGTGAAGTGTAGATGGAGTCAATGATGGGGAGTCTGGTCCGTGTGATGGACTGGGCTACATCCACAACTCTCTGCAATTTACATGTAGTCTTGTAGCGTTGTTCCCAGACCAAGCTGTATGTGTGGGAAGGAACTGCTGGTTTAAACTGAAGATCGACACAAAAAGCTGGAGTAACTCAGCGGGTCAGACAGCATCTCTAGAGAAAAGGAATTGCTGACGATTCGGGTCGAGACCCTTCTTCAATCTGAAGAAATATCCTTTCTTCCAGAGTATGCTGTCAAGCCTGTGTTAAAGAAGGAACTGCAGATGCTGGAGAATCGAGGGTTACACAAAAAGCTGGAGAAACTCAGCGGGTACGTACAGCTAACGTCATTTCTTCATTTAAGGGCAGCAGCAATAAGTCAATTAACCGGATGCCAGTGAGCGTTACATCGAATTATGAGTGGAAATGTCAAATACTGGACGGCATAGCTTTAGGGTGAGAAGGATGAATTTTAAAGATGTGCAGGGGTTACGTTTTTACACAGGGGGGTGTTTGCTGCCTGGAACGCTCTGCTTAGTGGAGGCAGATACAATAGCGGTGTTTAAGAGATTATTGGATAGGCATGCAGGGTATGGAGGGATGTGCGGGCAGTTAATGAGTGGTCTTCACATTGTGTTTGGCACAGACTGTGTGGGCAGAAGGTCCTGTTCTTGCAGCATACTATTCTACGTTATATGAATTAAAGCGTATCATATACTTTCCTTCCCACTAGGATTGCCAACTTTCTCACTCCCAAATAAGGGACAAAAGGTCAAAATGTTTGCTCTTGCTATATTTAAGAGGGAGTTAGATGTGGCCCTTGTGGCTAAGGGGATCAGAGGGTATGGAGAGAAGGCAGGTACAGGATACTGAGTTGGATGATCAGCCATGATCATATTGAATGGCAGTGCAGGCTCGAAGGGCTGAATGGCCTACTCCTGCACGTAATTACTATGTTTTCTAAAATAGGGGCAAATTACCGACGGCATTTCGTTGACCGACTCGGCCGTGGCTGGGTGGGTGAATGATGAGTTGGCCCGGGTGATGGACTGCACGCAAAGCCCAGCCGGCGGGCCAGCTGAGGAGTTTTGGCCCGGGGGCACAAAGTCCGGCGCCCCGTCCAACTCACGAACCGATGATCGGCCGTGAGAAGGAGGGGTGGTGGTGTCGGCGTTAAGCGAAGGTCTGAAGGTCAGACAGCTGGCCGGGCTGCCGACCGACGGGGCCACGGGCGAGGCGCTGCTGCTGCACTCCATGGGCTGCACTACGTTGGGGCGGGCGAGGCGGGGACGGACGCGGCGCTCTGACCCAACAGTCCCCTCGACCCGAGTAGTAGCAGTCAAATATGGGACAAGGGCGGTCCCGTACGGGACAAACCAATTTAGCCCAATATACGGGATGTCCTGGCTAATACGGGACAGTTGGCAACCCCTAGCTCCCAGTGTACAAGCTTTTACCATAGTTCCAAACCCCTGCTTGCTCTCTGCAACTCCGAGCCTCCCCCCAACCCCCACTCTCCCCAGAGCCCAGAGAAATCCCTCTTGACACTTATAGTCTCACTTCCTTCGCTGCGAATTCCAGAGACAGAAATTCCAACAAGCAGCGAAAAATGTCAACTTCCAGCCAATTCCCTTTGCATCGCCGGAGGAACAAGTTGCTTTCTTTCTATGTATGAACGATGGTTTAACAATGGACCCACAAACTCAGTACCGGAATTGTGTCGGCACAAGGAACTACAGATGCTGGAATCCTCAGCAAAGCACAGACTAGGGGCGGTGGGAGACGATGGGAGCGGGGGGGGGAGAGGGGGATGTGTGCGCACCAGGATGGGGAGGAGAGGTTTCGCTGGACGCGTTTTTGGAACGTCAGCAGAAGCTAATCTCCGGAGCACTGAGGTCCCGTGCCAGACGTTACGTGCTGTGCCCTGCCACTGCGATAAGCAGCAGCCGCAAGGCCACGGGATGATAGGAAGAAGTCTCGCCCCCACAAACAAGAGAGCGGGCGGGAGACTGCCTGCAAGGAACACCCCCCCCCCCCTCCCCTCTCCCTTTAGTCAGGGATTAGTTAATCTGTGGAACTCATTGTCACAGATGGCTGTGGAGGCCAAGTCAGTGGCTATTTTTAAGGCAGAGATGGACAGATTCTTGATTAGAACGGGTGTCAGGGGTTATGGGGAGAAGGCAGGAGAATGGGGTTAGGAGGCAGGGATCGGCCATGCTTGAATGGCGTAGTGGACCCGATGGGCCGAATGGCCTAATTCTACTCCAATAACCTGTGAACCCTTCCTTCTCGGTGTGAGCTCCCTGACCATACACTCCCACCAACACCCTCGCCCTCCACCTGCCGCTGCTTGCTCGAAGATGGCTCCCCTTCGCACTCCCTGGACCTCGGCCTTGTACGTCACCTGGAACCAGCAGCCCTCCCACCATCCTCCCACCCCCTCCAGTGCCCGCCTGTTGCAAATCTACCGGGTGGTTTCATGTTCCTGTCACCCATTTACTTGTTCTCTGCACCTTGAAGTTAATAGCGAGGAACCTATCTTGTATGAAGTGTAATCTATTAACCTTCCCGTGGGAGTAGGCCGAGAGCAGTCTGCACATCCAGTACCGCAGTCACAGAGTCACACACCATGGATACAGACCTTTCAGCTCAACTCGTCCAAGATGCCCCATCTAAGTGAAGCCCGTTTGCTCACATATCCCTTTGAACCTGTCCCTTCCATGTACCTGGCCAAGTATCTTTTAAATGTTATTCTACTTGCCTAAACTACTTCAGGGCCTGTCCCACTTGGGGGATATTTGCGTGTCAATTACGCGACATCATTTACGCGTCGTGACGCATGCGTGATGAGGCGTGGTGACGTAGGCCGTGACGCGCAGTCGCGCCCCAGCATTTTGGGATTCACAAAATCTTCGCACACCACCTGCATGACGCCCAATTGGGACAGGCCCTTTCCTCTGGCAGCTCGTTCCATTTTCCCACCACCCTCAGTCTGACAAAGTAGCTCCTCTGGTTCCTATTAAATCTTTCCCCCCTCTCATCTTAAACCTATGTCCCATAGTTCTTGATTCCCCTACTCTGGGTAAAATACACTGTGCATTCACCTTATCTATTCCGCTCATGATTTTATACACGGCCATAAGATCACCGCTCAGCCTCCTGAACTGCACGGAATGAAATCCTAGTCTGCCCAACTTCCCCCTATTGCTCAGGCCACAGTCCTAGAATTCAGCCTATCTATTCCCCTCATTATCTTGTACACCTATAAGACCACCCTCCAGTCTCCTGCCCTCTAAGGAATAGAGTCCTAGCCTGCCCAATGGCTCCCACGGGCCTTTAAAGCCAGCTGCAGCTTCGACTTTGAAAATGTCGCCAGGACCTGCCGACTCTTGTATATGGTCTCAGTGGACTATTTCTATATATTTTGTATTTAATCTGGGATTGTATTTGTGTGTGGTAATAATTTACTGAAATGTATGCAAAAAAAATGTCACTGTATCTTGGTACATGTGATAATAAAGAGCCATTGAACCTCTCCATATAGCTCAGGCCCTATAGCATCAAATAGTAATTGGGTCATACAGTATAGAAACAGGCCCTTCGGCCCTACTGGTCCAGACTGTCCAAGGTGCCCCATGTAACCCTGAGAATAGGGGAGCTAGGGGAGAATGTACTAAGAAAAGAAAGCAATATACTCAGGGGAAAAAAGCTGACGACCGGTTAGGAAATGTATGAAGAGGTGTCTATAATCAGGATGGGCGTTGATTGAGGAATGCCTACAGTCTTTTTCCCAAGGTAAGGAAAGACAAAACTAGAGAGCATAGGTTTAAGGTGAGAGGGGAAAGATTTATTAGGGGTCTAAGGGACAATCTTTTCACACAGAGAGGGTGGGTATATGATACGAGCAGCCAGAGGGGGTAGTTGAGGCAGGTACCATAACAGCATTTAATAGACATTTCAGGGTAAAGAGACACAAGCAGTCAGTGTTACGGTCAAAGAGGCGCTGAAGGTACTATTGTGTATGAAGGTAGATAAGTCCCCAGTGCCTGATCAGATATATCCGAGGACATTGTGGGAAACTAGTGAGGAAATTGCGGGAGCCCTGGTTGAAATTTGCGAGTCGTCTTTGAATACAGGAGAGGTGCCGGAAGACCGGAGGGTGGCAAATGTTGTGCCTCTATTCAAGAAGGGCTGCAGGGAACATGCTGGGGACTATAAGCCAATGAGTTTAACATCTGGAAAGTTGGAATGTTACTAGAGAGTGTTCTGAGGGATAGGACATACAGGCATTTGGATGGACAAGGGCTGATTAGGGATAGGTTATACAGGCATTTGGATGGACAAGGGCTGATTAGGGATAGTCAGCATGGTTTTGTACATGGGAGGTCGTGTCTTACATATCTGATTGAGTTTTTTTGAAGACATGACTAAAAAGATCGATGAGGGCGGCTGTAGATGTTTTATACATGTACTTCAGCAAAGCATTTGACAAGGTTCTACATGGTAGGCTGGTCTGGAAGGTTAGATCACATGGGATCCAAAGTGAGATAACTGAATGGTTAGAAAATTGGCTTCAAGGAAGGAAGCAGAGGGTGATGGTGGAAGGTTGCTTCTCTGACTGGAGGCCTGTGACCAGTGGTGTGCCTCAGGGTTCGGTGCTGGGCCCGTTACTGTTTGACATCTACATCAATGATTTGGATGAGAACATACAGGGCAAGATTAGCAAGTTTGCTGATGATACAAAAGTGGGCGATTTTTTGGGGCAGGTGGGCTGAGGAATGGTTGATGGAATTTAATACAGAGAAATGTGAGGTGTTGCATTTTGGGAAGTCTAACATGGGCAGAACCTACACAGTGAATGGCAGATCTCTGGGCAGTGTTGTAGAGCAGAGGGATCTAGGAGTACAGGTGCATGCTTCCTTGAAGGTTGGGTGGTCAAAAAGGCCTTTGACACATTGGCCTTCATCAGTCGGAGTATTGAGTATAGAAGTTGGGAGGTGATGCTGCAGTTGTATAAGACATTGGTGAGGCCAGATTTAGAGCATTGAGTTCAGTTCTGAGCACCATGTTATAGGAAAGATGCTGTCGAGCTGGAAAGATACAGAGAAGTACGGAGAAGATTTACGAGGATGTTGCCAGGAATCAAGGGTGTGAGCTTTAGGGAGAGGTTGAGTAGGCAGGGACCCTTTTCCTTGGAGCGCAGGAGGATGAGGGGTGATCTTATCGAGTTGTATAAAATCATGAGAGGAATAGATTGGGCAGATGCACAGAGTCTCTTGCCCAGAGTAGGTGAATCGAGGACCAGAGGACATAGGTTTTAGGTGAAGGGGAAAAGATTTAATAGGAATCTGAGAGGTATCTTTTTCACACAAAGGAACGAGCTGCCAGAGGAGGTAGTTGAGGCTGGGACTATCCCAACGTTTAAGAAATAGACACTCAGGTTTGGAGTGATAGGGACCAAATGCAGGCAGGTGGGACTAGTGTAGCTGGGACATGTTGGTCGGTGTGGGCAAGTTGGGCCGAAGGGCCCGTTTTCACACTGTATCACTCTGACTCAATTTGGACAGATACATGGATAGGAACGGTACAGAGGGATGTGGCCAAATGCAAGCAGATGGGGCTAGCACATGTAGACATCCTGGTCGGCATGGTCAATTTGGGCCAAAGGAACAGTTTTCATGCTATGTAACTTTCTCCAAGTAGAACTGCCGTCTCTCCGCTCCAGCGACCCGGGTCCCATGCTGTCCATGTGGAGTTTGCATGTTCTCCCTGCAGCTGCGTGACTTTCCCCCGGGTGCTCCGGTTTCCCGGTGATGCCTGTGCTGGAGGGCGAATTGGACGCTGTAAATTGCCGCAAGCTTGTCGGCCGGTGGTAGAACCTGTGGGCAGACGGTGGGCATGTGGAGCGAATAAAACGAGTTTAGTGTAGGATGTTGGTGGGCTGCAGGGACACGATGGGCCGAAGGGCCTACTGCCATGCTGTAATTCAATGATTCAATGGGGAGTTTCCAATGGATACCAGTGTGATTCAAGGACGGTTTCTTAGCTTTGTTTTAATGGAATTAACTTGCGGAAGGAAGGGCGAGAGATCGGAGGCTTGTACCTGAAATCAGTTGGATTTAGACAAGGACAAAGATAGACTGGGAATTTAAGTTTTGGATTGGACCAAGGCCAACTTTATAAACCAAGATGCGATCCAATAGTTTCTTGGAAGCAGTTGTATGAAGGGTAAATAAGTTTCAGGGCAGTGTGCCATTCAAGGACGTGACAATGAATGTTCAGACCTAACATTCTGCCAGTAATCAGTGGATCTAACTTGGTCAAGTGGGAAATGGCCTATTTCTGTTTAGTTTAGAGATACAGCGCGGAAACCGAGTCCGCACCGACCGGCGATCCCCGCACACTAACACTATCTTACACACACACAAGGGACAAGTCACAATTCTACCAAGCCAATTAACCTGTGCGTCTTTGGAGGGTGGGAGGAAACCAGAGCACCCGGGGAAAACCCACGCAGTTAACGGGGAGAATGTACAAACTCTGTACAGACAGCATCCACAGTCAGGATTGAACCCGGGCCTCTGTTGCTGTATAGCAGCAACTGTACCGCTGCGCCACCGTGCCACTCTTAAAGCGGGGCTGGACTTGCACACGGACTGCCAGGCGCCCTGGAGAGTTTTGTAGAACTGTGGACGTACAGTACACACAAGGAACTGCAGATGCTGGCTTACAAAAACAAAAGACACGAAGTGCTGGTCGACAAAAGTGCTGGCGAAACTGAGCGGGTGCGGCTAGTGCCCCGAGGGGTGCGCTCCTTTGGCCGCTTACCCCTTGGTGCTCGGGTTCAGAACAAAGATACTACAGCATTTGGTCCAGAGCGCTGAGCCACCCTCCACAATTAGGTACAGTGCAAAAATTGACCATTTTTGCGTTTTTTAACAGGTAAGAAAGTACGCGTTCCGTGTGTTAACATTGTATGCCGGAGGCTGCCATGTCCTCCAGAAGGATTGAGCTGCTCCGTGCATCGTGCCCTTTGACCCGATGACCTTATGTACAACCCCCCTCTAGCACAAGAGGGCAGAGGCGTAAGGTGAGAGGGAGAAGGTTTAAAGTGGATCTGAGGGCGGCGCTTGAACACTACACAACGCTAACCTCAGTAACTACAGTCTTCTATCAACTGTGTCTTTGGTTGCACTGCAGAGTTTGGGTTTTGCACTATTATGGTTATTAATATATGATATTATTGATTATTATATCTGTGATTGATTATATGTTTATCGATGTGTTAATGAGCCTGTTAAGATGCAGTGAGTTAGAATGTAATCGTTCCTTTGCATATGATAATTTAACACTCTTGACTCTTGAGATTAATTTGAAGTTATACAGTCGATCACGATACATTTGCCAAGGCGCGTCAGTGAAATTCAAAGCAACAAGAACAGGACACACGGTTGTGGATGTTGGGATTCCGACATATTAAAACAACGCTGGGAATCCTCAACACAGAAGCTGCCCGACCAGCTGAGTATTTCCAGACCAACCCGAGCATCTGACCTCAATAGTCATTGCTTGCCATGGGTACATTTCACAGGGTGATCGAGTTACACAGCACAGAAACAGGCCCTTCGGCCCACCAATCTCCCTGCCGTCCCATCTGCTTGGATTAGTTTAGAGATAATAGACAATAAACAATAGGCACAGGAGTAGGCCATTCGGCCCTTCACTGTGATTAGGGCTGATCATCCATAATCAGTACCCCGTTCCTGCCTTCTCCCCATATCCACTGACTCCGCTATCTTTAAGAGATCCATCTAACTCTCTCTTGAAAGCATCCAGAGAATCGGCCTCCACTGCCCTCCGAGGCAGAGAATTCCACAGATTCCCAACCCTCTGGGTGAAAAAGTTTTTCTTCATCTCCGTTCTAAATGGCTTACCCCTTATTCTTAAACTGTGGCCTCTGGTTCTGGACTCCCTCAACATCAGGAACATGTTTCCTGCCTCTAGCGTGTCCAAACCAGCATGGAAACAGGCCCTTCGGCCCATCAAGACCACGCCAATCATCGATCACCCAGTTCACACTCATTCTATGTGATTTCACCTTCTCACACACTTTAGGGGAATTTACAGAGGCTGACTAACCGACAAACAAACACGCGTCTTTTGGAATGTGGGAGGAAACCGGAGGAAACCCAGGGAGAACGTGTAAACCCCACACAGACAGCACTCGAAATCGGGATTGAACAAGGGGTCACAGTTTAAGGATAAGGGGGAAGTCTTTTTGGACCGAGATGAGAAAAATATTTTTCAGACAGAGAGTGGTGAATCTGTGGAATTCTCCGCCACAGAGGGTAGTTGAGGCCAGTTCATTGGCTATATTTAAGAGGGCGTTAGATGTGGCCCTTGTGGCTAAAGGGATCAGGGGGTATGGAGAGAAGGCAGGTACGGGATACTGAGTTGGATGATCAGCCATGATCATATTGAATGGCGGTGCAGGCTCGAAGGGCCGAATGGCCTACTCCTGCACCTATTTTCTATGTTTCTATGTTTCAATGAACCCGGGTCTCTGAGGCTGTGAGGCAGCAGCTCTACCACTGCGCCAGTGTCGAGTGTTTCACAGAGTGGTTAAATCAAGAGGCTCAAGAGTGTTTAATTGTCAAATGTACGGACAGTGGGAATCTTACTCGCAGCAATGTAACAGGTCTGTAAATGCACCACTCACTAATAATATATAATAAATTAAAGTTACACAGTCTATCACATAGACCAGACACCCCACCTTTGACTCCATCCACACTTCAAGCGGTCTCGGAAAAGCAGCCAACACAATCAAAGACTTGTCCCATCCCAATCATCCCTCCTTCTCCCTGCTCCCATCGGCAGAAGGCACAGAAGGTTGAAAGCGCGCACCACCAGACTCAGGAACAGCTTCTTCCCCTCTGTCATTCAGGCTTCTGAACCGCCCTTCCATACCCTAGGGCAGTGCTTCTTAAACTGTAGAATGGTTCACCCAAGGACAAATGAAATTGTTTTAGTGAATGAAACTACACTTAATTTATTCAGATATTTTTTTTTCCTATACTTAGAAAAAGGCCTTGCCACTAAAGTGGTTAGTGAGCTCTTATTGGCTTTAATGGCAGTGGAGCTGGAAATTTGATGTGTTTTTTTCCCCTACCTATGGTTTTCTAGTTTCAAAGCAGCAGGATATTACCCAAATTTACTGTAAAATAACCTTTTATGGAAGACCAGATGAGCTAGTGGGATGATAAATATATAGATGGCATCACTGGAGGATCAACATAGGCAACTGTTGAACGGCAACTTTAATTTGTGTAGCAATGTCGCTGCCGAAGTTGATATTGGTGGTATTGTGAGCTTTCATCGGGAAGAGTTATAGAAAGTTATATTAGTTGGATACTGATATATTAAGTCACATACTCCATGTTTTTTTTGAGCTAGTTTTCCAAGAAAAAAACTGCAGTAATCAAAGCCCGAAAGGATAGGATGGGGCTGTGAAAAATATACATCATCTAGATGCGCTGGGACGCATCGTCAGTGATGTGACCTGGGGTCATCGGGTGTTTCGGGTCTCACGACGTCAGCCTAGGCGACCCAGCCGGGGTTGATCAGGCCCCGACTTGCATCTCAGCAGCAACCGCCCACGGATCAGCCATCTTACTAACTACTCTGCAGGGGTTGGGAGACTCTAGTGTGTGGAGGGACTGGGCTCCGTGGGGTGACTCCCGGCCGGGCTCCTCCTGTGTCTCACCAGGTTCAAGGCCTGTGCGCTGCACCTCTTTCTCCCTCTCCGAGCATTTCATTCTTGCATGATGGATGTTTAGGCCACGGTGGATCATTAGGCCTTTCCGTAGCTTCATTGGGTGTCGTTCTCACGAAAGACAGACTGGGGTGCTAACCCAGCCTGTCCCGGGTGCCGTCTTTCCGTGCCGTCAACTGTCTCTCCAGTAGTCACCAAACTATTCTTCGTTGTCACCCAGTCTATTCCAAGGTTTAGACATAGAAACATAGAAAATAGGTGCAGGAGGAGGCCATTCAGCCCTTCGAACCAGCACCACCATTCAATATGATCATGGCTGATCGTCCCCTATCAATAACCCGTGCCTGCCTTCTCCCCATATCCCTTGACTCCACTAGCCCCTAGAGCTCTATCTAACCCTCATAGGGGGAAAAGTACAAATTCCATACAACTGCACCCATGGTCAGGATCGAACCGGGGTCTCTGGCGCTGTAAGGCAGCAACTCTACCACTGCGCTGCCCTTGGAATGTTTTTTTAATCATTGTAATAGAATGATTTTCCAACTACAGTGGTAATTAAACTTCTTTTGTTTTCCTTACATATTTTTAGGATTTTCAAAAAGTTGAATAAAATAAACAGGTATTTCATGTTGTTTGCTCATGTCACAAAATTAATTATATATAAAATTATACGCAAGGGAGAATAAGACAAACATTACCAAAAAAACATAAGAAAATTTAGTCAAGGATGAATGAAACATAGAAAATAGGTGCAAGAGGCCATTCAGCCCTTCGAGACAGCACCGCCATTCATTGTGATCATGGCTGATCGCCCCCAATCAATAACCCGTGCCTGCCTTCTCCCCATATCCCCAAATTTTGTGCTAAAGACGCAAGGGTGAATGACACTGAAATAGTTCACTGCGGCACTGCTCCAGGGTACTGTCTGATTCACCTCTACCCCACTGCGGACATTGGACTTTGTCTGTGGAGCTGGTGCACTAACAACGCTGCGACCCACATTCTACACTCTGTATCTTACCCCTTTGCTCTGCCCATTCCACTGGAGTCCGACTTGACTGTACTCATGTAGGAAGGAACTGCAGATGCTGGTTAAAAGCGAAGGTAGACACAAAGGGCTGTAGTAACCCAGCGGGGTCAGACAGCAACTCTGGAGAGAAGGACTGGGTGACGTTCTGAGTTATCTGAATGTCTGGTCTGTTTGGATAGCAGCATGCAAACAAACTTTGTTACACTACACCCTCGGTTACACGTGGCAATGGAAGCCTCACTGTAACAGGTACTGTATCTCAGGGGAGCGGTCTTCAATGCCCCCCACCCCCCAGTCCACCCAAACCCACATATTGACTGTCGTCCCCCCCACTGGCTGAGAGCACATTGAGATGCTGCTGGCTTACTTACTCCAGCAATGTTGTGTCCAACACCGCGCGGTAACGGGGCTACAGACTGACACAAGCTAAACTCACGGGAAGCTGGTGGCCGGGACGAGACGAGATGAGATGAGATGAGATGGGACAGCAGGTTGATGGCGAGCAGAGTGCTGTGTCTCTGTCTCTCTCCAGCCCCAGAGTGCTGGGAGCAGGTGGAGCGCGGTGATTCAGCGATTCTCTGAGCGGGGCTGGGCTGGGCTGAGCTGGGCTGGTGATCCTGCTGACTGATGTTCACCGCGGCTCGGAGGCAGGTTGTGAATGGGAGCGGTTGCTGGAGCAGAATCACTCCACCCCACGCCTCCCTTGCTCGCCCAGTGACGGAGGCGACACCCCCCCCCCCCCCCCCCCCCCATCCATCTCACTCATTGCAACATTTCACGCTCCATTAACTGTCCAGATGCTGATTCCTTTACCCCGTCCTACAAAATTAAAAAGTAACCTGGACCAGCCACTCGGCCCCTCGTTCCTGCCCCGCCATTCATTTTACCAGGGACCCTCTTTCCCCTGTTAAACTCAGAGAGTGGTGGCTGTGTGGAATGAGCTTCCAGTGGAAGTGGTGGAGGCAGGTTCGATTTTATCGTTTAAAAATGAATTGGACAGGTATATGGACGGGAAAGGAATTGAGGGTTATAGTCTGAGTGCAGGTAGATGGGACTAGGTGAGAGTAAAGGGCCTGTCCCACCAGCATGCAACTCCATGCGATGAGCGCGACCTAACGTGGTCGCTTGAGCCGTCCGGCGTCGCGGGGCCGGTCCCACTTCGATCGTCGGAGCCGTGTGGAATTGTGCGGAGTTCGTCCCGACATCGCGCGGGGCTCCGAAAAACTGACTGTGTTCAAAAATTCCGCGCGGCAACGGCTTGTCGGCTCGCAGTTGCCTCGACGCATTACACACCGCCTCGATGTCGTGCCTCCGTGACCCTCTATGTGTGTGCCTCTGTGCCCCTCTCTGTGTGTCCCTCTCTGTCCTGGTGAACTTACCTTAAGACTTCGCTCCAAGTCCGCCTCACTTTGCGCCGCGTTGCGCCACTCACCCGACCTCCGCGCGGCCCTCGCTGCCGGTTTGGTCGCACTTGCCGCATGCAGGCGCATGCTGGTGGGAACGGCCCTGTACAGGGATCACCTGACCTCCACGCGGCCCCCGCTTCTAGTTTGATCGCGCTCATCGCATGGAGTCGGATGCTGGTAGGACAGGCCCTTAAATGTTCGGCACGGACTAGAAGGGCCGAGATGGCCTGTTTCCGTGCTGTAATAGTTATACGGTTATATGATCAATTAAAAAAGGTACATAGCGCCTCACACTTGCCCCAGTAAAATTCCATTTGCCATTCCTTCCTTCCCCTTTCCCAGCTGATCTAGTTTGGTTGGTTGGAAGATACAACATGGAAACTGGCCTACTGACTCCAGCCTGCCATCATTCACATGTCCACACTAGTTCCATGTTATTCCACTATCTCATTCACTCACAACACACCAAGGGCCAGTTTACAGAGGGCCAATTAACCTACAGACCCACACACGCAGGTCTTTGGGATGTGGGAGGAAACCGGAGCACCCAGAGGAAACCCACGCGGTCGCAGGGAAACTCCACAAGGACAGCACCCGAGGTCAGGATTGAAACTGGGTCTCTGGCGCTGTGAGGCAGCAGCTCTACCAGCTGTGCCACAAGATTCCCTTGAACTGTCTGAAGACGGGTTCCAACCCCTCAGCACTTAAAATTTTTTAATAATTTTAGAGATACAGCATGGAAACAGGCCCTTCGGCCCACCGAGTCCGCACCGACCAGCGATCCCCGCACATTGACTCTACACTATCCTGCACACACTAGGGACAATTTACACATACACCCCACCCCGCCAATTAACCTACAAACCTGTACGTCTTTGGAGTGCGGGAGGAAACCGAAGATCTCTGAGAAAACCCACGCGGTCAGGGGGAGAACGTACACTAACACGATCCTACATACTAAAGACAATTTACCATTTACAGATGCAATTTAACCTGCAAACCTCTGTCTTTGGAGAGTGGGGCGAGACTGGAGCACCCGGAGAAAACTCACACGGTCACAGTGAGAACGTAGAAACTCTATACCTGCTGATCAGGTTGCAACTCTGGAGAACATGGATGGGTGATGTTTTGGGTTGGAGTCCCTCATCAGGGCAGAAGGTACAGAAGTTTGAAAGCATTCACCACCACACTCGTGAATCACTTGTTCCCATCAGTTATCAGGCTTCTGTTGAGTTATTCCTTAAGCTAGGATAATGTCCGATTCACCTCTACCCCATTGTGGACATTGGACTTTGTCTCTCGAACTGACGTGCAATATGCTCAAAAAACTATATTCTGCACTCTGTATCTTTCCCTTTGCTCTACCTATTGTACTTGAGTTTGCACTGATTGAATGTATCTATAGTATTATCTGTTTTATTTGGAAAGCATGCAAAACAAAGCTTTTCACTGTGCATTGCACATTGTACATGATAATAATAAGCCTGAACCTAAAACGCAGCACTATGTTTTGACTCAAAATTCCAGCACCTTGAGTTCCTTGTGTCTGTCTACTGTAGTTTACCATCTACATCTTGTTCAATGAGGCTCATGACTCCACATCGGTCTGAAGAAGGATCTCAACACGAAACGTCACCTATTCCTTCGCTGCCCCACCTGCTGAGTTTGTCCAGCATTTTTGTCTTGGTTCATGATGGAGATCATTTGAAATTCTCATCTGAATCAGCAGATCTTGGTTAAAACACTCTGTGGACAATCATAGCCTTGACATTGAGTGTAACTGCCTCTGCTGTTGAATAGTATTAATGTGTTGTCCAATTAGGCACATGAGATTAATCTTGAGTAATTAGATTGTGGTGTAAGGGTGGGCCTGATGTTGTCAGTGGCTCTAGTCTGCATCCGTTTCAGATGTTAGCCCAGCTCCCCTCACATGCAATAAAAAGACACTTGGCCCATCGATCCTGCCCTCGGGTGTATGGCAGAGAGCAGGGCAGTGCCAGATCGGTATTTATCTTGGTTCCATTCACATATTCTCCTGCCCAGAGAGAGACCAAATGGAATTAATTGGGCATGCCTGCCATTGAGCCAACATGACCACAATGGGCAGAATGGCCTCTTCTTGTCCTCGATCATTCTTGAGTCCCCTGAAGAGAGCTGGATTTTTGATTTGTGGAGTGGATGGGCTGCCTCAATGAAGGGAGCATGCGATCTGATAAAGTAAAACACAAAGTGCCGGAGTGGCTCAGTGGGTCGGGCAGCACCTGTGGAAAATATGGTTAGGAATCAATCCGATCTTTGCCTTGTTAAAGTTTGTTACTGTTATCCCACTTTGATATTCATGTACGGTAAACAGTCAGAGATTCACAGTCTAAAGGGCAAAGGTAGCTAAGGGTTGACCACATAGAGGTTTATTAAATCATGGGGGCTGTATATAAGCTGGATAGTCACAGTTTACACCTCCCCCCCCCCCCCCCCCCCCCTTCCCGGGTCAGGAGTCTAAAACTAGAGAGCGTAGGTTTAAGGTGAGGAGAAAATTTAATAGGAAACTTGAGGGGCTGCTTTTCCATAAAGAGGGTGGTGGGTACATGGAACAAGCTGGCAGAGGAGTTAGTTGAGGCAGGTAGAATCCTTATATATTACTATAACACTCTGATCTTGTGTGTGTTGGTGGTGTGTGTTGGTGGTATGTAGGGGGTGGTGTGTGGGGGGTGTGTGTGGGGGGTGTGTGTGGGGGGTGTGTGTGGGGGGTGTGTGTGTTGGTGGTGTGTGGGGTGTGTGTGTGGGGTGTGTGTGTGGGGTGTGTGTGTGTGGGGGGTGTGTGTGGGGGGTGTGTGTGGGGGGTGTGTGTGGGGGGTGTGTGTGGGGGGTGTGTGTGGGGGGTGTGTGTGGGGGGTGTGTGTGGGGGGTGTGTGTGGGGGGTGTGTGTGGGGGGTGTGTGTGGGGGGTGTGTGTGGGGGGTGTGTGTGGGGGGTGTGTGTGGGGGGTGTGTGTGGGGGGTGTGTGTGGGGGGTGTGTGTGGGGGGTGTGTGTGGGGGGTGTGTGTGGGGGGTGTGTGTGGGGGGTGTGTGTTGGGGGTGTGTGTGGGGGGTGTGTGTGGGGGGTGTGTGTGGGGGGTGTGTGTCGGGGGGTGTGTGTCGGGGGGTGTGTGTGGGGGGAGGTGTGTGGGGGGAGGTGTGTGGGGGGAGGTGTGTGGGGGGAGGTGTGTGGGGGGAGGTGTGTGGGGGGAGGTGTGTGGGGGGAGGTGTGTGGTGCGTGTTGTGTGGTGGTGTGCACTTTCAAGCTTCGGAGGGAAGTAAAGACAGCAAATGGTGCTCTTGGCTTCTTAGGATGAGGCATTGTGTATAGGTGTTGGGACATTGTGTTACAATGGACGTAACATAGGTTGGGCCGCACCTGAACGACTGCATGTAGTTCTGGTCGCCAAATTGCAGGGAGAGTGTGATTAAGTTAGAGAAAGTGCAGAGGTATTTTCCGCACTGCTTCTCAGTACACATGGCAATACTAATCCAATACTATAGGACTCACTAGGATGTTGCTTGGATTGGAGTGTGCTTGAGATTGCATAGGCTAGGACTGTTTTCTTTTGAGCAAGGGAGGAGAGGAAATGAAATAATAGCAGATCTGATTATGAGGGGAATAGACAGGATAGACAGCCAGAGTATTTTTTTTACATGTTAGGGGTTTCTGAAACGAGAGGGCAGAGGTTTGAGGTGAGGAGTTTTAAATGGAATCTGCAGGATAACTTGCCACCCACAAAGTGTAGTTGGAGCTGGAAGTGAGCTGCCAGAGGAAGTGGTGGAGGCAGGGACACTAACACTAAGCTGTGAGAGGCAGGTATTTGAATGAGCAGGTTATAGAGGGATATGGAATTTTATTTCGGTAGTCACGTGAGTGACTACGTGAAGACCCCGCCAGCACGCATGCGCGACATATCGTCGTACGCGTGCGGAAGCGACGGTCGGGAGGAGCGGGGCTCCTCCAGCGTAAGTTTAAATAACTTACGCCAGGTAAGTCTCACCGGAGGAGTTGAGCGTCGACGAGAAACAAGATCATTATGGAATCACGGAAGTCCAAGAGAGCGGCGAGAGCAGCTGCTATGGAGAGCAGCCAGCGAACCGCCTCTCCAGAGCCACAGGTATCACCTGCAGCTCCCGACTTCTCGCCCATGGGGGCCGTTGGTACTCCACGGTCGGGCGGCAAATCCACCCGGAAGTCGGACGGGGCCGGCGACCCAGCTGGGTCCGGCCCCGAGGACACCCCGTTCGCAGATAGCGACGGAGGTCGTCTAACCCGCATGGAGCGGATGATGGAGCAGTTGCTCCAACGTGACCTGCTAATGCAGGGGCAGAGTCACAGTGGGCCTCTTCGCAGTCCCACGGCAGGTTCCTACCAAGGACTGCCAAATGTCTCACCCTCCTCGCAGGGGAGCATTGAGGGTCAGAACTGGGCTGACCCAGAAGAAGGGGAGCTGGCTGAACTACCATCTGTGTCAGGGGTGTGTGAAGAATATCTGGATATGGTGAATAAACATGCTATGCTGACACAGAAAGGCCTACCTATCCACCCTAAGCTGGCAGCTAGTATTAACTACATGGCGACAAACCAGCTACAGGAACAGGCCATAATTTCCACAGCTGAAAAATATATGGCTCCTGAAAACTGCAAATCACTTAATGTCCCTGCGGTGAACAACCCTATTTGGGGGAATATGAGCCCCTCGAGTAGAGGGCACGAAATCAAACTTCAAAGAATCCTAAAGCTCTTAACCGCCGGGATCACAGCAGTGGCCAGAACTGCAGTGGGGATAGAGTTGCCGGAAGAACTGCAAGATGCCCTGGCTCTACTGTGTAATACACAGTATGAGATAAATAATTTCAGAAAGAGCATCATAAAGCCGGCGCTTAACCCCAAGTTTGCGGGGTTGTGTAAGCCTGGGAAGACTCAGCCTCCAAGCTTGCTGTTCGGGGATAACCTTCCCAAGCAAGTAAAAGATCTTGACGAGGAGGCCAAGGCCTTGGGCCTGATCAAGGTTCCCGGGCCTACCAAACCTCATTACCCACAAAGACAGCACCCCTACACACCCACCGGACAGAGATACCATCAGAGACCTGCCGGTGGTGAAAGCTCGAAGGCCGGCCAACCTGCACAACGGTCTTTTTTAGGCCATGGCCCAGCCCGGCCTTCTTGGAAGATGCGCCACTCCTACAACACGATGAATCAACAAAGAAAACAGGGACAGAAACCGCAACACCGGCAATAACCATGGAGGTAGGTGGGTCTGGTTTCCCCAGAAACACATCTTGCCTAAATTCACTTTATGTAGGGGGCCGGTTGCACATGTTTTATGAAAATTGGCGCACTTTTACCTCTGATCCTTTCATACTCAGGAGTATTCAGGGCTACAAAATTGAATTTATTCACGAAATCCCTACCCCGGTCCAGCATTCACCTAGCCGAAAATTCATACTCTCTCAAAAAGAGAGGGTAGCAGGGCATGCTGAACTATACAGATTAATTGAAAAAGGGGTAATTGAAAAGGCCACCAAAGAACCACAGGAGTTCGTGTCTAATATATTCACCAAAAACAAAAAAGACGGTGGTTGCCGCATTATCATAGATTTGACCGAACTGAATACTTCTGTTCAGTATGTTCATTTTAAAATGGACACCTTTGACACTGCTATACAGTTAATAGATTATGGGTACTACATGGCATGCATTGACCTCAAAGATGCATACTATTCAGTACCAATACACAAGGATCATAGGAAATATTTAAAATTTATCTGGATGGGACAATTATGGCAATACAAAGCCTTGCCTAATGGGTTATCATCAGCACCCAGATTGTTTACCGAGATATTAAAACCAGCCTTGGCCTACTTAAGGAAACAGAATCATACTGTTATGGCCTATCTTGATGATATCCTCATTGTTGGGGAAAGTTTGGAAATGGCTACATTGGCAGTTACAGCCACGAAACATCTCTTTCAGAAGCTGGGTTTCATTATACATCCAGGTAAATCAATATTAAAACCCTCTACCACCATGAAATACTTGGGGTTCAATATCGACTCAGTGCAAATGTCTATCACGTTGCCACTAAGTAAGGTGGAGGACTTGATAGAGGCTTGCAGGAGCCTTATTGGCATCAAGGACCCATCCATTCGGCAGGTGGCCAGGGTGATTGGGAAGATAGTGGCTGCCTTTCCCGCAGCACAATATGGGCCTTTACATTATCAAAACTTACAAAGAGCCAAAATTATAGCTCTTAAAAGTCATGCAGGCCATTTCGACAGGCCTATGAAAATACCAGAAAAAGCAAAAGCCGAATTAAATTGGTGGATGGCTAATGCCCAATATTGTTCCAAACCCATCACTATCATCAATCCCTCGATCACCTTACAAACGGATGCCAGTGCCAAAGGTTGGGGAGCTACTAATACTACCTCTAGTTGTGGAGGTAGATGGAGTGCACAAGAGTTAACCCTATTCAATAATTTGGGAATTAACTATTCAGAAATGCTGGCAGCATTTCACGGCCTCAGGGCATACTGCACAAACATGCACAAAGTTCATGTTAGGATACAAATTGACAACACCACGGTGGTGGCCTATATTAACCACATGGGCGTAATAAAGTCGATATCGTGTGATGAATTGGCCAACAATATCTGGCTCTGGTGTCTGCAAAGGGAAATTTGGATCTCAGCCACTTACCTCCCAGGCAAGCTAAACACAGTGGCAGACACCAGATCACGCAAATTTAACGACAACATAGAATGGATGTTGGATCGAAAAGTGTTCACAGATATTGTAGAACGTTATGGGACACCAGATATCGACCTCTTCGCGTCCAGATTAAATCACCCACTACCAACATATGTTGCTTGGGAACCAGACCCTGGGGCAGTAGCGATGGACGCTTTCACGCTACATTGGGGGGATTTGTTCTGCTATGCATTCCCCCCTTTCTGCCTCATCAGTCGGGTCTTGCAGAAAATAAAACAAGATTCCGCATCGGGTATTTTGGTGGTGCCCGACTGGCCTACCCAACCATGGTTCCCAGCGGTACAGAAGATGGCCACAGAACCTTGTCTTCGGGTCAATAAACGACCTAGCCTGCTCATTCATCCTGTCACAGGAGAACATCACCCATGTTATGACCGCATGGACCTGTTAATTTGCAGATTTTAAAACGGCCTCTTCGCGGATTCGGACTCACCAGCAGAACGATAGACACCATCTCAGCGGCATGCAGGGAGTCCACCAGGAAGCAGTACCTTACCTACATCAAGAAATGGGAAGGATTCTGCGCTACTACCAACACTACATATGAATCCGCTACCATTACAGAAGTGCTGGAATTCTTGGCTACCCTACACTTTGATGAGGGACTGAGCTACAGTGCCATAAACAGTGCCAGGAGTGCACTATCATCCTACTTGGGCCAGGGGAGTGACCAATTGGGAATTGGATCACATCCATTAGTGTCCAAACTAATGAGAGGAATATTCAATTCCAATCCCCCTAGGCCCAGATATAACCATACGTGGGATATCAGCACAGTCCTAACAATGCTGCGAGGATGGACACCTAACACGGGACTCACTTTGGCAAAACTCACATACAAAATGGTAATGGTTATGGCACTTATCACGGCACAACGGGTCCAGTCTCTGCACAAACTCAATCTGGATGCCATGACTATCACCAATGATAAAATCACTTTTCATGTGCAGGGACTGTTGAAACAAGATCGACCCAGAGCGTCTGGTCATACCTTGGAATTTCTGGCATATCCAGCAGATACCCGACTCTGCATCGTCACGTTAATTTCACAATATATCACAGTCACCAAAAATCTCAGGGGCATGGAGACAGCTTTGCTTATAAGCCACAAGAAGCCCCATCATAAAGTCACGGTGCAAACCATTTCTAGATGGTTAAGGGTGGTTTTGGATGCGGCGGGGGTGGACACTAATATATTCAAATCTCACTCCACCAGGGCGGCATCCACTTCGGCGGCTAGGAGGATGGAAGTACCTTTGGACCACATCCTGGCCACAGCGGGTTGGAGTAATGAAAGGACTTTTCACCGCTTCTACAACAAACCCGTGGCCACCCCTGACACTTATGCAGGGAGGATTTTGAGTACTGTCAAATAATTTACCCCTATGGGATATTTATTTTGTTTTGGTATGAATAAATACCTATTTTTGTTTTTCAGCCAGTGTCATGTCTGAATTACGTTCATCCTCTCATCCCAGCATAGCGGTGTGTGAGCATGGAGCTTCCAGGGCATGAAATCACAGAGCTTTGAAATCTTCACGTAGTCACTCACGTGACTACCGAAATAAAATAGTAAGATTAAACGAGAACTTACCAGTTTGAAGTTTGATCTTTATTTTATGAGGAGTTACGATGAGGGATTACGTGCCCTCCGCTCCCAACCCTCTACTATAAAGATCACCTGGTATGAAAATTCTCTCTTATCTTACTATATTAGTCATGGTAACTGTCTGTGATTTCACACCACTGCTTTGAAGAATGTCGCGCATGCGTGCTGGCGGGGTCTTCACGTAATCCCTCATCGTAACTCCTCATAAAATAAAGATCAAACTTCAAACTGGTAAGTTCTCGTTTAATCTTACTATTAATGCAGGCAAGTGGGAATAGTGTGGATAGGCACAATGGTTAATGATGGGCTGAAGGGCATGTGTCTGTGGTGTACAACCACGACGTTATGAAAGGCAGAGCAGCTCAGGGGGCCGAGTGCCCTAATCTTGCTCCGATTCCTTATGTTTGGTGATCATGGATAATGCACGTCTTTGGGCCGGGGCTGGTCTTTAATGTTATACCAGAAAGGAAACCCTCTTCCCAACCTCTTTCCCTTGCTCCATTCACATCTTCTGACTTTCCTCTGCACATTTAAACTCCCAGGAGACAGGATTGTTGCACCAAAACCAACAGGGATAGAGTCAGAGAGAGATAGCATAAAAACAGGCCATTCTGCCCATTGGTCCACACTGGCCGAAAACCATACATTTACATACATCCTATATTAATTCAATCTATATACTATTAAAAGACTCATCTTGTTTGTCTGTCTGTCTGTGAGATCAAGGACCTACACCAAACCGGTACACAATAACATGAAAATGTTTGCAGAATCTTACTCAACATTTTCCGTGGTCGTTAGTATCAAGTTTCTTCACATTTGATGTTATATTTCACGTTATTGATATTTAAAGGTTTAAAAAAGCCAACTTCGAAAGTAATAACTGCCTGTGAGAGAGAGACTTTTCTAGCAGCTTCCAGTGATGATGTCACAATGGGATCTCATTTACACAAGTTGCCGTGAAGATCCCGACAACCGAACTTCACGATGTGATCTATGCAAGCTATGAGAGTTGACAGTGGGGAATGGGAGGAGAAAAAATGTTATTTAAACATTAGTGAGGGAGTGCGAAAGGGGAGAGGTGAGGGAGGGAGTGACTGAAGGTAGGGAAAAGGAGAGGCATGGAGAGGTGACAGAGAGACAATGGAATCAGCAGCTTCAAGGGGAGTAAGGAGCGAGTGAGATTCCCCCCCCCCCCCCCCCCCAACGTGGGAAGGGTTTATTGCGTTGGGGGAACCGGTTGCGTTGGGGGAACGGGTCAGTGGTGGAATATTGCGTTGGGGAAACGGGACCCAATGTGTAGGGGGTAGGGAGGAGGGAGGGGTTATGGAGGGTGGAGTGGGAGTGACTGAGGGTAGGGCAAAGGAGAGGGAGGGAGAGGAGCTGAGGGGAGAGAAGAGGGAAGGTGAAGAGGAGGGGGAGGGAGTGTTGGGGGGTGAGGGGAAATAAGCCGCGCCTGCGCATTTGGGGGCTATGGGTGAGTGGTGGAATATTGCGTTGGGAGAACGGGTTACATTGGGGGAATGGGTGATTGGCACTGGGCGAACGCCGACACCGCGTTCGGGGACCAGCCCTCATGTGTGACGCCGCTTCCCAGCGCCCCCTCCCCCCCCCCCCCCCCACGTTGGGGGACGGGGCCCAATGGGTCTGTTGAGTAAATCACACATACGCACGCATCTGGTTTAACAGTATTTAGTGATTAACGTACACAACACACTGCAACGTGTTATTCTACCATGCAGCAGAGCCAACTTAAGGGCCTGTCCCAATTTCTAAGAGTTACCCGCAAATTCTGCTGAATTTTCCCCTCGATTCAAACTCGGAGAATTACGGTAATAGCCAGCCATGGGTACTCGGGGCTATTTTTTTTTTACTCGTGGACATTTTTCAACATGCTGAAAAAATGTCCCGACTTACCTGATGCCCCGAGTACCTACGGCTGGCATTACGAGCCGCTACAAAATATCTACGGACTCCTACGGCCTCGCTACGGACATTCCCCAAGTTTGAATCAAGGGGAAAACGCAGGAGAATTAGTGGGTAACTCGGGAAAGTGCAACAAGCCCTTAACAGTGCGTCGGGTTGCAATAATATGAATGGTGTGGTAGTAGTCTTAGCTTATAATAATAAAGCGCTACATTGGTTAGTAAGTAAAGTGACCAATCTACATCTTTCCTTGTAAGAATAATAAATGAAATACATCTACAATAAAGTGATATATATGTATAAGCACATTACTATGTGCTGACTGATTAATAATGTAACCAAAACGCTAATAGCCCATACAAGGAAGTTCAGATGGTTCAAACAAAGTCCCGGTTTCTAAAGGACGGCATACAAACCCGTCCCGCACGCATACGGTACAGATCCGCTTTACCTCCCTTCACCCGCGAGAATGCCGGGGTCCCAGGCGGCGGGAGCACTGGGGACCCGGGGGACAAACACAGCGAGGCAGGCGAGCCATCGTTGTGCCATCATTGTCAACGTCATTCTCGGTGCTGGACACAACATGGCTGAACATGGATGCCAATTTTTATTTTTAAGTACTGGACCGTGCAAAAGACATCCGCCTTAAACTCAACCCTCTGAAGTGCAGATTCCGCGTCAAGGAGGTCCAGTATGTCGGGCACGTATTCACCAGTGCCGGCCTCAGACCTGACCCCTCCAAGACCATTGCCATCAACGAGATGCCAGTTCCCACTGACTTGACAAGTTTGCAGAGATTCCTGGGAATGGTGAACTACTTGGGGAAATTCATTCCCAACTTATAAGCAAAATATCTGCCCCCCCAGCGACATCTGACTCACAAAGACACTGCATTGTCTTGGTACCCACAATACCAGAGGGCGTTCGAAATCCTTAAATTACAATTGTCCAGTGCTCCTACCCTCACTTATTTTGATGTAAAACTACCCGTGACACTTACGTGTGATGCCTCCCAATATGGACTTCGAGCTGCTTGCCTCCAGAATTCCGTCGAGGGAGACGGCAGACCTGTTGCTAACGCCTCCCGTACCTTGTCTGGGACGGACAGCGATACGCCCAGATCGAAAAGGAATTACTAGCCGTGGGTTTTGCCTGCACGAAATTCAAGGACTTTATTTTCGGGAAGTGCGTGGTTGTTGAAACAGACCACCAAACTTTCGTCACTATTCTGAACAAAGTCAAATCAGGTTTATTCGTCACATACACATACGAGAAGTGCAGGGAAATGAAAAGTGGCTTGCGGATTGTGCAAAAAAACTACAAAACAGAATGGAACAGAATCGCATATTCACATATTACATATTTGTGGGAGGAATAAAAAAAGAAAAAACAGCAATTTTAAAAAGACACCACACAACAGTAAATTGGTACAGTGAAGTTAGTCATTCATGCTGGCCGGATAAACAATATCGCTCACCAGTTCCTATCCATATAACCATATAACAATTACAGCAAGGAAACAGGCCTTCTCGGCCCTTCCAGTCCGTGCCGACCATTTATTTTCCCCTAGTCCCATCTACCTGCACTCAGACCATACCCCTCCATTCCCTTCCCGTCCATATACCTATCCACTTTACTTTTAAATGTTAAAAATCGATCCAGCCTCCACCACTTCTGCTGGAAGATCATTCCACACAGCCACCACTCTCTGAGTAAAGAAGTTCCCCTCATGTTACCCCTAAACTTCTGTCCCTTAATTCTCATGTCATGCCCTCTTGTTTGAATCTTCCCTACCCTCAATGGGAAAAGCTTATCCACGTCGACTCTGTCCATCCCTTTCATCATTTTAAAGACCTCAATCAAGTCCCCCCTTAACCTTCTGCGCTCCAAATAAAGACCTAACTTGTTCAACCTTTCTCTGTAACTTAGTTTCTGGAACCCAGGCAACATTCTAGTAAATCTCCTCCGTACTCTCTCTATTTTGTTGACATAATTCCTATAATTAGGCGACCAAAATTGTACACCATACTCTAGAATTGGTCTCACCAATGCCTTGTACAATTTTAACATTACTTCCCTACTCCTACATTCAATGCTCTATTCGACAAACTACCTGGTCTGCAACGTACTGGTGCTGCAGGACGGTGTTGTAATCAAGGGTCACAAGGCAGTCATCCCAACTGCCCTGCGGGACAAATATTTTGATGCCATCCACAGGGGTCACCCCGGCGTGGAAGCAACCATACTCGGAACAAAGAGCATGTTTTCCTGGCCTGGAATTACCAAATATGTGCGTGAGAAAGCTGAAGCCTGCGGCATCTAGAACAGCCTGATGCCGCACCAACAGACAGACGCAGCCCCTGCTCTCACACCCTGTTCCTCCTCTGCCTTGGTCGACACTCACCACTGACATATTTGAGTGCCGCGGCAAACAGTATCTGGTTCTCGTTGACTCGTATTCCGGCTGGTTCGAAGTCAACCTGCTCCAAACCCCAACATCGGCTGCAGTAATCAAAACGTTGGCGCCCCATTTCGCCGTACTCGGTGCCCCCGCACGCCTCTTGTCAGCCAACAGCAGTCGGTTCATGAGCCAGTGTTTTAAACACTTTGCTCAACTATGGGATTTTTGCCATGTCACCTGCAGTCCAGAATTCCCACAGTCAAACGGACTTGCAGAACGGGCTGTCGGGAGCGCCAAGCAATTGATGGAGAGCTCACACCTTGCTAAATCCAATATCTACCTGGACCTGCTCAACCTGAGAAACATCGCCCGTGACCCAATACTGGGGTCTCCTGCCCAACGCCTGATGTCCCGACAGACCCGCGCTGCACTGCCTGTGCCCCCAACAACTACTGCACCCACATGTTCGTTCACCACTTGCTGTATCGCAACAACTCCAGCTGAAACGCAATACCCAAATGCGATATTTTGATAAGTCCAGCAAACCTATTACACCTCTCTCCAGTGGCCAAGTCGTTCGCCTTCAAACCAACAAGGGCTATGGCCATTTGGGTCTCATGCACAATCCTGCAGAAGAGCCGCGCTCATACCTGGTGAGTGCAGACGGAGGGATCTACAGACGCAACAGTCAACCACCTTGTTGGGAGCTATGAAGGAATCACGTCCTGCTGTCTCGTATCGTGATGCTCCGCATCCAATCTACCATTCATTGGCCCTGTGAAGCGCCGACTGCCCCCCCCCGTGGGAAGGATTGATTGGCTTAAGGGAGCGCCGATGTTGACCCAAAAGTCGAGTCCATTCATTGGCTCCGGGAAACGCCGACTGCCCCCCCCCCTCCCTGGGAAGGACTGATTGCGTTGGGGGAATGGGTGAGTGGTGGAATATTGCGTTGGGGAAAAGGGGCCCAGCGGGTTAGGAGGGGTCGGGAGGAGAGAGGGGTTGTGGAGGGTGGGAGGGAGTGACTGAGGGTAGGGTAAAGGAGAGGGAGGGAGAGGTGAAGGAGGGAGTGGAGGAGGGGAGGTGGTGAGGGGAGAGAAGAGGGAGGGTGAAGAGGAGGGAGAGGGGGTGTTGGGGGATGAGGGGGAATGAGCCACGCCTGCGCAGTTGGGGGCTATGGGTGAGTGGTGGAATATTGCTTTAGGCGAACGGGTTAAGTTGGGGGAACGGGTGATGGGGGGTGATTGGCTCCGGGGTGAGCGCCAACGCCGCGTTCGAGGACCAGCCCTCATGTGTGACACCGCGCCCCCCCCCCCCCCTCCGCGTTGGTGGACGGGGTCCAACGGTTCCCACTCGGTCTAGTTTTTAATAAAATTCTCCCCACATTCTCAACCCCCCCCCTCCTCCAGCTTCTACCCCTCACTAACACACTAAGGGTAATTTACAAAGGCCAATAAATCTACCATGCCGCACATCAGTGGGATGTGGGAGGAAGCCGGAGCACCCTGGAGGCAACCCACGTGGTCACAGGGAGAATACGCAAACTCCACACAGACAGCGCCCAAAGTCAGGATCGAACCCGGGTCTTTGGCGCTGTGAGGCAGCAGCTCCACCAGCTGCGTCACTGGTCACAACTCCCATCTCGAACTGCAGTCTTCCATTCAATGCTCATGTGGTTCATCTTCCTGCCTCCACCACCTCCTCTGGCAGCCCATTCCGGACATAGACTACTCAGCTGCTCCAAAGGAATGCTGGCACCATTCAACGAAAAGCAACAGAGGTTTCTTCAGGGACTAATCCGTTCCTGAAGTGCTGGAGGCTCTATCAGGAGGGAACGGCAACAGTGTCACCGCTGTATGTGTGGGGTCATGAATCCCACGCAGCAGACAGATAAAATCACCAAGGGGTGGATTCCAAGTGGCCAATTAAACTGTATGTCCATTCATACTGTAAGATGACCAATAAAGCATTAAATATGTTTGAGGGAACAAAGGGTGATTTTGAACGGTATAGCAGAAGAACAGGCCCTTCAGCCCACAATGTGCCCAAGACCAGGCGGAATGGTGGCGCAGCGGTAGAGTTGCTGCCTTATCGCGCTTGCAGCACCAGAGGCCCGGGTTCGATCTGGACTATGGGTGCTGTCTGTATGGAATTTGTACGTTCTCACCATGACCGTGTGGATTTTCTCCGAGATATTTGTGGTTTACTCCCACACTCCAAAGACATGGCGGTTTGTAGGTTAATTGATTTGGTAAGTGAGAGGACCTGGTGGGCCGAAGGGCCTGGTTCCACGCTGTATCTCTAAACTAAATAGACTAAACCAGGGGCCACAGTTTAAGAATAAGGGGTGAGCCATTTAGAACGGAGATGAGGAAACACTTTTTGACCCAGACAGTTGTGAGTCTGTGGAATTCTCTGCCTCGGAGGCCGGTTCTCTGGATACTTTCAAGAGGGAGAGCAAGGTAGGGCTCTTGAAAATAGCAGAGTCAGGGGGTATGGGGAGAAGGCAGGAACGGGGTACTGATTGTGGATGATCAGCCATGATCACTGTTAGGCGCTTCCCCCCCCCCCCCCGGTGAATGCTATGTACTTACCTTTTCTGTTTCTCTCCTGAGTGCAAGCCCCGTGGCTGGGAGTCAGGAATCAAGGGGTCAAGAGCTCCTGTACCCGATTGGCCAAGCTGTGTCAGGTGACCGGTGACTCATCGGAAGCTTCTAGGAGTTCCCAGAATTCTCTTTTCTTCGCCAACCCTGACTAGTGAACAGGCTGCCGGCCTGAGCTGCAGGAGGCCTGGCCGCATGGCATAGAACTTTGTGTATTGTTACCTATATTTGTAATTTAATGTTGTATTGGGACGGATAAAGGCTGACCTGAGGGTTTTCGTGTATTTTGTTGCAGGGTTATCTCTACTTAGGCAGAATTAGAGACTCTAGTTCGACGGTCCATTGCGAGGCTGGCTGGAGCACTATTATATTTGTTTATTAGTCGATTCTTGTCCCTGACTGTGTTGTTTAAATCAGGTTTGGGTTTTTGTCTTCTTTTAACTAAATTAAAGACTATTTTCTAAACTTGAACCTGATTTTTCATTATGTTACGCGAAGGTACCTGCCTTCGGGAGTCGTAACAATCACATTGAATGGTGGTGCTGGCTTGAAGGGCCGAATAGCCTACTCCTGCACCTATTGTCTATTGTCCTCTGCCAGCATGTGATCCATATCCCTCCATTCCCTGCATATCCACATGCCTACCCAAGAGCCTCATAAATGTCAGTTGTACCTGCTTCCACCACCACCCCTGGCAGTGCTTTCCCTGCATAACCCCCTTAAACATTGACCCTTTCACCTTAAAGATATGACCTTTAGACTTTGAATCTCCCAACCTGGGGCAAAAATAAATTCTGACTGTTTACTGTAATGTTCTGACTGTTTACCCTACATGAATATCAAAGTTGGATAAAATTAACAAACTTTAACAAGACGAAGATCGGATTGATTCCTGACTATATTTTCCACAGATGCTGCCCGACACGCTGAGCTATTCCGGCACTTTGTGTTTTACTTTATCAGATCGCATGCTCCCTTCATTGAGGCAGCACATCCACTCCACAAATCAAAAATCCAGCTCTCTTTAGGGGTCTCGAGAATGTTCGTGGACAAGAAGAGGCCATTCTGCCCATTGTGGTCATGTTGGCTCAATAGCAGTCATGCCCAATTAATCCCATTTGGCCTCTCTCCGGGCAGGATAATATGTGAATGGAACCAAGTTAAATACCAATCTGGCACTGCCCTGCTCTCTGCCATACACCCAAAGGCAGGATCGATGGGCCAAGTGTATTTCATCACATGAGAGGGGAGCTGGGCTAACATCTGAAACGGATGCAGACTAGAGCCACAGGACAACATCAGCCCCACTCTTACACCACAATCTAATTACTCAAGATTAATTTCATGTGCCTAATTGGACAACACATTAATACTATTTAACAGCAGAGGCAGTTACACTCAATGTCAAAGCTATGATTGTCGACGGAGTGTTTTAAGCAAGATCTGCTGATTCAGATGAGAATTTCAGATGAGCTCAGATGATCTTGAGCCTCATTGAACCAGATGTAGATGGTAAACTACAGTAGACAGACACAAGGAACTCAAGATGCTGGAATCTTGAGAAAAAACAAAGTGCTGGCATTTTAGGTTCAGGTTTGTTATTATCATGTGCAATGTGCAATGAAAAGCTTCGTGTTGCATGCAATCCAAACAAATCAGATAATACTGAGGAGGTAGTTGAGGCTGGGAGTATACCATCATTTAAGAAACAGTTAGACAGATACATGGATAGGACAGGTTTGGAGAGATATGGACCAAGCGCAGGCAAGTGGGACCTTGTTGGCCGGTGTAGGGGAGTTGGGCCGAAGGGCCTGTTTCCACATCATATCACTCAAAAGATAAACTCAATCAGTTCAAACTCAAGTACAATAGGTAGAGCAAAGGGGAAGATACAGAGTACAGAATATAGCTCTCAACATATAGCACATCAGTTCTAGAGACAAAGTCCAATGTCTGCAATGGGGTAGAGGTGAATCGGACAATATCCTAGCTTAAGGAATAACTCATCAGAAGCCTGATAACGGATGGGAACAAGTGATTCACGAGTGTGGTGGTGAATGCATTCAAACTTCTGTACCTTCTGCCCTGATGAAGGGCTCCAACCCAAAACATCGCCCATCCAAGTTCTCCAGAGTTGCAACCTGATCTTCTCAATTACTCCAGCAGATAGAGTTTGCACCATTCGCCGGGTGCTCCAGTTTTCTCCATAGACAGGTTTGCAGGTTAATTGGCCTTAGTGTGTAGGATAGTGTTAGTGTATGGGGTGATTGCTGGTCAGTGGACCCGGTGGGCCAAAGGGCCTGTTTCCACGCTGAAGTCTAAAGTCAAAACATGACGCCAAATTAAACACATCTTCTCTGCCTTCACGTAATCCATGTCCCTCCATGTCCATGTGCATATCTAAAAGTCTCTTAAACGCCACTATTATATCTGCCTCTACCACCATCCCTGGCAGCGCCTTACAATCACCCACCACCTTTAAAAAAACATCCTTCAAAGGAAGTAGAGGCGTTAACAAGCCTTCTTTGAGAGTGCATTAATGTGCTGGCCCATGACAGATATTCAGAGAGGCGCCCAACTATGTAGGTATGTTACAAAACTTACCTTTAGCGGTGCTGCAGTTCTGCCGCTGGCCGTGTGCGCATCTTTGGTGCCTTTAAGGGGGGGGGGGGGTTAAAATGCAGTTTTCCCCTTGCCATCCGGAGCTTTATTTTCTCGGAGTGCGAACTACTTCTGGAGATGCATTCCAACTGCCGGTAAGTCCTTTTTTTTTTTAATATAAATAGCCCGACTACTTTATCACTGCAGTAAAATAAAAATTAGCTCCTAATGCCGTGAACGCTGACAACGGGGACCGATTTTATGTAGGGGACAGGTAAGTGACAGCTGTTTATTTTTTCATATAAACTTGCTTTTTTAGGGGACTTTAATCAATATTTCATGTTGCAAAATGGTGATTTAGTTCCCATACGAACCGGCAGAATGTTGCTGATATGGGTTTTTAATTCACTGCAACCGCAACGTTCCAATACATCGCGTTCCAGAAAATCCCACTCGCCAGCTGTTTAAAATGCCCATTAATTTACAGGCATTAAACACTGAATTCCTTCAATTTGGCCTATAAATTAATGACAATTAGATTTAAAAATCATGTTATATTGTGAATTATTGTGTGACTGTTAATTGGACACTTAGGCTTTACATTCATTTTTAATGTTTTCTTAAGAAATGGATAGATGTTTAGATCTAGTAATTGAATTTTGTAATTGGCTACAATTGGGTAACTAACTAATTATATGCTTTAATTTCATGTCATCCAAGTAAGATTGTTCCATATTTGTTTCAGAATACTTCAATCTATAATAACTGAAAATTTCTTTCAGTTCTCTTAAATTTTAAGGAAGTTATGGGCTTTTGACTGTCCTCGATCACAACTTGTGTGTTAAGTCAATAGAAAAGCAATAGGAAGGAAGTTGCTAATTTCAGAGTATGAAAATGGCCCTAACTTTTTTAATACTGAAGATATGAAAGTGAATTAGGTGTCAAATTAAACTTATTTTATGCTTTATCTGATGGGATAAATTGCAGACTTGGAATTTTTAAATCTCAAAATTTTGTAACATTGCTAAACTATGTTTGAACGCGTCTTGTATCAAGAACCAGACACCATATGGACAGAGGGAAATGCAATCCATCTTGATGCCTTCCACAAGGAATTCAATTGATCCATCATTGCTATGTGCAAATTGGCTGCTCCCTTTCCTAGACAAGTGACTATAGGAAGGCCAGAAGGAACTTAGTCATAGAGTGATAGTGTGGAAACAGGTCCTTCGGCCCAACTTGCCCACACCGCGGCCAACATGTCCCAGGTACACTAGTTCCACCTGCCTGCATTTGGTCCATATCCCTCTGAACCAGTCCTATCCATGTACCTGTCTAACTGTTTATTAAACCTTGGGATAGTCACAGCCTGAATACCTCCTCTGGCAGGTTGTTCCATCCACCCACCACCCTATGTGTGGAAAGGTTACCCCTCAGACTCCTATTAAATATTTTCCCTTTCACCTCAAACCTGTCCTCTGGTCCTCGATTCACCTGCTCTGGGCAAGAGACTGTGCATCTACCCGATCTAACCCTCTCATGATCGTATACGCTAAAATTACTCACCCCTCATCCTCCTGCACTCCAGGGAATAGTCACAGCCTATTCAACCTCTCCCCATAGTTCAGATACTCTAGTCCTGGCAGCATCCTTGTAAATCTTCTCTGTACTCTTTCCAGCTTGACACATCTTTCCCATAATATGATGCCCAGAACTGAACACAATATTCTAAATATGATCTCACCAATGTCTTATACAACTGCAAGATGACCTCCCAACTTCTATACTTAATACTCTAATGAAGGCAAACGTATCAAAAGCTTTTTGACCTGCGACTCGACCTTCAAGGAACCATGCACCTGCACTCCTAGATCCCTCTGCTCTACAACACTCTCCAGAGTCCTACCACTCACTGTGTGGGTCCTGCCCTTGTTAGCCTTCCCAAAATGTAACACCTCGCATTGCTCTGTATTACATTTCATCAACCATTCCTCAGCCCACCTGGCCAATCGATCAAGATCCTGCTGCAATTTTTCATAATTATCTTCACTACCTGCAAAACCACCCACTTTTGTATAATCTGCAAACTTGCTAATCCAAATCATTGATATAGATGACAAGCAGTAATGGGGCCCGGCACCGAACCCTGAGGCACACCATTAGCCACACACCTCCAGTCCAAGAAGCAACCTTCCACCACCATGAAGCCAATTTTCTACACATTCAGGCGTCTCTCCTTGGACCCAGTGCGATCTAACCTTCCAGAGCAACCTGCCATGCAGACCCTTGTCAAATGCTTTGCTGAAGACCATGTATACAACATCTACAGCTCTGCCTTCATCTTCGAAAAACTGATTTGTGAGACATGTACAAAACCACGCTGACTATCCAAAATCAGCCCTTGTCTGTCTAATAGCCTGTTTTATTTCGGAGTCACGTGAGTGACTACGTGAAGAAGCCCCGCCTGGCGCTGGACCGGCATTACGTCGACGCTATCGGCAGAGGAAGAGCTGCAGAGCGCAGCTCCAACACAGTGGTAAGGAATCGGCCCGCAGGTAAGTAAAATTATTTTACTTCCAGGGCGTTTTCTTAAAACTCCGTAGGCTGGTAGGTAAACCAGGAGTTAAAATAAAAATAATAATGTTTTTAAAAAATCGCAGGTAAAACGTGCGTCCCGGGGTGTAGAAAAGTCGGGACAGCAGATCAGATACCGGTGGCCGTTGAAATACCCGTTAGTGAGCCTTTGGTTGCTCCACAAACAAAAACTTTGAAAACCCAGTGCCTAAAATGTAAAAGAAAGAAGCTTGAAAGGCCTGAGGTTCTGAAAGATCCTGAAAGGAAAGCCTTTTGGCTAAGTATGGATCTAATGGAGAAAATACTCCAAACAATATCAACCAAGGGTCTAAGTACCCAGAATATTCCCAGGCAGCCCCTGAGGGGGTTCCATATCATGAATATGGTGCCAGTTGAATTGGGAATTGAAACTCCAGTGCCTGGGATTGGGCTGGAGGAAGTCTCCTTGAACAAGTTTCAGGAGTACCAGGGCTGTATGAGACTGACCCTGAAAGTGGTGTTTGTGATCAGAAGTACCCACCACAATACAAATCCAGGTGTGTCTGATGGGGCACAAAGTTACTATACCTGGAGGAGGCGGTGAGGCCATGGAAGGAAACCTGGCGGCCAATGTTAATTATATGGTCTCTCACCTGCCTCAAAAAAGCTGTTATGGTTGAGACAGCAGATCAGATTTAAACACCTATTATTGTACCTCAAAGAAGGTACCCATGATGAATCCGGCTTTTTTGGGCGCCAATGTCAGCAATAATGCGGGCGCAGGAATTACGATTCAAAGAATCCTCAAGCTAATTTTGGCATCACTGTCTTTTGGAAGACAAGCTGGAAGGTTGTGGAATGACCAAAGTTCAGAATAAAAAACATATGTCGGGCTTATTCTGCAACTCATTTTGAGATAAAATATATAAAATGGAAGATTGCCATTCGGCCTCTTTTACATCCAAGATTTTCAGGGTTGTGCAGGGCAAGCAATGTTCAAGCTCTTGGTTATTTGTTCGGAGGAAATCTGTCTAAACAAATTAAAGAAATGGATGAAGAGGCAAAAACTGTTGGCCCTTCAGTTGGCCAGAAAGGCTGGTCATATGAGAAGGGGATTTGATTTTGGAGCTGGAACGAGCCGAGGAGAGTATGATAAGGAAGAATACCAGCCAGCACAGCCGAATGTACACCCATTTATTGGGAAAGGAGATCATTTTGTCCAGTTGGAGAGGTACAAAAACTTTATCCTATTAAAGAAGGATGTTTGGATGAACCTCAGATTGGTGGTAGACTCCCAATGTTTATAATGAAAGGGAGGTATGGATCCATTGGGACACAATAAGCCTAATCATTCTTTGATGTTCAGTCTTGAAAGTATTCAAATTGACAAAAGAGGTTAAGTATTTGTGTGAGAAAGGAGTTATTGAGAAAACAGGAGAGGATCCACAACAATTGTATCAAATATTTTCCCCAGACCTAAGAAAGATGGGGGTTGTAGAATCAATTTAGATCTCACACAATTGAATACATTTGTCCAGTATAAACATTTTAAAATGGACACATTCAACACTGCAATGCAGCTGGTATCAACAGGTTGTTATATGGCCACAATAGATTGAAGGATGCATATTTTCGGTCCCAATTCACCATAGTTTCGCAGGTAATTAAAGTTTATGGATGGGACAGCTGTGGCAATACAAAGCTTTGCCTAATGGATTAAGCCAGCACTTGCACTGCTAAGGGCACAAAAAAAATCACATCGTTATGGCTTATCTAGATGACATTTTAATTGTCAATGCTAATCAGGAGTCAGCTGGGAAATCAGTCTCAGCAACTACAAGTTGTTTGAGAAGTTGGGTTCCTGATCCATCCAACAAATCTAAGTTACAGCCATCCCAAACCATTGAATATCTGTGGGTTTGTGATTAACTCAGTTACCATGTTGGTAACTTTACCAATGGTAAGGTGTTGGATTTGACAAATGTGTGTCAGAACCTGATTAACAAACCTTATCCCTCCATCCAAGAGGTTGCCAAGGTTATTGGTAAATTGGTAGCAGCATTTTCCAGCAGTAGAGTTGGTCGTCTACATTACCAAAATCTTCAAAGGGCAAAAATTCAAGCGCTTATTCAGCGAGGCGGCCATTTTGATAGGCCAATGCAATTGCCTAAGGAAGCTTATCAGAATTACATTGGTGGATTGAGTATGTTCCACAAGCTGCTAAGAACATTTAGTTCATCAGCCAGCAGTGTTTTTGCAAACTAAAAATACGCAAGTTCTCCCGGATGGGGGGCTTCGGATAATGAGACCAGCTGTGGAGGCAGATGGGCTGTCCAAGAGGATTTTGCTCCAAACATATGGTATTAAATATTTGGAGCTACTGGGATCATTTATGGATTAAAAGCTTATTGCTCTTCATTAAAAGATTTGCATGTCCAAGTACAAATAGATAATACCACAGCTGTGGTATATATCAATCACATGGGTGGTGTCAGATCAATATCATGTGATCATCTGGTAAACCAGATGTGGCAATGGTGTATGGCAAAAAATATTGGCTTTCAGCTATTTATCTCTCGGGGAGAGACAATGTTGTGGCAGACAAAAGATCACGAATATTTAAAGACAATACAGAATGGATGTTAAATCCACAAATTTCAAAAATATTGTCAGTCGGTATGAAGTACCGGACATTGATCTGTTTGCATCTAGATTGAATCACCAATTGCCCAAATACGTGTCTTGGGAACACGATCCAGGGGCAGTAGCGGTGGATGCTTTCTCGCTACACTGGGGGAATACGTTCTTTTATGCTTTTCCCCATTCTGTCTCATTGGGCAATGTCTCAAGAAAATAGCGCAAGACGCTGCCAAAGGCATTTTGGTGGTGCTAAATTGGCCCACGCAGTCATGGTTCCCATTGATGCTAAAATGATTATTGAACCATGTATGACAATTCCCAGTTGCGACAATCTGTTAACACAACCAGTAACAAAAGAAATTCATCCATTGCATGATCATATGAATTTGTAAATCTGCAGGTTCTGACCAGACCGTTGCAAGAGTTTGAACTGTCGGACAGGACCATGGATGTTATAGATGCAGCACTAATAGCACTAAAAAACAATATATGTCGCATATAAGGAAATGGGAAGTTTAGTACACAGTCAAAGATATCTTATCATACTGCAAACATTTCAAATGTATTGGAGTTCCTTGCTGGGTTACACTTTGATGAGCATTTGAGTTATAGTGCCATTAATTGCGGTCGTAGTGCATTGTCATCCTATTTAGGACAAATTTCGGATCGGGATTCAGTTGGGTCTCACCCATTAGTATCCCGATTCATGAAAGGAATTTTCAATAAAAATCCTCCCAAGCCCAGATATACAGAAATTTGGGATGTTAGCATTGTTCTCACTTTGCTTAACAATGGACTCCAATTAATTCAATGTCTTGCAGAAATTAACATTCAAGGTGGTAATGTTAATGGCATTGGTATCAGCTCAAAGAGTACAAACTTTGCAATTGTTACGGTTGAATTGCATGCATGCGACTACAGATAACATTGTGTTTTATGTTTATGACTTGATCAAACAAAGCAGACCAGGAAGAACTGGAATGAAGGTAATGTTTAAAGCATATCCTATTGATGAAACATTGTGTGTAGTTAAGCATTTAACTCAATACATTGAGGTAACCAAAAATCTCAGAGGTTCTGAGAAAGCGTTATTGATAACACACAAAAAGCCACATACAAAAGTTTCAGTTCAAACCATTTCTAGATGGTTAAAACAGGTTTTGGGTCTAGCAGGAATAGACACTGATGTGTTTAAATCTCACTCCACTGGGCCGGCAGCTACGTCCGTGGCAAAGGTACAGGACGTACCACTCGATCAAATTTTAAAGGCCGCAGGGTGGTCTAGAGAAGAGATTTTTTCAAAGTTCTACAATAAACCTGTTGTCACGGTGCCAGGATTTGGACACGCAGTACTGGGTTCTCTTTAAATGCTTGCTTTGTTTTATATTATCGATTTATGTTACCATTGACATCATTTATCAATTTATTTTGTATTATTTTGTAATTTTCCCCTGCGATAGAGGGGTTATTATTAAAACTGTTCTTTTTATGATTAAAGGACTTATTACATAAATTGTAACAATGTCTTAAAATACTATTTACTCACTACTGTTTTGACTAAACAGAGAGTCGTATGAAATGAATTTACGACATAAAAATCACAGAGCTTTAAAATCTTCACGTAGTCACTCACGTGACTCCGAAGTAAAATAGTGAGATTGAACGAGAACTTACCTGTTCGAAGTTTGATCTTTATTTTATGAGGAGTTACGATGAGGGATTACGTGCCCTCCACTCCCAACCCTCATAATGTAAATGATCATCTGGTAGTTCTAGTCTATTTTGAGCCTTACTATTTTACTTCGGCTATTGGTTCTGTGTTTTTCATGCCGCTGCTTTGAAGTATGCCGGTCCAGCGCCAGGCGGGGCTTCTTCACGTAATCCCTCATCGTAACTCCTCATAAAATAAAGATCAAACTTCGAACAGGTAAGTTCTCGTTTAATCTCACTATTATTTCCTATTGCTCAGAATACCATTGTTACTTTCCAGATATTAAGCTCACTGGCCTATAGTACCCAGCATTTTCCCTGCAGCCCTTCTTGAATAGATGCACAACATTTTCCACCCTACAGTCTTCCGGCAGAAAGACGACTCACAAATTTCAACCAGGGCTCCCGTAATTTCTTCTCTGGTTTCCCACAATGTCCTCGGATACATCTGATCAGGTCCTGAATTTGTTACCTTCATACACGATAGTACCTTCAGCACCTCTTCGACCGTAACACTGACTGCTTTTGTCTCTTTACTCAGAAATGTATTTTAAATGCTGTTATGGTACCTGCCTCAACTACCCCCTCTGGCTGCTGGTATAATAAACCCACCTCCTTTGTGTGTGAAAAGATTGCCTCTCAGACCCCTAATAAATCTTTCCCCTCTCACCTTAAACCTATGCTCTCTAGTTTTGTCTTTCCTTACCTTGGAAAAAAGACTGTAGGCATTCCTCAATCAACGCCCATCCTGATTATAGACACCTCTTCATACATTTCCTAACCGGTCGTCAGCTTTTTTTCCCCCCCGAGTATATTGTTTTCTTTTCTTAGTATATTCTCCCCTAGCTGCACTATCAGGGTAACATGGGGCACCTTGGACAGTCTGGACCAGTAGGGCCGAAGGGCCTGTTCCTATACTGTATGACTCAATTACTATTTGATGCTATAGGGCCTGAGCTGTAGGGAGAGGTTCAATGGCTCTTTATTATCACATGTACCAAGATAGTGACTTTTTTTTGCATACAGTTCAGTAAATTATTAACACACACAAACACAATCCCAGATTAAATACAAAGTATGTAGAAATAATCCACTAAGACCATATACAAGAGTTGGCAGGTCCTGGCACCATTTTCAAAGTCGAAGCTGCAGCTGGCCATAAAGGCCCGTAGCAGCCATTGGGCAGGCTAGGACTATTCCTTAGAGGGCAGGAGACTGAGGGGTGGCCTTATAGGTGTACAAGATCATGAGGGGAATAGATAGTCCTAGCATTCAGCCCAAGGCCTGAGCAATCGGGAGAGGTTTGGAGAGTCTCAGACTTTATTCTGTGGAGCGCAGGAGGCCGAGGGGTGAACTTATACACCTCACATTTCTCCGTATTAAATTCTCCGTCAGGTCAGGGGGAGTTCCCCCCCGCCACGGGTACCATGTAATCCCGTGCTTCCTGCTCCATGGTCGGATAGTCGGCGACTAAACCGTCTCCCCCACCTGGTTTGCCAGGTGAGAAGGGGGCTGTGGACCCCCAGCAGGACCAAAAACAAGACCTGTAAAAGGGCGGATGAGCTTCCAGCAAGCCAACGGCCATCCACACTTCAGTAGAAGTTGCGATCACTGTTGTACGTAGCATTGTAAGGCACCGAGCCCGTTGATGTTTTCAACGATGATGATGACTGGGCATCTGGAGAATGATCCTTGTATGCATCCATGTCCCTCCCCTTCAGAATAAATGTGCAGACAATCGCATGCGTTTCGGAGCCACTCACCATGGACAGTTTCGGCCCCATCACACAAACCAACCTCTCTTCTATTGACTACATTTATGCCTCACCATGGCCAGCAGCATAATCAAGGGTGTCGGACCCTGGCATTTCCCTCTTCCATCAGGCTAAGGACATTGAAGTGTGAAAACGCACACCTCCAGCTTCAGAGACAGTTTCTTCCCAGCTACTATCAGCCAACTGAATCATCCTAGCACAACCAGAGAGCAGTGTTGAACTACTAACTACCTCTTTGATGACCCTCGGATTATCCTTGAACGCTGGCTTTACCTTGCACAAAACGTTATTCCCTCATCATGTATCCATACACTGTAAATGGCTCGATTGTAATCATGTATTGTCTTTCTGCTAACTAGATAGCACGCAACAAAAGCTTTTCACTGTGCCTCGGTACATGACAAATTAAATTAAACTTAAGCACTAAAGGCAAGCCAACACCATAACCAAGCACCTCCCTCAATTCCTGACTTTGAGAACAGACACAAGGAACTCTAGACGCTGGAATCAAAGGTTCAAAGGACTGCCAGGGCGGTCAAAGCCCCCACATCAGGGTGATCGAAGCTCCCGCGGCTTGGAGCTTCGAGGTCGATCCCCGACAGGGTTTGACAGCTCCACAATGTTAAGTCAGCAGGCTCCCGTGGTCGGGGCTCTTGAAGTCGGTCTCCAACAAGAGACCGTCAACTCCATGATGTTAGGCCGCAGTGCGGACGGAGATACGGTACGGAAACATCTCCGTCGAGGTAAGAGATTAAAAAGTTTCTCCCAAACACCCCCCCCCCCCCCCCCCGCCCGCCACGTAAACCAAGCTAAAGAACACTAAAACATACATTTAAACACATACTAAAAAACAAGAAACGAGGAAGGGACTGGGCGCCACCCGGTGGAAACATAATCTTGAGGGAAAACACAAAGTTCTGGAGGAATCCAGTGGGTCAGGCAGCATCTGTGGTGGGAATGCAGAACCTGGACTGAAGAAGGGACCAAACCTGAAATGTCATCTGTCCATTCCCTCCACAGATGCTGCCCAAGTTCCTCCAACGCAGTTTGTTTGAGGGCGGATAATCGCATTACAAAGCAGAACCAAAGGCAATTTAGAGAAATAATACGTTTATTCAAGTTTTAAAATTGTGTTCCATACTTCCTGTAATGAGATGAACCAATACTAAGGCTATCGGTTCTTTCAGGCCTCAGTGAGGGAACCCAGTGTTAGCTGGTTGAATGCAGTGCAGTCAGACCCTAGCCTTGTGTGTCAGGCTGAGAGAGAGCGTGTGAAGGGAGACCAGCCCTGTCCCACGACAGGCAAATGTTAGCCTTGGGCAAAGTGTAAAGAGAAGGGCACCAAGGGCCAGCTTATTACTACGGGGATCATTTACGTTGGCACATCACACCCTTTTGCCCTCTGGACCACATCCCAGCCCTCAAGCCAAGCAGTCCCTCCAATGCTTGGGTGATTTCCCTCCAACCCCCAGTAAATCGACCACGGCACGCTGATCAGTAGGTCCCTGCAGTGTCGGTGGTCGAAATAAAGAGGGGTGTACCATCTACCAGTGAAAATGACAAAACCCTGCCCATCTCACTCTTCAAACTGAGTTAACAGAGCAAAACATTAATGAATGTGGAGTGACTAACAACAATATGGACTAAGAGAGAGCAGCCCAGCCAAATGAAAACATGGTTGGGAAAGGGGTGGAGAAAAACACCAGAGGGAAAGAACCTGGGGCAAAACAAACGAAACAGTGCATTTGCCCCGGGAGTGCAGTCTCCAGATTATCGGTGAAGTGTTCTGATACCAGTTGATCCCGGCAGGGTTAATGTCCGAGTTGGTCCCAGGTGCTCAGTGCCAGGTCAGTGGCTGCAAGTATCCACACACGGCTGGCTGGAGATGAAGAGGTGGTAGACACTGACCAGCGGGAACATCACCAGCGCGCCCAGCAGAGAGCCCACCTGGATGGCAACCCCGCACCACACCAGGGCGAGGTGGCCCGACTCGTGCAGGATGCTGCTGATCACCACCTTCACGTAGGAGAACAGGCCCGTGAACACCATCCACGCAACCACCTGCAAGGAGGAAAGCAAGTCACCCAGAGGATCGGAGCAAAGCCAAGCATCCATCTCGTCAATCCCAATCCATCGCATCAATCCCACATACCCTCACCCACCCCACCTCATGCCCACACCCCACGCCCACATCCCACACCTCACCACCCCACCTCACACCCCCACCCACCCTCCCACCTCAGACCCCCACCCACCCACCCCACATCAGACCCCCACCCACCCTCCCACTTCCTCAGAACCCCACCACCTCATACTCCCACCCACCCCACCTCATGCACACACCCCACTTCACGCCCACACCTCACCACCCTACATCAGACCCCCACCCACCCTCCCACTTCCTCAGAACCCCACCACCTCATACTCCCACCCACCCCACCACCTCACACTCCCACCCACCCCACCTCATGCACACACCCCACTTCACGCCCACACCTCACCACCCCACATCAGACCCCCACCCACCCTCCCACCTCAGAACCCCACCCACCCCATCTCAGAACACCACCACCTCATACTCCCACCCCACCCCCTCACACCCCACTACCTCACAGCCCCAACCCCCTACCTCACACTTCCCCCCCCCCCCCCAAGCTCCATTGGGAAGTGGAATAACATAGAACTAGTGTGATCGGATGATTAATGGCCAGCATGGGCTTGGTGGGGCGAAGGGCCCGTTTCCACGCTTAACCTCCAAACCAAACAATTGGGGCAAGTCCAGTGTAGGCTAGTTCAAATGCTAGTCTATCAACAGGTGGGCCACCCATGTTGGAGGGAGTACACTGTACTTACCACTAAAGTAACGCCTGTCGACTTCCCCAACAGCGGAGGGCACGGACTGAAGGCTGCCAGTGTCAGAATGTAGGCTCCAAACAGCAGCCCCAGCAATGCTAGTATACTCAGTCCAACACTCGATCTGTACACAGTAAAATGCACGTTTTAATGCATTTAAATTGGACTTAACCAGGTCATGCAGCCCAACACAAGTCAAGAGTGTTTAATTGCCGATGGACCAACAATGGAACAATGAAACTCATACTTGCAGTAGCTTAACGGGCCTGTAAACATTATGCATGCAGATTGAATTTAAGAAAATTATTATAACAGCAATACTAATGCAAAAACTGTAGTCCTCAGTTCAACCAGTCCATAAACATTCATGGTTCCCGAGGTGAGTGTCGTGTGCCGTTTGAGAGCCTGCTGGTTGTTGCAAAGAAGCTGATCCTAAACCTGCAGGTTACATTTCCCAGTCCCCTGTCCCTTCTTCCAAATGCTAGCACTGAAATGCGAGTGTGGCCAGGGTGGTGAGTCTTTGATGATATTGGCTGCCTTTGAGGCAGCGTCTCCCATACATCCTTTCAAAGGTGGAGAGGCCAGTGCCTGTGATGTACCGAGTGTCTACCACCCTCTAATCTCCCTCATTCCTGGGTGCATAAATTACATGACATCAACATAACCTTCCACATGTTACTCTGTAACTACTTAATGCATCAATATTATTTGATTAGCAAAAGGGATTACGGATGCAAATTTGATTTACATTGTGACGACTGCTAAAATAAAAGGGGATTTGCAAAAGGGCAGCACAGTGCCGCAGCGGTACAGTTGCTGCCTTACAACGCAATAAACTCAGTATCGATCCCAACTATGGGCGCCGTGTGTAGAGTTTGTACGTTATCCCTTTGACAGAATGGGCTTTCTCCAGTGTGCTCTGGTTTCCCCCACACTCCAAAGACGTACAGGTTTGTAGGGTAATTGGCGTCTGTAATTATAAAAAATGCCCCTAGTGTGTGTAGGTTCATGTAGGGGGTGATAGCTGGTAGGTATGGACTCGGTGGGCCTATTTCCACGCTGTACCTCTGAATTAAAGTTAAAAAAACAAGCTGCTCCATTAATAAGCAGCATGGAGACCAAGTGGCAAGATCTGTACTGGGGAATCAATGGCTGAGTGAAGGGTTTAAATGGATATCAGGGATGACACTAATAAAAGTACAGAGCACAGTAGCCAAATGTTCTTCAAGGAAAATTTAAGAGGGATTAACCATTTCCAAGGGTAGTATTGGTACTGTTTTATTATTATTATGTAAAAAATTGTGTTCTATCCAGTCAAATCATACTATACACAAGTACATAAAATGCTCATGAAGGAACTGCAGATGCTGGAAAAATCGAAGGTAGACAAAAATGCTGGAGAAACTCAGCGGGTGCGGCTGCATCTATGGAGCGAAGGAAATAGGCAACGCTTCGGGCCGAAACCCTTCTTCAGACTGATGCAGGGTGTGGGGGAGAGAGAAGAAGAAAGGAAAAGGAGCCAGAGGGCTGAAGGAGAGCTGAGAAGGGGAGGAGACAGCAAGGGCTACCGGAAATTGGAGGTCAATATTCAGGCCACTAGGGTGCAGACTGCCTAAGCGGAATATGAGGTGCTGCTCCTCCAGTTTCCGGTGGTGCTCACTCTGGCAATGGAGGAGGCCCAGGACAGAAAGGTTGGATTCAGAATGGGAGCCAATTTCCGGTAGCCCTTGCTATCTCCTCCCCTTCTCAGCTCTCCCTCAGCCATCTGGCTCCTCCACTTCCTTTTTTCTTTACGCCCCCCCCCCCCCCCCACACACCCTGCATCAGTCTGAAGAAGGGTTTCGGCCCGAAACGTTGCCCATTTCCTTCGCTGCATAGATGCTGCCGCACCCGCTGAGTTTCTCCAGCATTTTTGTCTACCTATACACAAGTACAACAAGTAGTGGAAAAATAAAAATACCACAGTGTAGATTATAGTCTTCCAATGTTAGTTACAGAGGAAATTTAGATTAAAAAGTGCTGGGGC
>OY740782.1:6200491-6217991 GCA_963514005.1 Raja brachyura | reverse complement strand
TCAGATGACTGGTACTGATGGAGATCAGTCAGCGAGGGTCCCACAGAACTCCCATCAGAGAGTGGAGGAGAAATTCTTCAAATGTCAAGTCAGAGAATGGTGAACTCGGTCCGATCCATCACGGGAACAGCCCTCCCCCATCACAGAAAGCATTGGAAGGGGACTACATGGGGTGCTACACGTACAGTAGAAACTATCCTGACTGGTTGTATCAGGGCCTGGTACATCAACTCTAATGCACGGTAACATAAGAGGCTGCAGGGAGTGGTGGATTCAGCCCCGTCCATCACGGGCACAGCCCACTCCACCATCGCAAGCATCAAAAGGGGAATAGACAGGATGAGTACACAAGGTCTTTTACCCAGTGTAGGAAAATCACAAACCGGAGGGCATAGGTTTCATGTGGGAGTGGACCATTTTTATAGCAACCTGTAGGGTAACCTTTTGTGGTGGGTATATGGAACAAGCTGCCATCGTTGGTAAACATAGAAAATAGGTGCTGGAGTAGGTGCCCTTCGAGCCTGCACCGCCATTCAATATGATCATGGCTGATCATCCAACTCAGTATCCCGTACCTGCCTTCTCTCCATACCCCCTGATCCTCTTAGCCACAAGGGCCACATCTAAATCCCTCTTAAATATAGCCAATGAGCTGGCCTCAACTACCCTCTGTGGCAGAGAGTTCCAGAGATTCACCACTCTCTGTGCGAAAAATGTTTTTCTCATCTCGGTCCTAAAAGACTTCCCCCTTATCCTTAAACTGTGACCCCTTGTTCTGGACTTCCCCAACATTGGGAACAATCTTCCTGCATCTAGCCTGTTCAACCCCTTAAGAATTTTGTACGTTTCTATAAGTCTATAAGGGATTATAAAAGCATTTAAAAGACACTACCACAGGTGCATATGTGGGGAGGATTTTGCGGGTTTCGAGCCAAACATGGCCAAATGGCACTGGCTTAGATGGGGCATTTTGGTCAGCATGGATGAGTTCAGCCAAAGGGCCTGTTTCCATGCTGTATGATTCTACACAAGACGCTGCCTACATGAGGATTTGTTGAATGGTTCGAGCTTTGGCTCTGGATCAACGGTGTGGATCTCGAGTTGTGTTCTGGCCCGAAGCATTGATTCTGCTCCTCCCCACCACCCGCTCCTGCTGGACCTGGTGAGAGTTTGCTCCCTATCTCTGGGGACTTTGACTTCCCACCATCCCCAGAGCGGACCTCTCTGGCAATCCCTACTTCCACACGTTTGACCTCCTCCCTGCCCCCAACCCCCCTCCCCTCCCCTGCTCCCTGCTCCCACTCTTCTCCCTCCTCGCTCCACGCTTCAGTTCGACCTGGGCACAGTTGTTTGGGTGAGTCACCTGCACTGAACGGCTGGTCAGCTCTGCTGCCAATATTACTTGGATACGTTCCTGCTGACAGAGAAGGCGTGTGGGGAGAGAATGGCAGGCCGGGCGCAGACAAAACATTCGGCACATTTGTAATAGGCTGCCCCATTGCTGGTCTTGCTGGTCTTGGAGCTGCAAAGAAGTTAAAACAAACTCCAGCATTAAAGTGTAGAAAGAGGGAACTGCGGAGTCTGGTTTGCAAAAAAAAAGTAAAAATTGCCGGAGTAACTCAACGAGTCAGATGACTGGTACTGATGGAGAGCAGTCAGAGAGGGTCTCACAGAACTCCCATCAGAGAGTGGAGGAGAACTTCAAGTGTCAAGAGGGCATAGGTTTCATGTGGGAGGGGACCATTTTTATAGCAACCTGTAGGATAACCTTTTGTGGTGGGTATATGGAACAAGCTGCCAGAGCAGGTAGTTGAGGCAGGGATTATAACAGCATTTAAAGACACTACCACAGGTGCATAGGTGGGGAGGATTTAGCGGGATACGAGCCAAACATGGCCAAATGGCACTGGCTTAGATGGGGCATTTTGGTCAGCATGGATGAGTTCAGCAGAAGGGCCTGTTTCCATGCTGTATGATTCTACACAAGACGCTGCCTACATGAGGATTTGTTGAATGGTTCAAGCTTTGGCTCTGGATCAACGATGTGGACCTCTAGTGGTGTTCGGGCCCGAAGCATTGATTCTGCTCCTCCCCACCACCCGCTCCTGCTGGACCTGGTGAGAGTTTGCTCCCTTTCTCTGGGGACTTTGGCTTCCCACCATCCCCAGAGGGGATCTCTCTGGCAATCCCTACTTCCACAAGTTTGACCTTCTCCCCAACCCCCCCCCCCCCCCCCCCCCCACCCCCATCCTCCCTGCTCCCACTCTTCTCCCTCCTCGCTTTGGGTGAGTCACCTGCACTGAACGTCTGGTCAGCTCTGCTGCCAATATTACTTGGACACGTACCTGCCGCCGGAGAAGGCTGGTGGGGAGAGAACGACACGTGCGGCGCAGACGAAGCATCCAGCGCATTTGATATAGGCTGCCGCATTGCTGGTCTTGGAGCTGCCAAGAAGTAAAAACAAACTCCAGCATTAAAGTGTAGAAAGAGGGAACTGCAGAGTCTGGTTTGCAAAAAAAAAAGTAAAAATTGCTGGAGTAACTCAACGGGTCAGATGACTGGTACTGATGGAGAGCAGTCAGAGAGGGTCTCACAGAACTCCCATCAGAGAGTGGAGGAGAACTTCTTCAAGTGTCAAGAGTCAGAGAATGGTGGACTCGGTCCGATCCATCATGGGAACAGCCCTCCCCATCACAGAAAGCATTGGAAGGGGAAATAATGGGGTGAACGCACGTGGTCTTTTACTCAGGGTAGGGGAATCAAGAACTATAGGATTTAGGTTAATGCTGCACGAAATCCTCGCGTGCCACCTGAGTGGCATATCACATACGCGCGCTGACGCATTGGGTATGCACGCTCACGCATTGGATACGGACGCTGACGCATTGGGTACGCACACTGACGCATTGGGTACGCACGCTCACACATTGGATACGCATGCTGACGCATTGTATACGCATGCTGACGCATTGGGTACGCACGCTGACGCATTGTATACGGACGCTGACGCTTTGGCGTCGCACGCTGTCGTCCTGACGTCTCACGTGTATCGCGTGGTGACGCAAAGTTACGTCACTGAGCGTAACCATGCGTCGCCACATGCCGCAGGGTATTCTAATGATGTCATGAGAGTTAGCAGCTTCAACCTCATGAGCGTTACCACCTCGTTTGACCCAGGACACAGATGTAATCCTGAAGAAGGAACATTGGCTTCCTACCGTTCCCTGAGGGGACCACACTGGGAATCCCTGCTTCCACAAGGTTGACCTTTTCCCCTCCCCCCACCCCTCCCCCCCCCCCCCCCACACTCCCTGCTCCCACTCTTCTCCCTCCTCGCTCTACGCTTCAGTTCGACCTGGGCACAGTTGTTTGGGTGAGTCACCTGCACTGAACGGCTGGTCAGTTCTGCTGCCAATATTACTTGGACCCGTTCCTGCCGCCGGAGTAGGCGTGTGGGGAGAGAATGGCCTTTCGGGCGCAGACGAAACATCTGGCGCATTTGTAACAGGCTGCCGTATTGCTGGTTTTGCTGGTCTTGGAGCTGCCAAGAAGTAAAAACAAACTCTAGCATTAAAGTGTAGAAAGAGGGAACTGCAAAAAAAATAAAAATTGTTGGAGTAACTCAACGGGTCAGATGACTGGTACTGATGGAGAGCAGTCAGAGAGGGTCCCACAGAACTCCCATCAGAGAGTGGAGGAGAATTTCTTCAAGAATCAGAGAATGGTGGACTTGGTCCGATCCATCCCGGGAACAGCCCTCCCCATCACAGAAAGCATTGGAAGGGGAATACATGGCGTGAACGCACGTGGTCTTTTACCCAGGGTAGGGGAATCAAGAATTATAGGATTTAGGTTTAAGGTGAGAGGAATTGAGGGGCAACTTTTTGTTGCGAGTCCAGGAGTCACTGTCTCAAAAAAAGCAGCCAACACCATCAAAGTCCCATACCGCCCTGGCCACGCTCTAACCTCACTGCTACCATCAGGAAGAAGGTGCAAGAGCCAAAGAACCATGACCTTCAGGTTCAAGAACAGCTTCTTCCCACAACCATCAGGTTCGGGAACCAGTGTGCAAAACACCAACCACAACAACTGTGATCTATGGACTGTGTCTTTGGTTGCAATATGGTCTTCGGGATTGCACTATTATGGTTATCTAGTATAATAATCATGAGAATATAAGACATAAGAGCAAAATTAGGCCATTCTGCCCAATGAGTCTACTCCACCATTCAATCATGGCCGTTCTACTTTCCCCTTTCAACCCCATTCTCCTGCCTTCTCATCGTAATCTGTGACACCCTTTTGTCAGTTATTAATTTGTTATATATTTGATTATTATATATTTATCTGTGAGTTATTGTGTTAATGTGCCTGTTAAGCTGCAGCAAGTTATTAAAAAAATTGTTTAGAGACTTTAGAGAGGCAGTGCAGAAACAGTCCCTTCTGCCCACTGGGCCCATGCCGACCAGTGATCACCATGTACACTAAAGGGCCTGCCCCACCAGCATGCAACTCCATGCGATGAGCGCGACCTAACGTGGTCGCTTGAGCCGTCCGGCATCACGGGGCCGGTCCCACTTTGATCGCCGGAGCCGTGCGGAATTGTGCGGAGTTCGTCCCGACATCGCGCGGGACTCCGAAAAACTGACTATGTTCAAAAATTCCGCGCGGCAACAGCTCGTCGGCTCGCAGTCGCCTCAACGCATTACACACCGCCTCGACGTCGTGCCTCCGTGAACCTATCTGTAGGTGCCTCCGTGACCCTCTATGTGTGTGGCTCCGTGGCCCTCTGTGTGTGTGTGTGTGCCTCTGTGCCCCTCTCTGTGTGCCCCTCTCTGTCCTGGCAAACTTACCTTTAAGACTTCGCTCCAAGTTCGCCTCACTTTGCGCCGCTCACCCGACCTCCGAGCGGCCATTCGCTGCCGGTTTGGTCGCGCTTGCCGCATGCAGGCGCATGCTGGTGGGAATGGCCAGGGGATCACCTGACCTCCGCGCGGCCCCCACTTCTAGTTTGATCACGTTCATCGCATAGTGTTGCATGCTTGTAGGACAGGCCCTTTACACTATCCTCAACACAAGGGGCAATTTATAGAAGCCCAAATAACCTACAAACCTACGTCTTTGGAGTGTGGGAGGAAATCGGAGCACCCAGAGAAAACCCAACCCGGTCACAGGGAGAACGTACAAACTCCGCACAGACAGCAGCCGTGGTCAGGGTGGAACCCGGGTTTACGGTGCTATAAGGCAGCAACTCTACCGCTGCGCCACCGAGCCGCACGTTCTGTTGCCGAGACAAGTGACGATGAAACACTCTTGTCTCCTGACTTGCCTGTAGGTGGTCTCAGAAAGGCAAATCACACTTCTCTTCTCAACTTGTTGATGTTACCTGACATACCTGGACTTTCGTTGTCTGGCTTTGGACTCCTTCCCATTGGCTCTGTTTTCTTGTTGAGAGTAAGCTTATGCATTTTTCTCTGATCGCACGATGCGTCTGTTCGAGAAATAATCAAAGTCAATCTGATGTCAAAACAACAATGAAACCTTTGCTTCCTTGTACAGGATTGCAAGTCCCTGAGCTGGAATACTGAGACCTGTAAAAACATACTATGGACATGAAGACATTTACAGTCTGTGTATATAATAACCATTTTATGTATGGTTTGTGGGCTTGAATTATAGAAAGAGGTTTGATAGGCTAGGTCTTTGGTCTTACGAGTGTAGGAGACTGAGGGGTGAACTTACTGAGATGTGCAGAGGGTGAGGAGCATGAAAGAGTGAATGCTGGCAGCTTTTTCCCCAGGGTAGAGGATTCTAAAACTATAGGGCATAGGTTCAAAGTGAGGGAGGAGAGATTTAAGGACTTTTTCACTCATAGGGTACTCTGTACCCGGAATGAACCGCTGAATTACTCCAGCACTTTGTGTCTTGCAGAAGCGATGAGTGGATTCGGGTGAGAAGATATCAAGATTCAAGAGATTCAATTTTAATTGTCATTGTCAGTGTACAGTACAGAGACAACGAAATGCATTTAGCATCTCCCTGGAAGAGCGACACAGCAAATGATTTGAATAAATAATAATAAGTGTCCGTGGTGGGGGGGGGGGTGATTGGCAGTCACAGAGGTACGTTGTTGAGTAGCGTGACAGCCGCCGGAAAGAAGCTGTTCCTGGACCTGCTGGTTCGGCAACGGAGAGACCTGTAGCGCCTTCCGGATGGTAGGAGGGTAAACAGTCCATGGTTGGGGTGAGAGAGGTCCTTGGCGATGCTGAGCGCCCTCCGCAGACAACGCTTGCTTTGGACAGACTCGATGGAGGGGAGCGAGGAACCGGTGATGCGTTGGGCAATTTTCACCACCCTCTGCAATGCCTTCCGGTCGGAGACAGAGCAGTTGCCATACCAAACTTTGATGCAGTTGGTAAGGATGCTCTCGATGGTGCAGCGGCAGAAGTTCACCAGGATCTGAGGAGACAGTCCTCAATATATGATTGGCAGTCGTAAGGAACTGCAGATGCTGGTCTACAAAAAAAAGACACAACGTTCTGGAGTAACTCGGCGGGTCAGGCAGCAGAGTCGGAGACCGTGGATAGGCACCAATTGGAGTCGGAGACCCTCCCCAGAACCAGAGGTGATTGGTAGATGGGTGGATCGTGACAAAGGCGAGAGGTGAAAAGGAGAGACTAAAGGGTGTGAGAGAAGGAGAGGAGAGGAGGGGAGGAATGAAGTGGTGTAAAGTCAAATTATGTGTGGAAGGGGACGGGTGGTTAAAGAAGCGGTGATCAAATGGAAATGGGGATTCGGAGGTGGAAGGATAGGAAATTAACATAAGGAGGAGGGAACAAGGTGGCAGGGTGGCAGGAGAAGTATATCGGCAGCATGTGGGTGAATAGCTCTTAGAAATTGCTGTTCAGGTGGTGGCCATGGACTTGGTGGGTCGAAGGGCCTGCTTCCATGTTGTATCTACTAAAACTATACCTGAATAATGATGGATGGAGATGGAACAGATGAAAGGAAACTCTTCCTCTTGGGGAGAGGTGCATAACATAGAGGGCAAAAGGATCAGGGTACGATATGAAAGGTATAGAGAGGATCTGAGGCATTTTTCTCTCAGCATCTGGGGTAAACTCACACAGTCACTCGTAGAACATACAAACTCCACACAGACAGCGCCTGAGGCCAGGAGGTACTCCTGCATTGTGTGTGTTTTTTTTCAGCTCAGACTCACCCCCAACGGTCTTGGGAGTCAGGAAGGTAAAGAGAACCCGATTGACCATGGTTTCAGGAACAAACCGTACTTGGGAATGCTTGGCAGAAGGACCTTTTGTGGAAGACAAGGGAGAAAAGAAATTCAACGACAATATTTTCAGGTAGCGAATCAAATACAGAACAGAATTCTCAAACAACCACACGTACAATTACAACAAGTCAAGTCAGATTTGAGATAAGCACATGGATATGCAGGGAATGGAGGATATGAATCACATGCAGACAGAGGAGATACATTTAACTTGGCATCATGTTTGACACAGACATAGTGAGCTAATAGCCTGACCTATGCCGGGGTGGTCTATCATCTGAGATGTAGTTGGATGTAGATCTAAATGAGATAAAGCAGAGGGGTGTTGTTGAGGTAGGCTGAAGGCCCCATTGATACCGTATAAAACTCTAACACTTTAAAAGACCCTCAGACAGGTACGTGTATAGGCACGTTTTAGATATGGGCCAAACACAGGCAAATGGAGGCATAGATGGGGCATCGCTGTTGGCACATTGAGGACCATATCCAGGATGGACACATTGGGCTGAAGGGCCTGTTTCCGTGCTGTATGACTGTTATGGAGGACGAGACACTAGTTGTTCTGGTCTTTCTACGTTCTCTTCCACTGATGTAAGTCCACCCACCATTTGACTATCGGTATAGAGCAGGCCTGAAGAAGGGTCTTGACCCAAAATGTCACCTATTCCTTCGCTCCATTGATGCTGCCTTACCCGCTGAGTTTCTCCAGCATTTTTGTCTACCTTCGATGCTGTCTGACTGTTACTCCACCACTTTGTGTCTATCTTCGTTGCAAAGCAGCATCTGCAGTTCCTACACAGGCCTGTTTTTTTGCATATTTCATGCTTTGATATGTTTTAACCATATAACAATTACAGCACAGAAACAGGCCCTCTTGGCCCTTCCAGTCCGTGCCGAACATTTATTTCCCCCTAGAATGGAGGGGTATGGTCTGAGTCTACCTGCACTCAGACCATACCCCTCCATTCCCTTCCCGTCCATATACCTATCCATTTTACTTTTAAATGTTAAAATCGATCCTGCCTCCACCACTTCTGCAGGAAGATCATTCCACACAGCCACCACTCTCTGAGTAAAGAAGTTCCCCCTCATGTTACCCCTAAACTTCTGTCCCTTAATTCTCATGTCATGCCCTCTTGTTCGAATCTTCCCTACCCTCAATGGGAAAAGCTTATCCACGTCAACTGTGTCTATCCCTTTCATCATTTTAAAGACCTCAATCAAGTCCCCCCTTAATCTTTTGCGCTCCAAAGAATAAAGACCTAACTTGTTCAACCTTTCTCTGTAACTTAGTTGCTGGATCCCAGGCAACATTCTAGTAAATCTCCTCTGTACTCTCTCTATTTTGTTGACATCCTTCCTATAATTAGGCGACCAAAATTGTACACCATACTCCAGAATTGGTCTCACCAATGCCTTGTACAATTTTAACATTACTTCCCTACTCCTATATTCAATGCTCTGATTTATAAAGGCCAGCACACCAAAAGCTTTCTTTACCAGTTTTAGTTTCTCAATTCATTATGTGGTGCAATTTAAATGAAAAACACACTAAATATTCTCTTACATTTAGTTCCACACTTCCCAGCCTAAATGTGCTGTGATATCAAATTCTCCCAGGCTGCTCAAAGATCACTCACACGCTGCCTCATGCGACACAGAAACAGGTCCTTCGGCCCAACTTGTCCATGCCAACCAAGATTTTTGTTTATTTCAATAATAAATTTAATTCAGAATAAAAATTATACTCAAAACAAGATTGTGCAAAACTTCTTCATACATTCTGAATGTCTTACATTCAAAAAGTGTCATCCTCAATAGTCTTCACACCTATATCTTTATAAAAACATCCCTGCCACTTATTTAGTTTAGTTTAGTTTACAGAGGACGGAAACAGGCCCTTCGGCCCACCGGGTCCGTGCCGACCAGCGATCCCCGCACATTAACACTATCCTACACCCACTAGGGACAAATTTTACATTTACCAATTAACCTACAAACCTGTACGTCTTTGGAATGTGGGAGGAAACCGAAGATCTCGGAGAAAACCCACGCAGGTCACGTGGTGAACGTACAAACTCCGTACAGACAGCACCCGTAATCGGGATTGAACCCGGGTCTCCGGCGCTGCATTCGCTGTGAGGCAGCAACTCTACTGCTGTGCCACCGTGACTGCCCTAATGTTAGACCCTGGGGTGAGATACCTTGCCTTTTTTGGGGTGTCCCCACCCGACTCTGCCCCTCAATGTTCCACAGCAGAAGGACCCATTTAAGCTAGTCCCACTTACCCAAATTTGATATACCCCTCGAAACCTTTCCTATCCACGTACCTGCTCAAATATTTACATAGAAACATAGAACATAGAAAATAGGTGCAGGAGGAGGCCATTTGGCCCTTCGAGCCAGCACCGCCATTCATTGTGATCATGGCTGATCGTCCCCAATCAATAACCCGTGCCTGCCTTCTCCCCATATCTCTTGATTCCACTAGCCCCAAGAGCTCTATCTTACTCTCTCATAAATCGATCCAGTGATTTGGCCTCCACTGCCCTTTTAAGAAACAACTGCAGATGCTGGAAAAAACGAAGGTAGACAAAAATGCTGGAGCGACTCAGCGGGCGAGGCAGCATCAATGGAGTGAAGGAATAGGTGAAGTTTCGGGTCGAGACCCTTCTTCAGACTGATTCCCCTATTCCTTCACTCCATAGATGCTGCCTCACCTGCGGAGTTTCTCCATCATTTTTGTCTACCTGTCCGATTTCCTCTTTGACCTGTTGTGGCCCTTGAGTTAATGTTATATGAGTAACAATTAGGCAAGGAACTTACTCCCTGGTTTGCGGACCCTGTAATATTTTTGCAAGGTCTTCCCCATTGAGGAAAGATTACTGAGCTGAAATATTCCCTCTCTTTCTCTCTCTGGGGATACTGTCTGATCCACTGAATAACCCCAGCACTGCCCTCCAAGCCCTCCCCCGTCATCATTTTGCCCTGTCTGGTCTCTTACCTTTGAAAGTGGGTATTCGGGGTTTCATTCTAGGCACAGTAGTACGTTTCCTTGCTTTGACCAGTATGCGATTTGTCGGAGGTGGAAGAAAGCCCACTGACTGTGGACTTTGGAGAATATACTCTTTGCAGAGAGATTACAGAATTTTTTTTTTTTTTTTAAAAGTTAAATTTGTATTAGAGGCATGTACATATCATAGTCCGAACCATTACAAACTTTGTTAAACGGTTACACATTAAATATCCAGGATTCCAGAGACTCCGCTACCAATGCAGCTGGGGTCTTCATTCATCGGTTACATATTAACATTGACTCTAATTATTATTATATATTTTTTTTAATAGATAAGAAAAAGAAAGAAAAAGAAAAAATTAGAAAAATTTCTTTCCATAAACTATCCATAATACAACCTAGGAGATAGGTCCGTAGGTAAGAAAACATAACTATTCGTCTAGTCCTGGGTTCAAGCTTCCGTCAGGTCTCAGCGCCGGCCCATTCTAACCCTTCAAAATAATCTATGAACGGAGACCATATTCTAGTAAATAATCCTGGTCTGTCAATTAAGACAAATCTAATTTTTTCCAGATTTAAGGTCTCCGACATCTCCATAATCCACATTTTGATTGTGGGGGATGCGGGGTTTTTCCAAAATTTTAATATTAATTTTTTCCCAGTTATTATACTCTAATCAAGGAAATTTCTTTGGTTTATTGTAAGTTTTAGATATTGTTCAGATATGCCCAGTATTATTAATTTAGGATCGGGCTCCAGTTGAGTATTAATCACTATGGAAATAATTTTTAAAATATCCACACAAAATGTTTTAATTTTTATGCAATTTACAAAGGTATGGATTAAATTAGCCTCAGAATATTGACATTTATCGCAGATAGGAGAAATATTAGGAAAAATTCTATTTAATTTTGTTTTAGAATAATGCAATCTATGTAATATTTTAAATTGTATTAAAGAATGTCTGGCATTTAACGAACATTGATGGATATGTTGTAAACTTTCATCCCAAATATCTTTCGTCATGGGTTGAATTAATTCATTTTCCCATGCCTGTCTATGTAATTCCGTCGACGGATTCTCACTTTCTAAAAGAATATTATAAATGTAAGATATTAATTTGACTGTGTTGGGGTGTTTTTTCAAACATTCATCTAGAATACCTGGCTCTCTAGTTCTATATTCTTGTGTATGTAATTTAACATAATCTTTCAGTTGTAAATATCTAAAAAAACTGTTTGAATGTAATCCATAATTCTGTTGTACCTTCTGAAACGAAAGGAACACACCTTTTCTATAAAGATGTCCCATCTTTTTAATTCCATAATTTTTCCATTGTGCAAAACCTTTATCCAATACTGGAGGCTTAAATGAAGGGTTATTTTCAATAGGGAGCGAAAGTGATAAATTATTCAATTTTAATGTATTTTTAATTTGTTTCCAAATTCGAATACCACTATATATTATTGCATTTTCACTATAGACTTTTTAAATTCAATTTTGTAGGAGTTAACAGAATCGGGCCAATTTCAAATGGCAGACAATCCTCCTTTTCCATCTTTAACCAGTCTGGTTGTTGATCCATATCTTCCAACCAGAGATTTAAGTTTACGACATCGACTGCCCAGAAATAAAATAAGAAATTTGGTAAGACTAATCCTCCATTCGTCTTGGGTTTACATAAGTGTTTTTCACTTATTCTGTGATTCTTATAATCCCAAATAAAGCTTGTTACAATAGTCGACTTTTTTAAAGAAATTTCTAGGGAGATATATCGGAAATTGATTGAAAGAGGTATAGAAGTTGAGGAAGGAAAATCATTTTAATAGCATTAATTTTACCGAGCATTGAAAAGGGAAGTGTTTTCCAATACTGAATATTCGTATGCAATTTATAAAGTAAAGGTATGAAATTTAATTTAAATAAAGAAGCATATTTCTTAGTCACATAAATTCCTAAGTATTTAAATTTTTCATTCTCTACTTTAAAAGGTGATTGTTGCAATATATATAAATTAGGTTTCATTATTGGCATAATCTCACTCTTATTCCAATTGATTCTGTATTCGAGAATAAACCAAATTGAGCTATAAGATTTAACAGGTTAGGGATGCTCATTTCTGGATTTGTAATGTATAGTAATACATCATCTGCACATAGAGAGATTTTATTACAGAATTTAAACAATGAAAACTGGTCATCTCTATTCTAATCCCAGCCATTCCTGAGCTGTGTGGCCCGAGCGTTGGCTTCAGACAACAAAGCCCTGTACCCAAGGTGAATGAACCAGGAGACACACTTTTCTTGTGGCAGATGGATTTTGATCAGTGCAGTGTCAGTGCAGTGAAACATGTTTCAGCAGAAGAACCACAATATGATTTTCGCGGTGATGCAAAGATAAGGCTCCAAGTTACTGGGTTGCATCACAACTTGGTTTGGCACCTTTGGTTTGGAGATGCAACCAACTTAATCAAGGTTGGCTATGTCCCCACTGTGTAGGTGTGTGGCAGAATCAGTGGAGAATCCGATGAGAAAGTGGAGGCAATACTGTACTGAAATAGGCTCTTCGGCCCAACTAATGTGTGTTGACTAAGGTGCCTCCATTTTCCCGCAAATCCCTCGAATCCTGTCCTATCCACAAACCTGTCCAAGTGTCTTTGAAATGCTGTTATTGCACCCATCCCGACCATCTTTTCTGGCGACTCGTTCCATATACCCAGGGTCCCTTTAGGTCCCCTTTAAATCTTCCTCCTCTCACCTTAAACCTGTGCCTTATTCAAGAATTGCTGACACAAAGGGCAGGACAACAATGTCAGAGAAGAGAAGCAAGCACACACAGCACCTCTTTGGCCAATCTTTGACAGAATTATAAACATTATTGTATTTGTCGACTCGGGGAAAGACATACCTGACATGTCCTGGCTATCATCGGAATCATCCATATTGGAGTCTTGCAACCTCGACTTCTGACTACTTGTTTCGAACCGCACTGTAGAAGTAAAATACAATACAACCTCTCCTTTAATGCCTGCATATCATGACCCTGGAAGTACTGTTGTATCACCTGACAAGTAATGGGACGGGACAGATGCTTAAAAGGGTTCAAAATCAACATTCCTCTCATAATCGGCTAAACATCTATCAGGTTGCCCCGATGCTCCAGAGACAACAATCCAAGTTTGTTTAAGCTCTCCTTGTACCGAATAATCTCAGATCCAGGCAGCATTCTGGTTATCCACTTTGGTAGCAAAAACAGGAAGGCAGATCACTATCTAAATGGCGGCAAGTTGTGAAAAGGGGAAGTACAACGGGATCTGGGTGTCCTTCTACATCAGTCAATGAAAGTAAGCATGCAGGTACAGCAGGCAGTTAAGAAAGTGAATGGCATGTTGGCCTTTATAACAAGAGGAATCGAATATAGGAGCAAAGAGGTCCTTCTGCAGTTGTACAGAGCCCTAGTGAGACCACACCTGGAGCATTGTGTGCAGTTTTGGTCCCCTAATTTGAGGAAGGACATTCTTGCTATTGAGGGAGTGCAGAGTAGGTTTACAAGGTTAATTCCCTGGATGGCGGGACTGTCATATGCTGAGAGAATGGAGCAGCTGGGCTTGTACACTCTGGAGTTGAGAAGGATGAGAGGGGATCTCATTGAAACATATAAGATTGTTAAGGGTTTGGACACGCTAGAGGCAGGAAACATGTTCCCGATGTTGGGGGAGTTCGGAACCAGGGGCCACAGGTTAAGAATAAGGAGTAAGCCAATTAGAACGGAGACAAGGAAACACATTTTCTCACAGAGGGTGATGAGTCTGTGGAATTTCATTTCGGAGTCACGTGAGTGACTTCGTGAAGAGCCCGCCGGCGCGCATGCTCAACATATCGTCGTACCGCGTTGCTGCGACGGCTGACGGAGGAGCGTGCTCCTCGCCAGCCCTTCATAAGGGAACCACGCAGGTAAGTATGCTACCTTCAGTTGGTGGTTCTTGTTGTGTTTGCTTCACAGCAAGAACATGGATGGGAGTTTAAGAGGCCGGAGATCGGGGAGAAGTCGCCGGCAAGCAGTTCCGGAGCGAGAGTTGTCGGGGGTACCTGCAACGCAGACCGGAACGAGGGCGGAGATGTCGGTGAGCTCTGTTTTTTCAGGTCCGGACCCGCCCGCACACCACAGCTCGGAGGAGTTCGACGAGGAGGAGTGTGGTGTGCCGCCAGAGCAGGACGACCCTGCCATGGCAGTCAGGTCGTCAGCAGGCTTGCTGACGGCCTCGAGCAGAAGGGTCCGTGCGGCTGCACGGCCCGCTTCACGAAGCCCCCTGAGGAGGGGGAGGGCAGGAGCCCAAAAGTCTAACCCTGTCGGGGCTAAGGCTCTGCCTGTCGCCAAGGAGCGGTCAGGTTCCAGGACGGGACCCGGGGCAGCTGTGAGGTCCAGCCGTCGCCCCCCAACTTCCGACGCCGGGACGAGTCAGTTGGGGGTCCCGTCACGGTCGCCGAGCCCCGCATGGATGGGTGGGCGAGACCATGCGTCGGCAAGGTCCACGATGTGGGCAGCTGGCAAGCCTGCACGGGCCCAAGGTATCCAGGCTTCGGCTGGTGCCGACACCATGCCGCATCTGTCCTTAGAGGCAACGGCTTCCGCTCCCGCTACACGGAGGCGGTTGAACACGCCCGTGCAGGAATCGCGCAGTTTTGCCTCGGCGGCTGTCGACGACAACTACCGGCACCGGCAGGGCCTCGACGAGGTGCGGGCCGATGACAGGAGCCCCGGCCAATTTTCAGAGCTGGAGGACTCCGACCACCTGAGTGTTCAGGGTGAAGGGCGTATTGACCGTATAGAGCGGCTGCTGGAACGTCTCCTTCAACAACAACAGGCATCCAGCAGCGACAGGCACAGGGCATCATCACCAGCTTCATACACCAGCCTGGAGCAGCAGGACGAGGAGGCAGTGGTCGATCCCATCCCACCCCCGCCTGAGTTACCGGCGGAGGACCTCCTCGATGTGGCCACCAAGTTTGCAGCCCCTCATTCCTTGGGGCTTCCTATCAATACAAAACTGGCAGCCACTGTGGACTTCCTAAATAATCACCAGCTTCAGGAGGAAGTTCTACTACAAGCCATGAGCCGTCACAAGGCTCCATCAAACTGCAACTCCCTCAACGTGCCTGTGGTCAATACGCCAATATGGGGCAACATCAGTGCGGCTATCCGTCAGCAGGAGCTAAAGATTCAGCGGATCCTGAAACTCCTCACGGCCGGGATTACTGCTTTTGTGCGGTCGGTCGATGGAGAGGAGCTTAATTTGGACCAGGAGGATTCTCTGGCGCTTCTATGCGCTACTCAAAACGAAATCAACGGCTTTCGGAAAAATAGCATCCGCCCAGCGCTCAACCCCAAATTTGCAGGGTTGTGCAAACCACCGCCGCCGCCGCCGCCCCGTCAGCTCTTTGGCGAAGACCTTTCCAAAAGGGTCAGAGAGCTTGATGAACAAGCCAAGACCGTGGGGCTCATGCGCTCTCAGAGTGCCCCCACGCCATCGAGCTCCAAAGCTCCGCTTGGCCGCTCACGAGGGTCTGCCAGCACGTCTACCAGGAATTACCCTCCAGCTCCAAACCGATATCAACCACCCCAACCACAGGGGTCTTTTTTAGGACAGGCTCGGCAGAAGCCGAGATGGAAAATGAGGACGCCACGACCTCAAACCAACCCAGCACCTCTACGTCCACCCACTCGTGTCAGGGACCGCCGGTAACCACAGAGGTGAGGCGGTCTGGTTCTCTTTTTTCTCTTTGTTTAACCTCACATGTTGGTGGGCGTTTGCGGTTGTTTGCGGGTGCATGGGGTGATATTACCAGTGATGAGTATGTGTTACGGAATATTCAGGGCCATAGCATTGAGTTTATTAATGGGGACATCCCTCCGTCTCAGCATAGACCGGGTCGTATGTTTAAACTAACGGCTGCGGAACAGTCCGTAGGCTATAAGGAAATTTTAAGGTTGGAACAGAAAGGGGTCATAGAGAAAACGGTTCATGAGCCCGTTGAATTTGTTTCCAATATTTTTACCCGACCTAAGAAAGATGGAGGCTGTAGAGTCATTATTGATCTGACCACTCTGAATAACTTTGTAACATATACTCATTTTAAAATGGACACGTTTGAAACGGCCAAATCATTGATCTCACAAGGGTGCTTTATGGCATGTATTGATTACAGGATGCGTACTATACCGTACCCATGCAAAAATATTACAGAAGGTTCTTAAAATTTATCTGGATGGACCAGCTGTGGCAATATAGGGCGTTGCCTAATGGGCTCACCACAGCCCCTCGATTATTTACTAAATTGGTGAAGCCAATTATGGCTTATTTAAGACAACGACATCATATCGTTATGGCCTATTTAGATGATATTTTAATTATCGGCCACACCTTGGAATCAGCTCAACAAGGGGTTGCAGCTGCGGTCAATTTGTTCCAACAGATTGGGATCATTGTTCATCCAGAAAAATCTAAGTTCTGCCCCACCCAGGGAATTAATTATCTGGGGTTCCAGGTGAATTCCATTAGCATGAGAGTCACCATACCAATTAACAAAATTGAGGAGGTAACACAGGTGTGTACAGATTTAATCAATACTCGTATACCATTGATTCGTCACACAGCTACTGTCATTGGCAAGATTGTGGCTTTGTTTCCGGCAGCCCGGTATGGACCTCTGCATTATCAAAACTTGCAGAGAGCCAAGATCGCTGCGCTGCGACGGCATGCTGGTCATTATGATCGATCAATGCAGCTGCCGCCTGCAGCATTGGATGAGTTACGATGGTGGGTTTGCCACATTAGTAACTCGTTTAAAACTATTATTGAGGCGAAACCGATGATATACTTACAAACTGATGCGAGCTCTGATGGCTGGGGAGCTACGAATCAACATTCTAGTTGTGGGGGCCGATGGGATACCCCTGACATTTACCCAATGTTGGGATCACAAGGGATCAACTATTTGGAGCTGCTTGCAGCGTTTCATGGACTTCGTGCATATTGTTCCAAGATCTTTGGAGCACATGTCCGGCTCCAAATAGACAACACCACAGCGGTGGCATATTTAAACCACATGGGCGGTACCAGGTCAGTTTCATGTGATAAATTGGCTAATTCAATTTGGCTCTGGTGTGTCAAGAGAGACATTTGGATTTCA
>OY740782.1:6127991-6195491 GCA_963514005.1 Raja brachyura | reverse complement strand
GTCTCACTCTAGCGATGGAGGAGGAGTAAATAGTGAAGTCACAGGAAGGGGTATCGATAAAAGGACACAAAATGCATGAGGAACTCGGCAGGACAGGCAGCATCGCTGGAGAATGTGGATAGGTGACGTTTCGAGTCGGTACCCTTCTTCAGACTGCAGACCCAAAGTTACTTATCCATGTTTTCCACAGACGCTACCTGGCCTGCTGAGTTACTCCAGCACTTTGTGGCCTTGTGTGTATTAACAGGTGATTAGTACGGGTGTCAAGGGTTATTGGGAGAAGGTGGGAGAATGCGGTTGAGAGGGTCAGATGGATCATCCATGATTAAATGGAGGAGTAGACTTGATGGGACGAATGGCCTAATTCTACCCCTATCACTTATTGACCTATCAACCAGCACCTGCGGTTCCTTGTTTCTTCGAAGGGATATCCATGGAAGGTGATGGGGGAGGGGAAAGGGGGATGGGATAGTGGGAGAAACGGGTGCGCGATCGGGTGGGCCATAGGTAAAAGCAGGGGGGAGAGGGGGAGTTGGGGGAGAGTGTGTGTTGTTACCTAAAATTGGAGAATTCAATATTTATACTATTGGTACACTTGGAGAATAAAACGCTCCCTCATCTCTCTTCCACCCCTCCCCCCACCCCCCCATCCCCACCCCAACCACAATCAGGATGGAACCCGTGTCTCTAACACTGTGAATCAGCAGCTCTACCAGCTGCGCCACTGGGTCACCCACATAATTCAAGGTTGAATGAAAGTAACTGCAAGGGTCAAAGCTTTACCCCACGTTTCCGTCCCAAAGCACAGTTGGCTGTGTAATGCATCAGTTGATTTGATGCCGTTGCTGAAAAGTTCATATTACTAGAGTCAGAGAGCGATACAGTGTGGAAACACCCCTTTGGCCCAACTTGCCCACACCGGCCAGCATGTCCCAGCTACACTAGCCCCACCTGCCCGCGTTTGGACCATATTGCTCCAAACCCGTCCTATCCATGTACCTGTCTAACTGTTTCTTAAATGTTGGGATAGTCCCAGCCTCTGGCAGCTTGTTCCATACATCCACCAGCCTTTGTGTGAAAAAGGTACCCCTTAGATTCCTATTAAATCTTTTCCCTTTCACCTTAAACCTATGTTCTCTGATCCTCGATTCTCCTACTCTACCCAAGAGGCTCTGTGCATCTACCCAATCAATTCCTCTCATGATTTTATACACCTCCATAAGATCACCCCTCCTTCTCCTGCGCTCCATGGAATAGAGTCCCAGCCTACTCAACCTCTCCCTATAGATCAGACACCCCAGTGCTGGCAACATCCTCGTAAGTCTTCTTTGTATCCGTTCCAGCTGGACAACATAAAGTCCTGCTGAAGGATAGAGGTGTTGTTGACTCACAGGGGCAGAATGCAGTGTCGCTGCCACTAGTGGAACCTCCATCAACTGAATCCAGAACTGGCATCATTGTATCGAATCGCTCTGCGAAAAGACAAACAAAATGGATCAATAAATAGCGTCAACAAATCAATGAACTCTAATCTGTGCATCAGTCCAATAGTGGTATTTAGAAGTCTATAAAATTATAAGGGGCATAATGTCATGAGAGACGCTCAGAACCTTTTTCTCACAGTGAAAATGTCAAAAACAAGAGGGCACAGCTTTAAGGTGAGAGGCACAAGGGGTCGGACGTTTCTTTACACAGGCGGTGGCGGATGCCTGGAACGTGCTGACGTAGCTTCTTGATGGAGGAACTCATTTACTGAGCCTGATCTCCATGATCAGACCATGGTAGGTCAAGTAACAGGGTGCATAAAACATAGGGGAGCACAGGGTCTACACTGAATCTGATGCCTTGTTAAACTAATCTCTACCTGCACATAATCAATATCCCTCCATCCTCTGCATATCCATGTGCCTACCTAAATGCCTCTTCAATGTCACAAGCGTTTGTGCTTCCAACACACCCTTGGAAGTGCATTCCAGGCACCCATCACCCTCTGGGTATAAAAACTTTCCCTGCACATCTCCATCTAAATGTTTCCTCCCCTGACCTTAAAGCTACGCCCTCTGGTACTCCAGGGCAGCGATAGGACATCTGTTGGTCAGTCCTGCTGGCCATATCCCCACCCACCAATCAGCCACCTGGCAAGGCAATGCAACCTCCCATTGATGCAGGGTTTGCAGGGCGGTCCGTGCCCCTGGTGGTGCAGTCAGTGTGTGACAGAGAGCGGCACATCTGCACACATCCGCAATGTTCAATAAAGAATCCAAACCAAAAGGCCTACGCAAGGTGACCACTAAACCCATTGCTATAGCAATCACAGAAGATTCATCTGGATGCTACTGAACTTGCAGCTTGAGTTATAGGGAGAGGTTGGATGGGCTGGGATTTACGTTGAGACTTATTTACAAAACATGATTGATTAGTATTGGCATTAATAATTTGGAATGGGTGTAGAAGAGATTCACCAGGATGGAACCTGGATTTGTGGGCTTGAGTTATGGGGAGAAATTGGATAGGCTGGGGATTTTTTCTCTTCAGAGCATAGGGGTGACCTTATTGAGGTGTACACGAAAATTGGATGAAGTGAATTTTCACAGTCTTTTTCCAAAGCTATTCTAAAACTAGAGGGCACAGGGTTAAGATGAGAGGGCAGAGATTTCAGAGGGATCTCAAGGGGCAAGGATGGAGCAGAGGATTGCCAGTGTCTTTGTAAAGGGACCATTCTGCCTAGCTGATTTGCAGGATTTTATCATCGTAGGCAGTCATAAATAGCGTTAATAAATCAATGAACTCTACACTGTGCATCAGTACAGTAGTGGCATTTAGAAGTGTATAAAAGATATGTACTTACTTCTAATAAAAAATATTTAACAAATAAAAAAAAAAAGTGTATAAAATTATGAGGGGCATGATGTCGTGAGAGACACTCAGAACCTTTTTCTCACAGTGAAAATGAGTCGATTATACAGCTGGGAACAGGCCCCTTGGCCCAACTTGGCCCTGCCAACTAAAATGGCCCATCTACGCTAATCCTATTTGTCCAGTCGGTGATTAAAGATGGAAACTGAATGTTTAAGGCCTTGTATGGGTGGTCAATTGGACCACTTGGCCCTGATGTAGGTGAGTGATAGACTGCGGGACATCTGGTAGGAAGGAGGATGGAAAATAATGAGTTAGGGTAAGACTTGTGCAAAGTGGGCTCTTCATATTCTCTGGAGACTTGTTGAGCTGCTGGGCCTGTTACTGTTGTGTATTTACCTATGACTTGGTGTAAAGTATTAAAACCGGCAATAGACACAAAATGCTGGAGCAACTCAGCGGGGCAGGCAGTGTCTCTGGAGAGAAGGAATGGGTGGCTTTTCGGGCGAGACCCTTCTTCAGTCCAGAGTCTGGGAAAGGGAAACGAGAGATACAGACAGAGAAGCCGAGAGATATAGTGAAGCAGAGAGATATAGAACAGATGATGGAGAGAGTGGGAATGTAGGGGTTACTTGAAGTCGGAGACACCAAATTCACGTATCTGGGCTGTAAGCTGCCCAAGCGAAATATGAGAAGCTGTTCCTCCAATTTGTATTTAGCCTCACTCTGACAATGGAGGAGACCGAGGACTGAAAGTCAGTGTGGGAATGGGAAGGGAAATTAAAATGTTTGTCAACCAGGAGATTCCCGCTTGTGCAGCTTACGACCCACGGGAGTACTTTGGATTTCTCTAACCAAGTAAACCCTCCAATCCCTCTCTCTCCATCCATCCCATATCCAAGTCGCACCAGATCCTCGTTCTCACCAAGCAAACAGCTAACAATTTTCTTTATCATTGTTACTTTTTTACATATCTTTCATTCATTTGTTCCACGTATATCTCTCTACTTCACCATCTATATCTCTCATTTTCCTCTCCCCTGAATCTAGTCTGAATAAAGGTCTCGACTCGAGACATCGCCCATTCCTTCTCTCCAGAGATGCTGCCTGTCCCGCAGAGTTACTCCAGCATTTTGTATAGATCTTCGGTTTAAACCAGCAGCTGAAGTTCCATCCTACACATTAAAACTGGTATCAGCTTTATACCTCAGAATAAATTCTATTTGCAACCACCAAATCTCTCTGTCCAAAAGAGATTTGTGAAGTAATTTCTGGGAGTATTGCCCTACCACAAGTTGTTACAGAAATTGGATCTTTAGAGTTCAGGATGAGGTGTGATCTTATTGAAGGGAATAAGATCACAGCCATTGCACAACAGGATGGGTGTCGATATGTTTCCACCAGTGGGGTTCTTGGACAAGGGAACATGACTACAAGATAATGGAATGGTCATTTCCAGCTAAAGTCCTTCAGAATTTCCCCTCGCTGAGGTCAATGGTTCTCTGGAGTTCTTTACCCCAACGGCAAGTCATTAGGTGCATTTAAAAGAGATGCAGGGGCAGGATCGATTGATGACAATGTGGAACACGCGTTGAGGAGGAACTGAAACCTGAGACAGATCAGCTGTGGTCATACTGCAGCATTTTGGAGTACACACTTTGGAGGCAGTACTTGCTCCAAAGTGATCTGGATGGTCTTCCGAACTGTAAGGAACAATAGCAGGAAGAGGTTGTTTCCGCCCCATGGCTGCTCTGCTATCTCAGTCTATTCTTACCCAGTGAGTGTTCTTCGATCTGAGACACAGTGTGACAGACATTGGTGTTATCAGAATCATCCGAGTCGGTCTGAGACACCAAGGGTAACATCTGATCATCTCCATTATAGGCATGTGGTTCTGTGAATACAAGGGATAGACATCTTGGTCAATACTTAACTTACACAGTAAATACATGCCCATTCTAAATGCACACACACTGCCACCCTGCAGGGGCTGACATCGAGGTGGTGCAGACATATAAATACCTTGGAGTGCACCTTGATAACAAACTGGACTGGTCTGTCAACTCTGATGCCCTCTACAAAAAAGGTCAGAGCAGACTCTTTTTCCTCAGAAGGCTCAGATCCTTCAATGTGCGTAATGATATGCTGTACATGTTTTACAGTACTGTGGTTGCAAGTGCCATTTTTTACGCTGTTGTATGCTGGGGCAACAGCATCAGTGCGAAAAACTACAAGAAGCTGGACAAATTGATTAAACGAGCTGGCTCAGTGCTGGAGGGGAGAGTGGACTCTGGGATGGATGTGCTTGAGAGGTGTATGAGGCGCAAGGTGCAGGTCAAGCTGGAAAACCCCGGGCATCCCCTCCTTGAAATTCTGGAGAGTCAAAAGAGCACTTGGAACAACAACAGACTCCTCTCCCTGCGCTGTAGAACGGAGCGGTTCAGGAGATCCTTCATCCCTGCAGCCATTAGATGTTATAGTACTGACCGCTAAGATGTAGGGGGATGCGTTTTTGCATTTTTTTTAATTGTGAATTATTGGTCTTGTTACGTATTTATTGCTCTGAAGTACTGTCCACGTTGTATTTTATATATTGTTCTGCCTGTTTTCGTTTTGAATGTGTGGGTTTGTGGTTGGGGGGTTCTGGACATCTGAATTTCCCTGAGGGGATCAATAAAGTATTTATTATTATTATTACCCATAGGAATGGGTTTTGATGAATATGGCCTAAATGCAGGCAAATGGGACTAGTGCAGGATGCCAACTAGGTCAGCATGGACAAGGTGTGCCGAACCTCCTGTACAGCTCTGTGACTTGATGTCTCTATCATGGAGCCAGCATGCACTTTCATGCTCAAAATCTTCACCGGCCTTCCAGCTGAGGCAGTGAGACCAGATCTGTCCACAATATTCCAGAAGTGTTCACACCAGAGCTCCATGTAACTGGAGCAAGGACTCAAATCATATAAACAGGAGCGGCACAGTGGTGCAGCGCTAGAGTTGCTCCCTTACAGCGCTTGCAGCATGAGAAACCTGGGTTTGATCCCTACTACGGGCGCTGCCTGTACGGAGTTTGTACATTCTTCCCGTGACCGTGGGTTTTCTCTGAGATCTTTGGTGTCTACCCACACTCCTAAGACGTACAGGTTTGTAGATTAATTGGCTTGGTGTAAGTGTAAATTGTCCTTAGTACGTGTAGATAGTGTTAATGTGCGGGGATCGCTGGTCGGTGGGCTGAAGGGCCCGTCTCCTTGATGTATCCCTAAACTAAACTAAAGTTGTACACAACGGAAACAGACCATGCGGCCCGCTGCATCCACACTGATGAGTGGGTACCTATCCTTATACAGAGTTATAGGGCCACTTTGACCATGCCAAACAAATTGCTAGTCCCATTGGCCTTCAATTGGTCCGTCATAAAATCAGAACATTCTCTTATATAGAGAGATATAGAATAGTTGTATGGATATGGATATAAAATTCTCCAATATAGAAATAGATTGACCTGTCCTGGGATGTAATCATGAAGAAGTATGCCAGCACTTCTACTTTCTTAGACGTTTAAAGAGATTTGGTTTGTGACTGAATGCTCTAACAAACCGTTACAGATAAACAGTAGAAAGTTAAACTTAACTTCCCACCGTTATTGAACTAATTACATAAGAATATTTTATATTGGAAAACATTACCTATCTCAATGTTTGGTAGAATTAATGCAATAAAAATGATTTTTCTTCCGCAATTATTGTACCTCTTTCAATATCTCCCAAAAACTTTATTTTTTAAAAGGTAGACTCTGTAGTCACTAGTTTTATCTGGGATTATAAGAACCACAGAATAAATAAAAAGCACTTATGTAAATCAAAATTAAATGGAGGTTTAGCCCTACCGAATTTTATGCTCTATTTTTGGGTAGTTAACATTAAAAATATGAATTTTTGGTTGGAAGAACTGGATTAACAACCAGATTTGTTAAAAATGGAAAAAGGAAGACTGTTTATCTTTTGAAATTGTATCAATCTTATTTGCTATTACTAAATTAAGCAAAAAAAACCTCTAGTGAAAACCCTATAATATATAGTGGAATACGCATTTGGAAACAATTAAAAAAGACACTAACATTGGATAATTTATCCAATTGTACTTCTTCTTCTTCCAATTGTAAACAACCCTACATTTAAACCCTCAATGATGGATAAAGGATTTTTTACAATGGAAAAATCACGGAATTACAAAGCTGGGTCATCTTTACAGGAAAAGTACATTCCTCTCATTTCAGGAGCTACAACAAATTTATGGACCACTCAAATGACTACTTTAGATACCTACAACTTAGAGACTATGCTAAATCAAATACACAGGACTATAGAAATAGAAAGACAGAAATTCTCGATAAATGTTTGAACAAACACCCTAACACAGAAAAATTGATAGCTTATATTTATAATATCCTATTAGATAACGACGCACCCATGACAGAAATATATAGGCAATCATGGGAAAATGAGCCAATAAGGCAAGATATTTGGGACGAAAGCTTACAACATATACATCACTGTTTGTTAAATGCTAGACATTCTTTAATACAATTTAAAGTATTGCATAGATTGCACTATTCAAAAACAAAATTAAATAGAATTTTCCCAAGCATATCTCCTATTTGTGAAAAATGTCAGCACTCAGAGGCTAACCTAACGCAGACATTTGTAAGTTGTATAAAAATTAATAATTTTTGGACGGAAATCTTTAAGGTAATTTCAGAAGTTGTTAACATTCAATTGGACCCCGATTCAAAACTAATAATATTAGGAATATTAGAACAAAATCAAATAGTTACAACAAGCCAAAGAAACTTTATCGACTATAGTTTAATAATTGGGAAATAAATTAATATTAAAATTTTGGAAAGGCCCTAGAACCCTCACAATTAAAATGTGGATTGTGGAAATGTTGGAGACCCTACATTTGGAAAGATTAAGATTTGTCTTAATGGACAAACAATAACTATTTACTAGAATATGGTCTCCATTTATTGACTATTGGAAGGGGCAAACCGGTTCGGCACGAGAACCTGACTGAAACCCGAATCAAGGATTAGATGAAGAATTACATTTTATAATCCACGGACATATCTCCAATGATTATTCCATTCTCTTTTAATTTTTTGGTTTCTTTTCTCTCTCTCTCTCTATTATTTTCTATCTATATAAATATTAATTTTTTTTAAAATGTCCTAACTGTTTGCATTGTGTCCTGGTACAGCAATTCCAAAGCACAAGAACGCAAGAGGCTGTAGAGTGTGGTGGACTCTTCCCAGTCCATCACAGGCACATCCCTCCCTGCCTCCTCCAAGCACTGCGGGTGTTAACACTATAACACTGCAACGATGTACTTGGGTACAAGTTGGTTGTGCTCATGTGTGCAAAACAAAAGCTTTTCTCTGTATCTCAGTACATGTGACCATAATAAACCAGTACCAATTCGTCAATATATACTTGCTTCAAGAGCCAAGGGTTCAATTTATTGTTGATTTATCTACTTTTAAAGCTTGCTGCCCATTTCCCTGTGTTTATCATTTATCCAGTGCTCACATTCCCGTACTACTCAGCAGAAGCCTAGTCCCGTCAGAAACATCACGATGTACATAGTTTTCTTTGTTGACTCACAGGGACCAATTCCAGAATTGTCAGAAGAATCTGAACCAGCCAAATCTTGATCAGGCACCAGTGGTAACATTATGTTGCTTGAATGTAAACTATTTATAACCATATAACCATATAACAATTACAGCACGGAAACAGGCTTTCTCGGCCCTTCCAGTCCGTGCCGACCATTTATTTCCCCCTAGTCCCATCTACCTGCACTCAGACCATACCCCTCCATTCCCTTCCCGTCCATATACCTATCCACTTTACTTTAAAATGTTAAAATCGATCCTGCCTCCACCACTTCTGCTGGAAGATCATTCCACACAGCCACCACTCTCTGAGTAAAGAAGTTCCCCCTCATGTTACCCCTAAACTTCTGTCCCTTAATTCTCATGTCATGCCCTCTTGTTTGAAGGATTGTGGAATTTTGGCTTGTGGAAGGAGGGAAAATTAGACTTCTCACTCATTATTTGCACATTGCTAATTCCAACAACACACACACACACACACACACACACACACACACACACACACACACACACACACACACACACACACACACACACACACACACACACACACACACACACAGAGCAACATAACTTTTTTAAGTGTATTCATTTTTTTAGCTTTATCCAATTCTTCCCCATCCCAATTTCTCTTGAGAAGCTGCTAGCGCCTATCCTTGTTAACCATTATTTCTCTGGAGCGTCGGAAGTTGAGGGGAGACCTGCTAGAAGTATATAAAATGATGAGACTCATTGGTAGGGCAGGCAGTCTGAACTTTTTCCCCCAAGGTGGAAATGCCCAACACTAGAGGGTAAGAGGGGGAAAGTCTTGTGGCGCTGTGCCAGACATGTTTTTAACATGGAAAGTAGTGGGGGTCTGGAACGCAATGCCCGGGGTGGTGGTGGAGGCAGATACGATAGTGCCATTTAAGAGGCTTTGAGATAGGCACTTGGAAGTGCAGGGAATAGAAGAATATGGATCAACTACAGGTGGATCATGATACATTGGGCATCATGATCAACATTGACACTGTAAGCCAAAGTGCCTGTTCCTCTGCTGTAATGTTTTATGTTCTATGTCTTCATTTCTGGTGGAGATGCCCCATCTCACCTTAAACCTACACCTTCTAGTTCGTGACTCCCCGACCCTGGGAAATAGACTCTGTGCATTCAACCCAATCAATTCCCCTCATGATTTTACACACCTTTTAGAAGATCACCTATCACCCTGCTGCCATCCAAGGAATAACCCCCAGCCTGCCTTCCAGTAGCTCAGTCCCACGAGTCCTGGCAAGTAAACGGTGCTATAATGTGATGTGATGGGTTGTACTATCAGCCAATGGAACTCACTGCACATTGCCATGTAATGAGCTGCCACCATTGTCTATTTATCCTTTTCATCCATGCCTATCCTTCGGTTAATTTATTGTGTTGCACAGGGAGCCAAATGCAACGTAATTTCGTTTGGAACTGCATATATCAATGACAATCTAAATGACAATAAAGTTTGTTTGACTTTGACTTTGACTGATTGATTCTGGATCATCCAATTTAAAATATAAGCGACGTTTGAGACTCACTGGGCCAGGCACTAGAGCCAAACAGATTATCAAGATGCAATGGAGAGTCCAAATTATCTCCATCCATTGTCACCTCGGGGAATTCATAAAATCCAATAAATGAAAAGTTGTCCATTACACAATTGCAGTAACATTGCCCAATGTCCCAATATTACGAAGTGCAATATTGAATAAAATTGTTAAAGGCTCCAAAAGGTTTGCATCACAGGCAGAGCCCTCTCCACCATCGGAAACATCTACATCAGATGCCCCCACAAGAAGGGCATCAATCATCACGGATCCCCACCATCCGGGCCGTGCCGTCTTCTCACTGCTACTGTTGGGGAGCAGGTACAGAAGCCTGAAGTCCCACACCACCAGGCTCAGCAACACCTACTGAACGACAACCATCAGGTTCTTGAACAGACCTGCACAAACGTAATCCCACATCAACGGAACGCCTCTTGACGTTCCATGGAGTTTTTTTCTAATTGTTTTGCAAAAATGCCTTGTTTTTATTTTGCAGTCTTTTTCTTTTCACTGTCTTGTGGAACGTATAAGTGATTTATGTCTAAGTTATGTTTCTGTGCCTTGTCTGAGTCTGCGATGTTGCTGCAAGCAAGATTTTCATTGTACCTGTATCTCACTGTACTTGTGCTGGACTGACTAATTCCTATGTATGTACACAGTTGCTTGATCTGGAACGTACAGACATTGTTGATGTGGACTCACCATCTTTTAATGGTGTTCTTCTGGAAACGTAAACGCAGGTGACTCCTGAAAAAAAAAACCCAAAAGCTTGCATTTACATGGCATCTTTTACATCACTCCAAAACATTTTTACAGCAAACACATTATCTTAGGAAGTGTGGTCACTACTTCAATGCAGAAAACAGCAGCCAATTTGCACACATCAGGTTCCTATACATAATAACAACTCACAATAACAAGTCAATGGATACTTTTAAGAGGGAAATTGACAGATTTGTGATTAGTACGGGTGTCGGGGTATTGGGGACAAGACTAGAGAATGGGGTTAGGAGAGAAATATAGATCAGTCATGATTAAATGGCAGAGGGGACATGATGCCTGACGGCCTAGTTTTGCTCCAATAACATGAACTTCTTGGCGAGCTAAGTCACTTCAACTGCTGCTCTTCAGGCCATGGGATCGCTGCACACACAAGACCAATGTAATGTTGCAGGAACACTTGCCGGTGTACGGTGGAGAGCGCACAGGCTGGTTGCTTCAGTAACTCGAACGCCCAGGCTACTGCGGATAATCCACCACAGGTACTGAGCTCCCCACCATCAAAGGGATCTACAGGAAGCGCTGCCTCAAAAAGGCAGCCGATTTAATCAAAACCTGTACACCACCCTGGCCATGCTCTTATCTTAGGAAGAAGGTACAGGGGAACCGGGTACAAGAACCATGATCCCCGGGTACAAGAACAGCTTTTTCTCCATCAAACGAGGCTCTTGAACCACCCTGGCACAACCCTAAAACCAACCCTGCCTCAGCACCTAACTACTATGGATTTAAGTTGCAATACATGACTCGGTTTGTACGATTGTGGCTTGGTCACCAAGTATAACTGATAATTTAGTGCTTTATTGATTATTGTATATTTATTTGCTATGTTATTGCATTAAAGCTGGAGCAAATGAGAATTTATTTGTTCCATTTCTGGTGCCTATGACAATTAAACTCCTTTGACTTGACCCATGAGGTCCACCATGGGAGCTCCCCTGTCAGACCTCTTCAGTAAAACTTTGACTCCACTTCAGAAGATCTGACCTTCCCACTGCTTCTAGGTCACAGTGTGGTGCCTGAACTATGCTGAACGGGGGGGGGGGGGCAGATGCACCGCACATCCGGCCCTTAAAAAAAAGCTACTGCCTGCCTGATAAGGCTACTGGCCTTATTTTTAAAAAAAAGGTAGGGTCAAGGGTGTGGTATAATTTTCCTGATTTCAGTTTATATTGATGCTATTAATTAGTTTTGCTATTTCTTTTTACATCGTTTTTGCTGCACGTATATATTTTTTAAATTATTAATGAATGTCAGTGATATTAAAAACATGAGATTACCTTTGTCAGTGAGGAGCTGGGATCAAGGATTCTGGTCTCACCAAATGAGGTCCAGTCACCATTTACACCACGCACCCCACACCCAGGACCACAGTAGGTAGGCACAGTCACGGGATTAGTGCGATGGTTCAGTGGGGGGGGGGGGGCGTCGGATGATCTGATCCTCACTGTTTCACCAGCAGGGAGACGCTCTGGAGAGAGTTGGACTACATGCCTGAAGAACAGTCTGTATTGGGGCCAAGGTATTGATGGATTGAATTACAGCTTGGCCTTCCGAGCCCACTATGACCACTCAAACTAATTCTATGTTATCCCACTTTCTCATCCACTTCCTACACACCCAGGGCTACAGACTCCATACACGCCGACAAACCCACACGACTTTGGGATGTGGGAGGAAACAGGAATACCCGAAAGAAACCCACGTAATCACAGGGAATTCGTGCAAACTCCAAAGACAGCACCCTAGGTCAAAATCGAATCCGGGTCTCTTTCACCACAAGGCAGCAGCTCTACCAGCTGCACCACTGTGCCACCATTAAATACTCCTTTCCAAGTATAAAAGCTCAAAGTCTAATGGAGTTCTGCAGAGCCCCCGGTTCCAGTTTGTTGGAATGCGAAAGTAGACAAATTTATCTGAAGGTGCTGGAATCGAGCAAAACACAAAGTGTTGGAGGAATTCAGTAGGTTAGGCAGCAAATGCAGAGGGAATGGGCAGGCGATGTTTCGGATGCGGGGCATTCTTCAGAGTGGTAGAGTGGGGGGAGAAAGCTGGAAAACATACCTGCCTGATCTGCCGAGTCAACTTTGCATTCAGATTAGACTCTCTGGCATGTTAGAATATAGAAAAGGGGACTGTACAACATAGACCCTTTGGCCCACAATGTCTTTGCCGAATATAATGCCAAGACCAACTGCACATAACCCATATCCCTCCATTTCCTGCATATCCATCCACAAGCCTATCCAAAAGTCTCTTAAATGTTTTTGAGGGATGAATCGAATCTTGGAAGGTAGCAAGCCAGTCCATTAAACATTTTAATTGATGAAGCCTAGCCACAAAATGCTGGAGTAACTTAGCGGAACAGGCAGCATCTCTGGAGAGAAGGAATTGGGTGACGTTTCGGGTCGAGACCCTTCTTCAGATTGCCTTGTATCGCTCGAGAGATGAACCATGTTCAGCACTGGCCCAACTTTGGCATGGTTGAGGAAGAGGATTGAAATAAATAGAGGCAACACAGTGGGATTGGTTCTGTGGGATGCCAAGTTTTAATGGGTATAACAATGCCTTTAGAACAAAGGTCAGAGTGAACAACAACTTATTTGCAAAATGATCCACCGTCCCATCACACAAGTTCTTAAGTGCACCTGGAAAATATGAGAAGAAAAATGCGTCAGTTATATATTTGTCGTGTGATCGACCTGTCCCTTTCCCCACCCATGCATCTAAATTGTAGGGAATGCAGAATGTCATAGCTGTTGAAAATACTAAAGAAACGTCCAATAATAAGTCAATTGCGTCCAGGTGTAATCTTTCATTACCAGACTCAATTAGCTGAGCAGGGAAGAATGTCCAATGTTTTTCTATCCACATTATTCTGCTGTAAACCAGCTTATTCAATTACATGTTAAAACACAAAGTGCTGGAGGAACTCAGCAGGTCAGGCAGCATCTGGGAAAGGAATGGACAGGTGATGTTTTCGGTCAGAACTCTTCGTCAATTAATGATGCTTTCAAGAGAGAGCTAGATAGGGCTCTTAAAAATAGTGGAGTCAGGTGATATGGGGAGAAGGCAGGAACGGGGTACTGATTGGGGATGATCAGCCATGATCACATTGAATGGTGGTACTAGCTCGATGGGCCGAGTGGCCTACTCCTGCACCTATTGTCGATTGTCAACTGAAGATTTTCTTGCACCCTAGTAATTACTTCTTCCATCTGAAGAAGGGTCTAGAACAAAATGTCACCTGTCCATTCTCTCCCCCAAATGCTGCCTGACCCAATCCAGCAGCTGCCTCCATTACAGGTTGTATGTTGGTCAAATTCTTAAAGTCCCCAATCTTGACTGAATTATTGCAATAAATCTAAGTGGTGCTGTGACTTATAATTGGACAGGTATATGGACTAAAAGGTTGAGAGAGATATGGGCCAAACACAGGCAAATGGGACTAGGTAGACACAAAATGCTGGAGTGCCTCAGCAGGACAGGCAGCCTCTCTGGAGGGAAAGAATGGGTGACGTTTTGGGCCGAGACCCTTCTTCAGATTTGACTAGCTCAGGTAGGCATGGGCGAGTTGGCCGAGGGACTGTTTCCAGGCTCAATAACTTGTTTAGTTTAGGTAACAAGCCCTTCGGCCCACTAGGTCCTCACCAACCAACGATCTCCTAGTTCTATTTTTTGCATCCTCTCCCTAAACACCAAGGCCAATATTACCAAAGCCAATTAACCTACAAAGAAAGTCTGAAGAGAGGTCCTGACCCGAAACGTCGTCTATCCATGTTCTCCAAAGATGCTGCCTGACCAGTAAAGTTAAACCAGCACTTTGTGTCCATGTTTTTAACCCAGAAACCCACACGTCTTTGGAATGTGGGAGGGAACTGGAGCACCTGGAGGAAACCTAGGCAGGCATAGGGAGAACGTGCAAACACCACACAGACAGCACCCAAGGCCAGGATTGAACCTGGGTCTCTGGCGCAAGGGAGGTGGTGGCTCTACTAGCTACGCCACTGTGCCACCCTTACCCACAAGGATCATCAGTAGTAATAACTTAATCACTAAAGTGTTTTTGTGCAGGTAAAATTGTCATTTACCTGTTCTACTGAAGACACTGGTGTAAAAACTTATTTGCCATCATGTGTTGCGGTTCTTTTCACCCGATGCTGCAAAACAGGTTATGGTTATGTTTCAAAATGTTTTCTCAGTACTGCGTGGGATTTGTTGCAGGGTGCTCTTGTGTCCTGATCTCTCTGGACCATGCTGACATCCTCTGGTTCTTCCTTTCCTTCATTTAGAAGGTTGCTCGATTCTATAGATAATACAGCAATGCCAACTTGGTCGGCAAGGCTAGATGGGCCGAAGGGCCTGTTTCCGTTCTATGACTCCATGGCTCTCAATTCCAAAACAAAGCTTGAAAGCGCGTACTCCCAAAGTCAGCACCAGCTTCTTCCCTGCTGTTATCAGACTACCGAACAGTCCTCCCTTAACTAGGATGTAGTCCCTTTTTTCCAACTTACCGCATTGCAGACTTTTTCTCTGGAATCGTAAAGCTACGATGCTGTAACCTATATTCTGCACTCGGTTTTTTTTTCTTTGTGCCCCCTGATGTACTAGCATATGGTTTGATTGTACTGAGGTATAAAGTGATCTGATTTAATTGGATAGCACGCACATTTTTCACTAATACCAAAAACCAAAGTCAGATAGAAATTTGTGTAATTGCTTGGACCCATCCCCAAGCACATATTCTTTACACAGCAATTCATGTGATCAGGATCAGAACCACTTGCTTGCATGGAAAATAAGGCATGTTTCCTTATACACTCAAAATTACCATTCTATCATAAGATAATCAACAAAATGCCATTAAAGTTTTATGAGCAAAATATATGTAATAACTCATCTGCAATTATATATTTCCATTATGAAATGGCAGGTATTAAGTGGAAATGAAAGAATGCATGTAGTCTTAATACATCAAAAAGTCACACATGACTGCGAATGATAATAATATGGAAGGCTCATTAGAAAGTTCCCACACTCCATTATTAGAATGGTATATAAGTCGCCCACACTGCACCCAATTGTCTTCAGATACAGTCACGGATGTGTAACAACGGAACACTTCTTTCGAAAAAGGATGTAACCCAAATATGTCCAAGAAATTGATGTTGCCAGGACCCGAGGGCCTGAGCTATAGGAGAGATTGGGCAGGCTTGGACTTAATGGAATGCTGAGGGGTAATCTTATCGAGGTGTTCAAAATCATGAGGGAAATAGATAGAGTGAATGCAGAGGGTTTTTTCCCCCCAGGGTTAGGGAATCACGAACCAGAGGACTTTATAGGTTTAGGGTGCAAAATTGACAGGAACGTGAGGGGCAACACAGTGTGGTCGATAAATGAGCTGCCATAGGAGATGGTTCAGGCAGGTCCAATAACAATATTTATTTTATATTTGAGCAGGTACATGGATAGGAAAGGTTTAGAGGGACATAGGACAGTCATGGGCAAATGGGACTAGCTTAGATGGGGCATCTTGGTTGGCATGGACGAGTTGGTTCAAAGGGTCTGATTCCATGCTGTGTGACTCTATGGCATTTGGATAGGTATGTCTTAATTGTCTATTTATCCTTTTATCCTTTTTATCCATATTATCCATGTTTACCCTTCTGTTAATTATCATGTTGCACAGGGAGCCAAATGCAACAGAATTTCGTTTGGAACTGCATATATCGATGTATTTCTAAATGACAATAAAGTTTGTTTGACTTGGCTTGACTTGTAGATAGGAAAGAATTTGAGGGATATGGGTCAAACGCAGGTAAATGGGACTAGTTTAGATGGGGCATTTTGGTCGGCATGGAGTAGTGGGTTAAAGGGCCTGTTTTCTATGACTAAGTCCTAAGAGAAGATTGTCATTCTCTCTGGACAACAAAGCAATTCGTCACCTAAGGGAATGAGCATTAAATAAACAAGGTATCTAGTAAATAAAAATGCTGGAGAAACTCAGCAGGTGAGGCAGCATCTATGGAGCAAAGGAAAAGGTGACATTTCGGGACGAGACCCTTCCTGGTACCTTGTGGTCATTACTGCCAGAGAGTCCACCAGGGACTGTACTGGAAATTGGACAATTTTATATTGGACAATTTTTACATTTTATGAAGCCAATTTACCTACAAGTATGGAGTCTTTGGAGTGTGGGAGGCAATGTGCGCTGGTATAGGGGGTGCCCATTCCTGACCCGAATTGGTGCCTTGGGAGGGAGTTGGTGCCTATTAAGGGCCTGTCCCACTTGGCTAGCATTTGCGTGCGACTAACTTCAGCCACTCTGCGAGTCAGTCTAATCCTGCGCCACAGTCAACACACTGACAACTGCCCCGACCCAAGGTAAAGTATTAGCTGTGTACTAACCACCGGAGGCCGGGGATGCCCCAGGGTAGGGGCAGGTCCCGTCTGGGGAGGCGCTGGAATCACAAACAGCCGCACCGCCCGGGCTCGACCTGGGCTGGTGGTGTCCGGGGCCAGGGGTCTGGTTGCCGGCTCTGTGGGGGATGTTGGGGGCGCTGCCGCCCGTCTTCTCGTTGTTGTCCATAGTTCTTCCTCCTCCCCTGTTTCCCCTTGACCGGGCTGCTTGGTGTCGGATGGAGTGAGGCGACAAGTCTTTCATCCCCCCTACCCCGGCTCTGTGACGTGCGCTGGGAGGGCGAGTGAGCCAACAATGCAGACGCCGAGAGTGGGCTCAAGCCCCGGCCCCATGTAGCTGTAGCAGCAGCAGCAGCAGGGCGCTGTCCAGCGCTTCAATCACCTCGACGTGACCACCCACCCACCTACCTTCCCACCTACCAACCCACCAATCCACCTTCCGTCCCACCCACCCCTCCAACCTACACACCCACCCACCTACCCACCCATCCACCCACCAACCTACCTACCCACCCACCTTCTCACCCACCCATCCACCCACCCACCAACCTACCTACCCACCCACCTTCCCACCCACCAACCTACTTCCCCACCAACCCACCCACCTACCTGAGCTGACGAGTCCACATACCGTCAGGTGAGTATTTCACTCTGGCATACAACACACACAGTGTCTGGCAGCCTCTCCCGGAGGACATGGATAGGCGAAGTGTAGGGGAGGAGAGACCCTTCTTTAGGTTTGCAACTCGCGTTTCCCTGTGTCTCGAGTATTTAACTGCTCGGAGTCGTTCAGCAGCTCAACTGAAACTCCATGCGGACCACGACGCCCCATTCCAAGCAAGCCATTTGCCCACCAGAAAAAAAAGACCAAGTGCTGGAGTAATGCCCCTGTCCCACTTAGGAAACCTGGACGGAAACCTCTGGAGACTTTGCGCCCCATCCAAGGTTTCCGCGCAGTTACCGGGGCTTTTTGTCCACCGGCAAACACTTTCAACTAGCATCGCAACCGGCTTCGACTGAAAACGTACCGATTTTTAAAACGGAAACCACTTTCGACCATTAGGGATACTGACAAAAACCTCCGGGAACCGCACGGAAACCTTCGGTGGGGCGCAAAGTCTCCAGAGGTTTCCATTCAGGTTTCCTAAGTGGGACGGGCATAATCTCTAGACTTTTTGAAAACCAGCATCTGTAGTTCCTGTATCCCATTTGCCCATATTTGCCCCATATCTTTTCTAGGGGGAAAAAAAAATCCAAACCCCTAAAGAAATCAGTTCTAGCCTCTCCAACCTCCCTCTAACTCAAGTCCGCAAGTCCAAGTAATATCCTGGATAAAAATTGCCCTGGGATTCCATTTAAATCTTTTTCCTTTCGCCTTATTCACCAGAAACCTCCATCAAGTTAGTTCGAGTCAACTTATCATTGGCTAAAAAAAAGGATAGAAAGTGCTGGAGTAATTCAGCGGGTCAGGTATCATCTCTGGAGAACATGGATAGGTTACATTTCTGGCCGTGATCCTTCTTCAGACTGGTTTACCATTTGCAAACCTATTTTAGCTCCCAATAATCAATTTGTGTTTGTCCAAGTAACTACAAATCCTATCCATGCCATTGTTTCTGTGACTGACAATAGACAATAGGTGCAGGAGTAGGCCATTTGGCCCTTAGAGCCAGTACCGCCATTCACTGTGATCATGGCTGATCATCCACAATCAGTACCCCGTTCCTGCCTCCCTATATCCCTTGACTCCGCTATCTTTAAGTGCTCCATCTAACTCATTCTTGAAAGCATCCAGAGAATTGGCCTCGACTACCTTCTGAGGCAGAGAATACCACAGATTCACAACTCTCTGGGTGAAAAGGTTTTTCCTCATCTCCTTTCTAAATGGCCTACCCCTTATTCTTAAACTGTGGTCCCTGGTTCTGGACCCCCCCTCCTATCTTTATGTGCTGCACGGCAAGACAAATTTCACTACACCAATTGGTGTATGTGACAATAAATGTCCTTTGTCCTTTTGTCCAATCCCTTAATAATCTTATATGTTTCATTAACACTCCCTCTCATCCTTCTAAATTCCAGTGTATACAAGCCCAGTCGCTCCATTCTCTCAACATTTGACAGTCCGGCCATCCCAGGAATTAACCTCGTGAACTTAAGCTGCACTCCCTCAATAGCAAAAATGTTCTTCCACAAATTTGGAGACCAAAACTGCAAACAATATTCCAGGTGTGGTCTCACTAGAGCCCTGTACAACTGCAGAAGGACCTCTTTGCTCCTAAACTCCTCTTGTTATAAAGGCCAACATGCCATTAGCATCCTTCACTGCCTGCTGTACCTGCATGCTTACTTCCAGTGACTGATGAACAAGTACCCCCAGATCTCTTTGTACTTCCCCTTTTCCCAATTTGACACCATTTAGATAATAATCTGCCTTCGTGTTTTTGCTACCAAAGTGGATAACCTCACATTTATCCACATTAAACTGCATCTGCCATGCATCTGCCCACCCACCTAACCTGTCCAAGTCACCCGGCATCATCATAGCATCCTCCTCACAGTTCACACTCCCTCCCAGCTTTGTGTCATCTGCAATTTTGCTAATGTTACTTTTAATCCCTTCATCTAAATCATTAATGTATATTGTAAATAGCTGCGGTCCCAGCACCGAGCCTTGCGGTACCCCACTAGTCACTGCCTGCCATTCTAAAAGGGACCCGTTAATCCCTACTGTTTGCTTCCTGTCTGCCAACTAATTTATTATCCATGTCAGTACTCTATCCCTAATACCATGTGCTCTAATTGTGCCTACTAATCTCTTATGTGAGACCTTATCAAAGGCTTTCTGAAAGTCCAGGTACACTTCATCCACTGGCTCCCCCTTGTCCATTTTCCCAGTTACATGCTCAAAAAAATTCCAAAAGATTAGTCGAGCATGATTTCCCCTTCGTAAATTCATGTTGACTTGGACCAATCCTGTTGCTGCCATCCAATGTGCCGCTATTTCATCTTATACAATTGACTCCAGCATCTTCCCCACCACCGACGTCAGGCTAACTGATCTATAATTCCCTGTTTTCTCTCTCCCGCCTTTCTTATATAACATTAGCTACCCTCTAATCCACAGAACTGATCCTGAGTCTAAAGAACATTGGAAAATTATCACCAATGCATCCACGATTTCTAGAGCCACCTCCTTAAGTACCCTGGGATGCAGAGCATCAGGCCCTGGGGATTTATCAACCTTCAGTCCCATCAGTCTACCCAACACCATTTCCTGCCTAATGTGGATTTCCTACAGTTCCTCCGTCACCCCAGATCCTCTGGCCACTAGTACATCAGGGAGATTGTTTGTGACCTCCCTAGTGAAGATGGATCCAAAGTACCTGTTCAACTCATCTGTCATTTCCTTGTTCCCTATAATAAATTCACCTGTTTCTGTCTTCAAGGGTCTAACTTTAGTCTTATCTATTTTTCTCCTCTTCACATACCTAAAGAAGCTTTTAATATCCTGCTTTATATTCTTGGCTAGCTTACCTTCGCACCTCATCTTTTCTCTCCGTATTGCCTTGTTAGTTATCTTCTGTTGCTCTTTAAACGTTACCCAATCCTCTGGCTTCCCGCTCATCTTTGCTATGTTGTACTTCTCTTTCATTTTTATACTGTCCCTGACATCCCTTGTCAGCCACGGTCACCCCTTACTCCCCTTGGAATCTTTCTTCCTCTTTGGAAAAAACTGATCCTGTACCTTCTGTATTATTCCCAGAAATACCTGCCATTGTTGTTTCACTGTCATCCCTGCTTGTGTATCGTTCCAGTCAACTTTGGCCAGCTCCTCCCTCATGGCTCCATAGTCCCCTTTGTTCAACTGTAACACGGACACGTCCGATTTATCCTTCTCCCTCTCCAATTGTAGATTAAAACGTATGATATTATGGTCACTACCTCCTTTACCCTGAGTTCCCTTATCAAATCCGGTTCATTGCACAATACTAAATCCAGAATTGCCTTCTCCCTGGTTGGCTCCAGTACAAGCTGCTCTAAGAATCCTTCATGGAGGCCCTCCACAAACTCCCTTTCTTGGGGTCCAGTACCAACCTGATTTTCCCAGTCTAACCTGCATGTTGAAATATCCCATAACAACCGTAGCATTACCTTTGCGACATGCCAATTTTAACTCAACGCACCCTATATCCAGGCTAATGTTTGAGGGCCTGTAGATAGCTCCCATTAGGGTATTTTTACCCTTACAATTCCTTAGTTCTATCCATACTGACTCTACATCTCCTAATTCTGTGTCACCCCTCGAAAGGGACTTAATTCCATTCCTCACTAATAGCTACCCCGCCCCCTCAGCCCACCTGTTTGTCTTATAGGACATATACCCTTGAATATTCCGTTCCCTGGTCCTTTTGCAGCCATGTCTCTGTAATTCCCACAACATCATACTTGCCAATTTCTAACTGAGCCTCAAGTTCATCACATTTTATTCCTTATATCGTGCATTCATATATAATACTTTTAATCCATTACTCCCCTCACCTTTCACATGGATTCCTAATTCACTTGCCCATGCTCCCCTATCCCTTCTTGAGCTTTCTGCCCTGTTAATTCTGGTCTTTCTTAACTTTTCTTATATTTTCTTTCCCTTTAACTCCATCCTTATATTTTCAGTTTGTCTCCTCCCCACCCCCACCACTATTTAGTTTAAACCCACCCATGTAGCAGTGGCAAACCTGCCCGCCAAAATGGTGTTTAAAGTCTGTGGTTATGGCTTAATCTCTAAATCCTTCTTTGAACAAACACTTAATATCTGCAACTTTCCAGTCTTTAGGCACCACCTATGTCAGGAAGATTATGATTCGGGCTCTTGTAGTTTCCTCCCTTCCCTCAGCAACTTGGGATGCATCCTGTCTGCCCCAGGTAATTTATCCCATTTGAGTGCAGTTCATTATTCTAGCACCTCCTCTCTATCAATTTTAGCCTATTCAGAATCTCAGCATATCTTCCTGCAACATTTTCTTACGCAGAGAATACTGAAGTCTTCATTAAGTACCTCAGCCATGCCCGGTACCTCCTCGTAAACCCCCCTCTGCTCTTTAATCAGCTTAACGTCTCCTCTCAGAAACCCATTCCTGTTCTCAAACCTATAGAATGTTTATCGGGCTGTTTTGTTTTAGTTTAGTCTATAGTCACGTGTACCGAGGTACAGTGAAAAGCGTTTTTGATTGTGTGCTATCCAGGGCAAGGGGGAAATAGGTGCGAGTCCAGTTGTGATACAGGGGAGGGTGAAGAGGGGAAAGAAAGGGGGGAATGTGGGGGAGAAAGGGGAGAGGGTGTTGTATTGAACTTCAGAAACACAGTGTGGAAACAGGCCCTTCGGCCACCTATCCCGTGCCAACCAGTAATCACCCCATACACCAACACTAACCTACACACTATGGACTATTTACCACTTTACCAAAGCCAAATTAACCTGCAAACCTGTATATCTTTGGAATTTGGGAGTAAACTGGAACACCCGGAAAAAACCCACACAGCTGCAGGGAGAACGTATAAACTCCATACAGCCAGCACCCATAGTCAGGATCAAACACAAATCTTTGGTCCTGTAAAGGGCATGTCCCACTTGCGTGTCCTTGGCACGCAAATTACGCGACCTCGTGGTCACGTTGAGCCACGACGGTCCCGTGTAGATGGACACAAAGCTGGAATAACTCAGCGGGACCGGCGGCATCTCTGGAGAGAAGGAATGGGTGATGTTTCATAGAATCATAGAAAATAGGTGCAGGAGTAGGCCATTCGGCCCTTCGAGCCTGCACCGCCATTCAATATGATCATGGCTGATCATCCAACTCAGTATCCCGTACCTGCCTTCTCTCCAGCCACAAGGGCCACATCTAGCTCCCTCTTAAATATAGCCAATGAACTGGCCTCAACTACCTTCTGTGGGAGAGAATTCCAGAGATTCACCACTCTCTGTGTGAAAACTCTCTGTGTTTTGTGTCGAGACTCTTCTTCAGTCTGAAAAGAAGGGTCTTGACCCGAAACTTCACCCATTGCTTCTCTCCAGAGATGCTGCCGATCCCACTGAGTTATGCCAGCATTTTGTGTCTATCTTCAGTTTTCTTGGCCCCGCTCTGGGAGTAGAAGTGGGGCGGATCCGGATTCGCAAGGCCATGAGTCCCAGGCCGAGCTCGGCGATCGTTTGCCTGCTTCTGCTGCTGTTGGAGGTGAGACGTTGCGTCGCGCCAGGGTCTTGGGCCTGTCCCACTTTGGCCGTCAGTTCCACGACAGGCCGTTGGCAGGCGAAGATTTCGTTCGCTACGAAAATTTCGGAGCCCCGCACGATGTCGCGCACAACTACATACCCCTCCGCACTTCTCAGTGGGACCGGCCCCGCGTGGCTATACGATGCCTGTGCACCTCAACACCACCACGAGGTCGCGTAATCTGCGTGCCAAGGACACGTAAATGGGACAGGCCCTTAAGGCAGCAACTCTACCACTACTCCGCCGTGACGATAGGTCATGCAAAGATTAAAAATATTAAAAATCAGCACAATACTTATACAGACCATGAAAAGATAAAACTATTTTCATACTTATATTAAACCATTGAGTTTGCTAGATGCTTCCCCACGTGGCCTGGCTCATGATCCAGCACCAAATCCCCCGATGCCACAGTATTACTGGGCCTGAGAGGTACTGACCAAGAATTATCTCCTGAAAAAAATCTCTGAACATACTTCAGCCCCCACACACCAATGGTGCAGCACAGAGATTGATGCTGGGTCCACCACTGTTTATTATCTGCATTAACAATTTGGATGACAATGTTGTTAACAGTGATAGTAAATTTGCAGCAGACACCAAAATCAATGGCCTAGTGGACGGTGGGCAATGCAGAGATTTATGAGGGTCCCGAGTGGCAACCTTTTCACTCTCAAGGTAGCCCATGTTGGGGATGAAGCAGGAGAAGTGGATACAAAAGACCTTGGGGCATACAGTGTATATGGATGGGGAGTGTTTGCCTTCAAACCAGGAAAATGGGAGTAGCCCAGTTGGGCCGAAGGGCCTGTTGCCATGCTGTATAGCTCTGTGGCTCTCAATTATGATGGATGATTGATTGATTGAAAGATACAACATAGCCCTTCATCCCACTGAGTTCATGCTGACCATCCATCACCCATTCACACTATTGCTCTTATAACATGTTCACATTCACCCCTCACGCACTTCCGGCAATTGTACATTGCAGAAGCCTGAATAAGGTCCCGATGCAAAATGCCACCTATCCATGTTCTCCAGAGATGCTGCCTGCGTCCTTTTTTAGAACCTACATCTGCAGTTCCTTATTTCAACATCTGTAGATAAGTGACTTTTTGGGAGAGATATCGGTGGTTTGGGACGAGGGAGAGGGGAAAGGGAGGGCGTGACAGTGTGCACTGCGAGTCTAGTCAGTAAGGCAGGTGAACTTTAAGTGTTGGTGAGAATAAGAAAACAGTACATTCCTACTCACCTGGTTGAAAGACAGGCAGCACTGGAAACAGCATCCCAGGATCTTCCTGGGTGACAAGGAGATGGGTAGAAGAGATAGGGGCATGAGATTTACAGCTCAGAAACAGGCCCTAAGGCCCAACTTGTCCATGCTGATCTATGCAGGTCCCATTTGTCTGCATTTGACCCATATCCCTCTAAAGTTGTTTTTTTTGCATATTCATGTTCATAAATTATAGGAGCAGAATTAGGCCATTCGGCCCATCAAGTCTTCTCCACCATTCAATCATGGCTAATCTATCTTTCCCTCTCAACCCCATTCTCCTGCCTTCTCCCTGTAACCCCTGACCTGTTCTAATCAAGAATGTATCAATCTCCGCTTTAAAAATAGCCATTGACGGCCTCCACAGACTTCTGTGGCAATAAATTCCAGATTCACCACCCTCGGACTACAGAAATTCCTCCTCATCTCCTTTCTAAGGGCACGTTATTTTATGCTATGGCCTCTGGTCTTAGACTCTTCCACTAGTGGAAACATCCACTCCACATCCCGAAGGGTCTCGACCCGAAACATCACCTATTCCTTCTCTCCAGAGTTACTCCAGCATTTTGTGTCTACCTTCGATTTAAACCAGCAACTGCAGTTCTTTCTTATACACTCCACATCCACTCTCTCCAGTACTCTCACTATTCGGTCTTAATGAGGTCCACCCTCATTTTTCTGAGCTCCAGCGAGTACAGGCCCAGTGATGTCAAATGCTCATATGTTAACCCAATCATAAGATCATAAGTGCTAGGAGTAGAATTAGGCAATTTGGCCCATCAGGTCTACTCCGTCATTCAATCATGGCCGATCTATCTCTTCCTCTTAACCCCATTCTTCTGCCTGCTCCCCATAATCTCTGACACCTGCACTAATCAATAATCTATCTGTCTTAAAAATATCCACTGACATGGCCTCTACAGCCTTCTGTGGCAAAGAATTCCACAGATTCACCACCCTCTGACTAAAGAAATTTCTCCTAATCTCCTTCATAAAAGAACGTCCTTTAATTCTGAGGCTATGACGTCGAGTCCTAGACTCTCCCACTGGTGGAAACATCCTCTCCACATCCACTCTATCCAAACCTTTCACTATTCTGTATGTTTCAATAAGGTTCACCCTCATTCTTCTAAACTCCAGCGAGTACAGGCCAAGTGCTGATAAAGGCTCATCATAGGTTAACCTACTCATTCGTGGGATCATTCTTGTAAACCTCCTTTGGACCCTCTCCAGAGCCAGGACATCCTTCCTCAGATATGGTGCCCAAAATTGCTTACAATATTCCAAATGCAGTATGACCAGCACATTATAGAGCTTCAGCGTTACATCCCTGTTTTTGTACACAAGTCCTCTTGAAATAAGTGCTAGCATTGAGTTTGCTTTCTTTACTACCGATTCGACTCGCAGATCAACTTTTTGGGAATCCTGCACCAGCACTCCCAAATCCCTTTGCACCTCCGATTTCTGGATTCTCTCCCCATTTAGAAAATAGTCTACGCCTTTATTCCTACAACCAAAATGCATGACTCCACACTTTGCTAGATTATATTCCATCTGCCACTTCTCTGCCCACTCTCCCAACCTGTCCAAGTTCTTCTGCAGAGTCCCTGCCTTCTCTACACTACCTGCCCCTCCACCTATTTCCGTATCATCCGCAAACCAGGCTACAAAACCTTCAATCCCCTCGTCCAAATCATTAATATACAACGTGAAAAGTAGCAGCCCCAGCACCGACCCCTGTGGAACTCCGCTAGTCATTGGCAGCCAACCAGAAATAGCCCCCTTTATTGCCACTCCTTGTCTTCTGCCATCCAGCCAACCTGCTATCCATTTGATACAATAGGCTCTCATTTTCTTAAGCATGCGGCACCTTAGCAAATGCCTCTGCAAATCCAGGACACATACCTGTCTCAAGGTCTTTTATACTTTGTATCCACCTCTATTGCTTCATCTGGAAGTTTGTTCCATATACCCTCCACCCTCTGTGTGGAAATGCTATCCTCTCTCAAGACCCCTTTAAATCTAGCCTCCCTCACTCTGCCATTTAGTGACTCCCCTGGTTTAACTTCACACTTGTACGAGTTAAATTCCATCTCCCATTATTGGTCCACTTACCCAGTCAATCTAGATACTGTAGTAATCTTAGATACATTTCTTCACTGTCCACCATTCCATCGATGTTGGTGTCAACCACAAACTAACTATGTCTACTAGTTTATAATCCAAAATTGGTAATATCGATGTCAATGGCAAACGACAGCATACCCAGTAATGGAGGCACAAAGAACTGCAGATGCTGAGTTACAAAAAAATACACAAAAGTGCTGGAGTAACTCAACGAGTCAGGCAGCATGGATAGGTGATGTTTTGGGTCGGGACCCTTCTTCAAGGTACTCTGCACTGATCTCTGTGGTACACCACTGGTCACATGCTGCCAATCTAAAACTAATCCTCATTACTGCCCTCAGAGCCTACCATAGACATCTTATTAAACATTTTGGCAAAGTTCAGGTGGACAATGTCCACCACCCTACTCTCGTGATCACTCATTCACATGCTGACTGGTCTGTATTTCTCTGCATCCAGCTCATCTTACATAAAGGTACAATGTTAGCCACCCTCCAGCCTACCGGTACTCACCTGTGGCTAAAGTGGATCCAAATTGGGCTGCTGCCTCACAGTGCAATCGGTGTGGAGTTTGCACGTTCTCTCGTGACTGCATGGGTTTCCTCCCGGTGGTCCAATTTCCTTCCACATTCCAAGATGTGCAGGCTTGTAAGCTAAGTATCCTCTGAAAATCACCCCTCGTGTGCAGGGATTGGATGCAAAAGTGGGATACCATAGAATTAGTGTGAATGGTCAGTGTGGACCAGGTGGGCCAAAAGGCCTGTTTCTCTAAAGAAAAACATTTCTGCCAGGATGTAGCAATTTCTTCTCTGGTTCCCACAATGTCCTGGATACACTTAGTCAGGTTCCCAGGGATTTAACCACCTCCCTCCCCCATCAGTATATTTACTTTCTTAAGGGTCTGTGAAGATTTGAGGATTCGCTTGAACTTCTACAGGTGCATTTAGCTCATTATTCTGCTGGAATGCATCTCAGCCTGATATGGCAATTGCTATGACCCAGTCCATCACAGGATCATCTTCACAGTGTGTTGCATCAGGAAGGCTGGAGGTATCATCAAGGATGCCAGTCGCCTTAGCCATTTCCTTTTCTACCTTCTGGGAAAAGGTACAGGAGCTTGAAATCTCAGAGCTCCATATCAAGAACAGCTTATTTTCCATTGCCATCCAACTCTGAACCTCATTCCCTGAAGTGTTGCCACTTATGTTTAACTTTACATCATTAGTTATTCTGTTATCAAATTCTTTTGCACTATTTAATTCTTGCAGCACAATCTTACACCGTTGTGCTCTTCTGCACTCATCATTCAATTTATTGTTGCATTTATCACTTGATGCTCACTTTAGGGGCTGTCCCACTGCGGCGACCTAATCCGCGCGTTCAGGCGAGTTTGACCTCGACTCATACTCGCAGCATGGTCGACACAAGGCCCTAGGAGGTCTTTGTAACACTCCTTCATGCTCGAGAGTAGTCTCTGTGTACTCGATGCCTCAGCTAGGTCGCGGCATATTTTTGTTGAAAAATGCCCGCGAGTTAAAAAAGGTCGCCATGGAAAAAAATCAATACTTTTTTTACTTGTAGGTTTAGTCGAAGTAGGTTGTAGTAGGTTGGCATGTTATTCGTAGATAATCAAGGGTAGTCGAAGGTAGTCGTAGTCTTCAACATAGTCGAAGGGAGGTCGAAGGAGATCGTCATCACTCTCCACTATACGGTGTCCAATTTTCCCGAAGCTAGTCGTAGCTAGTCTTCAACATGGTCGAAGGAGGTCTTCAACATGACATTTTTTCAAACTCTCCCTAAATCCTCTAAACTTGCCAATTAGGTCGCTGCAGTGGGACAGCCCCTTTTGTGAGCTTCATGTGAACAAGAAATTTCATTGCACCCTGTTTACATATGACAATAAACTAATCTGTATTTTGTGACGTGGATATGTGCCCTAAATTCAATTGAGAAATTCCTAAATACAATTGAGAAATATTCATGAAAGATCTCGCTTATCTCCTTTCGCTCCACACAAAGGCAAGCACACTGATCCTGAAGAGCCCCTAGTCTCTCCCTGGGTACCATTTTCAATGAATATAGGATCTCTATATGACCTTGATGAGGAGGCAATAAAGTGTGAGGAGCCAGGGATTGGAGGCAAGGTCACCGGCTGGGAGATCTGAATGCAATTGCAGTCACTACAATAGGGGAAGGAAGCACACAAGAGACGAACACTCTGTGAGAGGAACTCAGCGAGTCGAGTAGTATCTGTGCTGGGGCGAAGAAACTGTGGGCATTTCAGGTCACCTGCAGTGTTGACAGTTTGTTTGCCCTCAATCCTGCAGTTTGCTCATTACATAGGACGGGTTACACCATTCAGTTCAGGGGATGTACCATTCAATTCAGAGGAGAGACTGCATTTGTTTGGGCGGCACGGTGGAGCAGCGGTAGAGTTGCCGCCTCACAGCTCCAGAGACTTGGGTTCCATTCAGACTACGGGTGCTGTCTGTGCATGGAGTTTGTACGCTCTTTGTGAGACCGCATGGGTTTCCTCTGGGCGCTCCAGTTTCCTTCAACATTACAAAGACAAACGACACACCTGGTATTCCTGCAGGGTTATTGTGGGAAACTTCCAAGGCCTATATCAGAGGCTGTATTATTGCATACCAAGCTTTTCAACACAAGAAAAATAAGACTGAACAATTGGAATTAGAAAAACAGATTAAACAGCTAGACTCAGAAAATGCGATTGACCCAACCATTGCAAAACATAATAAGATAGCCGCATTAAAATGTAAATTAAACCAGATCCTTTCTGCAAAAAATATTAGGGTATTTCATTATACTAAGCAAAACATTTAAAATTTGGTGACAAACCACATAAACTACTAGCACGTCAGCTCCGTAAATTAGAGGAGGATCATACTATTCAAAAAATTAGATCAGAAAAAGGAGAGCTGCTTACACTGCCTAAAGATATTAATGAAAGATTCTTAAAATTCTATCAAACACTATATTCATCAAAAACAACAGCCGAAGAAAAGCTTTCTTGAGAATTGCAATCTCCCATCCCTTAATGAGGAGGAACGGGAGGAATTAGGGGCAGATTTAACAACAAAAGTAATTGTAGAGACTATTAAATCATTGAAAAGTGGACAAACGTAATGAAAATGTAATGACTTAATTTCCCCACGATTACAAGCCCTTTATATTCAAGTATTTAAAGGAACAGACTTTACCATAAACTCTTGCCGAATCAACCATTACATTGATTCCAAAAAAAGATAAAAACCTTGAGGAGCCTGGACCATATAGGGCAATAGCCCTTTTAAGTACAGATCAGAAGATATTAGCTAAGACTTTGGCTCGCAGATTAAGCTTGGTTATTAGTAAACTAATACATCCAGACCAAACTGGGTTTATACCTAATCGACACTCCATATAACCATATAACAATTACAGCACGGAAACAGGCCATCTCGGCCCTTCAAGTCCGTGCCGAACAACTTTTTTCCCTTAGTCCCACCTCCCTGCACTCATACCATAACTCGTTTTATAATCTGAGACATCTGTTTAATATAATATACTCGCATAGAACGACAAATGAGGATCTAACAATTATTTCTCTAGATGCAGAAAAAGCTATTGACCAAGTGGAATGGGCTGATCTTTTCACAGTGTTGGAAAAATTGCAATTAGGCAAAAACATCATTTCATGGGTGAAGCTGTTACACACTAATCTGACAGCCAGAATACTGACAAATCAAATGCTTTCACCTAAATTTCACTTATCCAGGGGTAACAGACAAGGATGCGTCCTTTCACCAATGTTATTTGCTTTAGCCATAGAACCTCTTGCTGAGAGTATGAGGTCACATTCGGGCATTCACGGATATAACACTAAATATACCACCAATAAGATTTCGCTATATGCAGATGATGTACTTTCATACATTACTATTTCCCAAGTTAGTATCCCAAATGTACTAAGCAAAATAGAACAATTTGGTGCTTTTTCCGGTTATAGAATAAATTGGAATAAAAGTGAAATTATGCCAATAAAAGCTCAAGACCCTTCTCAACTCCAAAAAAATCCCTTTCAGAATTGTTACCGAAAAGTTGAGATATCTCGGAATTTACGTGACTAGAAAACACTCCTCTCTATTTGAAACAAACTTTCCACCATTAATAGTAAGATTAAACAAGAACTTACCAGTTTGAAGTTTGATCTTTATTTTATGAGGAGTTACGATGAGGGATTACGTGAAGACCCCGCCAGCACGCATGCGCGACATTCTTCAAAGCAGTGGTGTGAAATCACAGAACAAACAGTCACAATGACTAATATAGTAAGATAAAAAAGAGAACTTCCATACCAGGTGATCTTTATAATAGAGGGTTGGGAGCGGAGGGCACGTAATCCCTCATCGTAACTCCTCATAAAATAAAGATCAAACTTCAAACTGGTAAGTTCTTGTTTAATCTTACTATTTTACTTCGGAGTCACGTGAGTGACTACATGAAGATTTCAAAGCTCTGTGATTTCATGCCCTGGAAGCTCCATGCTCACACACCGCTAAAGTTGGGATAAGAGGATGAACGTAATTCAGACAAGACACTGGCTGAAAAACAAAAACAGGTATTTATTCATACCAAACAATATAGTCCCAAAAGGGTACTATCTGGCAGTACTTAAAATCCTCCCTGCAAAAGTATCAGGGGAGGTCACGGGTTTAAAGTAACAGCGGTGGAAGGTCTTTTCGTTCCTCCAACCCGCTGTGGCCAGGATGTGATCCAAAGGTACTTCCATCCTTCTAGCCGCCGAGGTGGATGCTGCCCTGGTGGAGTGAGATTTATAAATGTTAGTATCCACCCCCGCCGCATCCAATACCACCCTTAACCATCTGGAAATGGTTTGCACTGTGACTCTATGATGGGGTTTCTTGTGACTGATGAGCAATGCTGTCTCCGTGCCCCTTAGATTTTTAGTAACTGAGATGTATCGTGAGATTAATGTAACGATACAAAGGCGAGAATCTGTTGGGTAAGCCAGAAACTCTAATGTATGACCAGACACTCCGGGACGATCTTGTTTCAATAGTCCCTGCACATAAAAAGTGACTTTATCACTGGTGGAGGTCATTGCATCCAAATTGAGTTTGTGCAGGGACTGGACCCGTTGTGCCGTGATAAGTGCCATAATCATGACCATTTTGTACGTGAGTTTTGCCAAAGGGAGTCCCGTGATAGGCGTCCATCCTCGTAGCATAGTCAAAACTGTGCTGATATCCCAAGTATGGCTGTATCTAGGCCTGGGGGGATTGGAATTGAATATTCCCCTCATAAATTTGGACACTAGGGGATGTGATCCAATGCCCAATTGGTCACTTCCCTGGCCCAGGTAGGATGATAGGGCACTCCTGGCACAGTTGATGGCACTGTAACTCAAACCCTCATCGAAATGAAGGGTAGCCAAAAATTCCAGCACTTCCGTAATAGTGGCGGTTTCATAAGTGGTGTTGGCTGAGACGCAGAATCCTTCCCATTTTCTGATGTAGGTCAGATACTGCTTCCTTGTGGACTCTCTGCAGGCTGCTGTGATGGTGTCAATGGTCCTGTTGGAGAGTCCGTATCCGTGAAGTGGCCGTTTTAAAATCTGCAAATCAATAGATCCATGCGATCATGACATGGGTGATGTTCCCCTGTAACAGGGTGAATGAGCAGACTTGGTCTTTTGTTCACCCTGATGCAGGGTTCTGTGGCCATCTTCCGTACCATAGGGAACCATGGTTGGGTAGGCCAGTCGGGCACCACCAAAATTCCCGATGCGGAGTCTTGCTTAATTTTCTGCAAGACCCGACTGATGAGGCAGAAAGGGGGAAATGCATAGCAAAATAGATCTCCCCAATGTAGCGAGAATGCATCCATCGCTACTGCCCCCGGGTCTGGTTCCCAAGCAACATATGTTGGTAGTTGGTGATTAAGCCTGGACGCGAAAAGGTCGATATCTGGTGTTCCATACCGTTCTACAATATCTGTAAACACACTCCGATCCAACATCCATTCTATGTTGTCGTTGAATTTACGTGATCTGGTGTCTGCCACTGTGTTTAGCTTCCCTGGAAGGTAAGTAGCTGATATCCAGATTTCTCTTTGCAGACACCAGTGCCAGATATTGTTTGCCAATTCATCACATGATATCGACTTAATACCGCCCATGTGGTTAATATAGGCTACCACCGTGGTGTTGTCAATTTGTATCCTTATATGGACTTTGTGCATATTAGTGCAGTATGCTTTAAGGCCGTGAAATGCTGCCAGCATTTCCGAATAGTTAATCCCCAAATTTTTGAAATGGGTTAACTCCTGTGCACTCCATCTACCTCCACAACTAGAGGTAGTGTTAGTAGCTCCCCACCCTTTGGCACTGGCATCTGTTTGTAAGGTGACCGAGGGATTGATGATAGTGATTGGTTTAGAGCAGTTTTGGGCATTGCCCATCCACCAATATAATTCGGCTTTTGCCTTCTCCGGTATTGTCATGGGCCTATCAAAATGGCCAGCATGATTTTTGAGCGCTGTAATTTTTGCTCTTTGTAAGTTTTGGTAATGTAAAGGCCCAAATTGTGCTCCAGGGAATGCAGCTACTATCTTTCCAATCACCCTGGCCACCTGTCGAATGGATGGATCCTTAGTGCCAAAGAGGCTCCTGCAAGCCTCTATCAGGTCCTCCACCTTGCTTGGTGGCAACGTGATAGACATTTGCCCAGAGTCAATGATGAACCCCAAGTACTTCATGGTAGTAGAGGGTTCCAATATAGATTTATCTGGATGTATAATGAAACCCAGCTTCTGAAAAAACCTTGGCTGGTTGGGGGTGTTCTGGGAGTGGCGCATCTTCCAAGAAGGCCGGCCTGGGCCATGGCCTAAAAAAGACCTTTGTGCAGGATTGCCGGCCTTCGAGCTTTCACCACCTGCAGACCTGGAATGGTAACTCTGCCTGGTGGATGTGTAGGGGTGCTGTCTTTGCGGGTAGTGGGGTTTAGGGAAGCTAGGTATCTTTATAAGGCCCAAAGCCTTTGCCTCCTCATCCAGGTCTTTAACCTGCTTAGGGAGATCTTCCCCGAACAGCAGGCTAGGAGGCTGAGTCTTCCCAGGCTTACACAACCCCGTAAACTTGGGGTTAAGCGCCGGCTTTATGATGCTTTTTCTAAAGTTGTTAATCTCGTACTGAGTGCTACACAGCAGAGCCAATGCATCTTGTAATTCCTCCGGCATATCCACACCCACTGCAGTTCTTGCCACTGCCGTAATTCCCGCGGTTAGGAGCTTCAGGATCCTCTGAAGTTTTATCTCCTGTCCTCTGCTCGATGGGCTCATATTCCCCCATATAGGGTTGTTTACTGCAGGGACATTCAATGAACTGCAGTTTGCTGGTGCCATGTATTTATCTGCCGTAGCATTTATGGCCTGTTCCTGCAGCTGGTTTGTTGCCATATAGTTAATACTGGCAGCCAGTTTGGGCTGGATGGGTAAGCCCTTCTGTTCGGGCATGGCATGCTTGTTCACCACATCCATGTAGCCTTCACACACCCCTGACACGGTCGGTGATTCAGCCAGCTACCCTTCTTCCGGGTCAGCCCAGTTCTGACCCTCAATGCTCCCCTGTATAGAGGGGGAGACATTAGGCAGTCCCCGGTAGGAACCTGCCGTGGGCCTGCTAGTGGGCCTACTGTGATCCTGCCCCTGCATTAGCAGGTCACGTTGGAGCAGCTGCTCCATCATCCGCTCCATGCGGGCAAGACGACCTCCGTCGCTGTCCGCGAACGGGGTGTCCTCGGGACCTGACTCCGCTGAGTCGGCCCCGGCCGACTTCCGGGTGGTTTTCCCGCCCGACCGTGGCGTACCAACGGTCCCAAAGGGCGAAAAGTCGGGAGCTGCAGGCAGAACCTGTAGCTCTGGAGAGGCGGCTCTCTGCTGGCTGCTATCCTTTGCAGCTGTTTTTGCCGCGGCTCTTTTTGATTTTCTTGCTTCCATCGCTGTTGTCGACTCACTCCTCCGGTGAGACTTACCTGGCGCAAGCTATTTAACTTGCGCTGGAGGAGCCCCGCTCCTCCCGACCGTCGCTTCCGCATGCGTACGACGATATGTCACGCATGCGTGCTGGCGGGGTCTTCACGTAGTCACTCACGTGACTCCGAAGTAAAATTACTAAACTATATGCCTACATTCAATTTTGAAAAACAGTTCCTATCTCCCTTATAGGTAGAGTAAATGCCATAAAGATGATCTTCCTTCCGCAAGTCCTATATTTATTTCGATACCGATATATCTCCCTAAAAGTTTTTATTAAATAATTGGTTCTACTATCACTAATTTTATTTGGGACTACAAAACCCATAGAATACACAAAAGACATGTGGAAATCCAAAGAAAATGGATCTCTTCCTAACTTTCTTTTTTACTACTGGGAAACTAACATTAAAAACATCATCTTCTGGTTGGACGATACATGTTAACAGGTAAATTGGTTAAAAATGGAGAGGGAAGATTGTTTGCCTTTTAATAGAGGCTCGATCCTCCTATCTCCAATACATTTGAATAAGTCAATGTATGAGCAAAATCCAATAATACACGGCACTCTACGTATCTGGAAACAGTTGAAGTTAAGTCTTAAACTGAGAAACCTGTCTCTTCTTCTGCCTATTGCAAACAATCCCTCGTTTAAACCGTCTACTTTAGATAGGGTGTTTGTTCAATGGAAAAACCTGGGCATTAATACTGTGGGAGACCTCTACAAGAAGGGGACACTCGCTTCTTTTCAAGACTACAAGAGAAATACCACTTGAACGCAAACAATCTTTTTAGATACTTTCAAATCCGAGATTAAGTGAAAACATACACACAAGATTGTCCTTTATGGGTCCAGATATATTAGACGATTGTTTGAATAGACATGCCGATACAAGTAACTTGATATCTTACATTTATAATACTCTTAAATATTGATACCCCACCTTCTGAGATTTATAGGTGAGCATGGGCAGACGAGTTGGGTTTACCTATTTCAAAAGATATATGGGAGGAAAGCCTATTATACATACATTACTGTTCTTTAAATGTCAGGCATTTTCTGATACAATTCAAAATATTGCATGGGTTATACTATTCAAAGACCAAATTGAATAAGATTTTTCCAACTGTCTCTTCTATCTGTGATAAATGTCACCTCCAAGAAGCTACCTTAACCCATTCCTTTGCACCCTGTATAAAAAAATTCAACACTTAAAATTCAATTGGAGTCAGATGCAAAATTAATAATTTTAGGAATGTCAGAGGGCTGCTCTAAGTTAACGACATTCCAAAGACGTTTCCTTGACTACGGCTTAATAACCGCGAAAAAACATATTCAAATTCTGGAAAAAGATAACAGTTCCCACAATGAAGATGTGGATCACAGAAATGACCGAGACACGACATTTTGAAAAAAAAGGCTTGTTTTTGCTGATAAATCAGACCAATTCTCCAAAACATGGTCTCCTTTCACTGAATTTCTTCAACCATGGAATGGTCAAACACAAATTTAAAACCGATGCGTGGGATGGGTGAGCGGGGGGGGGGGGGGGGGGGGATGATAGTGGGGCATATCTCCGTCTTTTTTTCTTGTCTCTCACTTCTTCGGCAGTTCAGGAGTTCAGGGTTTTTTTTCTTCTTTCTCTTATTTGTATTTTTCTTCTTTCTCTTCATTCTTTCCTTTTTACTTTAATAAAATAAACATTAAAAAAAACATTACAAAGACATGCAGGTTTGTAGGTTAATTGACCTGTAAATTGCCCCAAGTTGCAAAGTATGGGTTGAAAAAGTGGGATAATGACAGTGAACGACTGACCAATGGTTGGTGTCGACGCGGTGGGCCGAAGGGCCTGTTTCCATGCTGTATCTCTAAAAAACAGAATAATGAGTTGAATAATAGATGCATGGCCCCTTTAAGGGGGTGGGCGGGAACATTGAACCCAGAGGCACCAATAGTGGACGATTGAAAGCACACCTATTCAGCACACCATAAAGTCGGGTAAAGACACTCTTTGGTTTGCCCGAAACTTGGTCTCCCAGCACAGCGAGATGACCTTCAGGGAATGTTGCCTACTGGCCCGCTCCTGACTGCAGGAGTACATGCTAAGGGATGCACTGAAGCTTGGTGCAGCCAATGCCAAGGCTCTGAATGGGGGGATCACAGTCTAGGGTACTTCCGCTGCTGGACATTGAGGGGCAGAGTATGATGGGGATACCCCTCAAACAAGGGCAGGGATATCAAGCCACAAGGGCACCTGAGTGGCAATAGTGTGATACATAGAACATAGAACAATACAGTGTTCAAGAAGGAACTGCAGATGCTGGAAAATCGAAGGTAGACAAAAGTGCTGGAGAAACTCAGCAGGTGAGGCAGCATCTATGGAGTGAAGGAAATAGGCCACGTTTTGGGCCGAAACCCTTCTTCAGACTCTTTTGTCCACCATAGAACAATACAGCACAAGAATAGACCAATTGGCCCACATTAAACATATTAAACATAGTATTAAACATAGTGCCAAGATCAACTCTTTTCTGCCGATCCTTATCCCTGCATATCCATGTGTCCATCCAAATGTCTCTTAAATTGCTACTATTATACTAACCCCTATTTTGGATGTTATATTTGCAGCTTTTCTTCTTTAGTCCTACCGAAGTCTTTCGCGCAGAGGAGGACTGCATAAAGAAAAAGGGAAGTGCTAACACGCAGAGAAACACGGATTCGATCGGACCCTGAGTGCTGTGTGTGTGGAGTTTACATGTTCTCCCTGTGACCGCATGGGTTTCCTCCTAAATCCCAAGGACATACAGGTCTGTAGGTGAATTGGCCCCTGGAAATAGTCTCAAATGTGTAGGGAAAGTGGGATAACACAAAACTATGTAAATGAGTGATCAATGGAGTCAGTGCGCTGAAGTTAATATTTTAATGGGATCTCCAAACTAAAAAAAACTAAAAGGAAAGACACAAAATGCTGGAGTAACTTAGCGGGACAGGCAGCATCCCTGGCGAACGGACAGGCGACATTTCGGATCGCGGCCTTTCAGTCTGATCGCAGGGACCCCTGCAAATACTCTGAAGAATTTTCCTAACTCGAAACGTTCCAATCCATGTTCTCCAGGGATGCTGCCTGACCCACTAAGTTACTCCAGCACTTTGCCTCTATCCTAAAACTCTAACACTATATGTATTTGGAGATTTTGCATGTTTTTTGTGTATATATTAAAAAATTCTGAATAAAGTTGATTTCTGATATTAAAAAGTCCATCCAAATCCTGTTGGAATCTATGAGGCGGTGGGGGATGGGGTGGAGCGGGGGGGGCAGACTCTGGGCCTGTAGCTAATCGGGTCAGCCATTGAGTGCGGGTTAAACAGTGCCGGTACAAAGGGCGGGAGGAGGGTCTGCTGCATCACTCACCTGGGGCACTGGGATTGTTGCAATGGATGGGCTGTGGGCCTTGGGTTTGGTCCTTGTCGTGGTTTATTAAGCACAGCTGCCTCTTCCCCTCTCCCTGCCAAAAATGGCTGGCTGCAACCCCAGTGCCACAAAGACTGTGGGTTTGCAGGGATTTCTGGCCAGGAAATTTTCTGTGGGATTTCTGTGCAGTGAGGCTGTTGCTCTAATGTGGGGAGAGCAGATGTGTCGCCGTGAAGTTTAGGAGAATTTAAAAAAATATCATGTTGAAGACCTCCTTCGACTATGTTGAAGGCCTCCTTCGACTATGTTGAAGACTAGCTTCGACTAGCTTTAGGAAAATTGGACACCGAATAGTGGAGAGTGAAGACGACCTCCTTCGATCTCCTTTGACCTTCCTACGACTATGATGAAGACTATCTACGACTACCTTCGACTATCTTCGATTACCTCCGACTACCCGCGATTACCTATGAATAAAATGCTGACCTACTATGACCTACTTCGACTAAACCTACGAGTAAAAAAAGTATCGATTTTTTCCATGGCGACCTTTTTTTACTCGCAGGCATTTTGAATATGTTGAAACATGTTGAAAAATACGCCGCAACCTAGCTGAGCCCTCGAGTATGCGGGGACTACTCTCGAGCATGAAGGAGAGTTACAAAGACCTCCTAGGACCTCGTGTCGACCATTCTGCGAGCATGAGTCGAGGGCAAACTCGCCAGAACTCGCAGATTAGGTCGCCGCAGTGGGACAGCCCCTCGAGTCTGCACGAGTGCAGTAAGGGACAGGTAATATGAAATATTTGCTTGCAGCAGTATTACAGGCGTATTGACTCAGACAACACACAAAATTATGAATTATGCCAAACTATGTGAAAAGAAAAAGACATTGGTGCAAAAATGCACAATTAGAAAAATAAGTCAATAGCAATACAAGAGGTGGTCCATAGTGTTCCATTGTCAAGTTAGGATTAGGGTTGTTGCAGGTCGGTTCACAAACCTGATGGTTGTAGGAAAGTAGCTGTTGCTGAACCTGGTGGTGTGGGACTTCAGGCTTCTGTACCTCCTGCCCAACAGTAGCAGCGAAAAGAGGGCATGGCACAGATAATGGGGATTCTGGATACAAAAGACCCAACCAAGTTCTTACTAGCAGCATGGTTTTGATAATTGTTTTCATCCAAACCATCTGACCAACGATGACCTCAAAATGCTGACGGCATCTTGGTAATGGTGTCAGAACTGAAAGGTAATAGTCGTAGAGTCATGGAGCTACACAACATGCAAACAGGCCCTGGGAAAATTTAAAGGACTCGAGGCAGGGCAATATTTTTTACACACAGAGTAATGAGTGCCTGGAACACACTGCTAGCGGTGGTGGAGGAGGCAGATACGACAGTTGCATTTAAAAGGCTTTTAGAAATAGGCACATGATTATATTGGGAATAAAGAATGTAGATCACGAGCAGGCAGAGATCGGTTTAACCTGACTGCATCATGTCTGCCACAGACATTGTGGGACAAATCCTGTGCTGTACCGTTCTATATTTGGTTAAGTGTACTGACCGAATCCCAAGGATTGTTTTATCGTTTTTTAAAAGTTATTTTGTGATACAGCGCTGAAACAGGCCCTTCGGTTCACCGACTCCGCACCGACCAATGATCCCCGCACATTAACATTATCCTAATTACACAATTTTTCCATTTACACCAAGCCAATTAACTTATGTCTTTGGCGTATGGGAGGAAACCAAAGATCTTGGAGAAAACCCACGCAGGTCATAGGGAGAACGTACAAACTCTGTACAAACAGCATCCGTAGTCCAGATCTGGTGTTGCAAGCGCTGTAAGGAAGCAATTCTACCACTGCGCCACCGTGCTGTTCTGTTCTGCTAACTGATGCAATAAGGCAGATTGTATGATGCTGACATTCGCAGGCACCTGGGTATTCCTGTGCACGAGTTACTGAAAGTCAACATGCAGCTGCCAACATCGATTAAGAGGGGAAATTGTATGCTGTCCTTTAATATGGAAGAATTGGAATACAGGAAGTTCTGCCATAATATGGGTTACCATAATGCAAAATAGATTTAAGGCCATTAGAGCATTACAAAGTGGTATGTTATGCAGCCCAAATAGGGTTATAGCACGATTTTGATTGGGAACTAGCGACTCAATTAAAAACTAACTTGGAAGTTGGCCAGCAGAAAAAAAGCAGTCTTGGATTTAAAAATAGTATAGGGGAAAAAAAAAAATTGTTTTCAGAAAACCTCGCATTAATTAGACATCGTAGTCTCTTAAGAACACAGCGAACTTTTCATCATCATGTAGAAAATGAGAAGGGAAGGAAAAAGCACAAAATGTCTGTGAAAAGCGTGAGAGATTAAACATCAAGAAGGAACCATAATGCTCGGTGAAAGATGGCAATGATGAGTGCTCCCTCTCATTTCCTTTTTCTGCCTTTATGTCCCGTCACGGAACTTCCTTTTGATCCCACCACCCCACAACCCATTTCTTTGTCCATCTTTAACTTCTCCCAGTGCTCGAGAGAGACCAGCAACATGAAGCATGAGCAGTATTCCTCTCTGCACAGATGCTGCCCGACCTGCTGAATCTTTTCAGCGTCTTCTCTCTTGCGTAACAATTTGGATTGGAGATGCCATTATTATAATTCTACCTAAAAGGACGTACACCGGTTTTTATCTTTTAGCTGGCATAGTTTTATTGACTCAGTGTGGTTCGGTGAAAACCCTTCATGTCGATGCTTATCCAATGACAGCTATGGATGACTGTGGCTTCCACAGGAATTTCTCAAGTCGATGTACCTCATGAATTGAACCGTCAGTCAGCTGAATGAAACAGAATCATACTCCGCAGGAGACTTGGATCTTTGAAGTTCACTACCCTCACTGCACTAGGCGGATACTTTGTACAGGTGCTCCATTAATTCATAGATCTGGAATAGGCATTTCCCATGCCTAACTCTTGGTTCAATCAATTTGATTTTGTCCATTTTCCCGTATCTGGGGAATAATTTGATAATTTTATGTTAATATTAGGAAATGGAAAGAGAAAGATACACAGTTCTAGAAGATCATGTTTTTTTGATGCTGGCTTCTATCTAAACCATAGGTGGGGAAGGAGGATAACTCGTCATAAAGTCAGCATGGAAACAGGCCTTTCAGTCCAACTCGTTCATGTTGAACAAGATGCCATATCCAAACTGGTTCCATCTGCACTTGCCTGCCTCATAGCCCTCTAAATCTCTCCTTTCTATGTACCTGTTCAAATGTCCTTTAAATGCTGTATTTATACCTGCCTCAACTATCTCCTCTGGCAGCTCATTCCATATACTTACCATCCTCTGTGTGGAAAACGTTTCCGCTCAGATTCCCATTGTCGTTCCCCTCTCACCTTAAACTTATGTCCTCTAGTTCTTGATTCCCCTACTCTGGCATAAAAACGGTGTGCACTCACCCTATCTATGCCCTTTGTGATTCTGTACACAAGACCACCCCTCAGTCTTCTACGCTCCAAGGAATAAAGTCCTAGTCTGGCCAAGCTCTCCCTCGAGTCCTGGCAACATCTTTGTAAACAATGAAGCTACTTGTTCTGAGATTAGATGGCTGAAGGAAATTACCTTGGGAAATGATTGACTCCCCAGTTTAACTAGCTAATCCCTCTAACCCGCCTCTTTAGACAAAGACCAATAAGCAAGACAATGGATTGCACCATCCGTACAAGTAATTTGTTTCTTTAAGTTCTTTTGTACAATTATTTTCTCCTGGAATTTACATAAGAAAACCCAATTTATGTTACATTAACTCAAACCTTGACTTGGGGCAGTGTGGATGAGGTGGGGGTTGAGCAAAATAACTCACCTGTATTTTTTAATAGCATACCTTAAAAATAATACCTTTGTGTGGTTGTTCACACGTTGCCATGTAATGCAATAGGTTGTATCGTCATCGCATTAACCTTAACATCATTCTTGTTTGCAAAGCCCTCTGAATTGTCATTGGATTTTTTTTTCAGTACTTGTAAGATTAAGGTCTTTTTCGTTGAGGCAGTTTGCTAGCTTTTGGGTCTGCATTTCTTCTTTCATTGCCTACATATAAGAGAACAAGCAGGTACTTCAATTCTTAGACTAAACAACTTAAATTAATTTTGAGCCATAATTCTTCATTGTTTCACATTCCATGGGCCAAAGATGCCAAGAGCATTGTTGTTTAATTAATGTGCGAAGGACTATCAAGTCACTCGTGAGAAAACATCGCAATAGCCATCTCCACATTATTATATGGAAGTGTGAAGAGATCTGGCATGTCGCCGAATGCCCTCTCAAACCTTTACGTTTGTATGTCATAATAATAAACCTGTATGTTGGAAAGCATACTGACTGGTTGCATCATGGAATGGTTCAGTAACTCGAATGATCAAGGACAAAGGAGACTACGGAAAGTGGTGGACATGGCCTGGTCCATCATTGGTACTGACCTTCCCACCATCGAAGGGATCTCCAGGAAGCACTGCAAGGAGGCAGCAATTATCATTATATCACTATCACCACCCCCGACATATTAGGAATATTGTGTGCAGTTCTGGTCGCCCCATTACAGGAAGAATGTGGAGCCTTTGGAGATGGTCCAGAGGAGGTTTAGCATGATGCTGCCCAGATCAGGGGATATTAGCTATAAGGAGAGTTTGGGCTAACTTGGATTGTTTTCTCTGAAGCGTCAGAGGTTGAGAGGACCTGGTAGAAACATACAAAATTATGAGAGGTAGGGTAGCAAGATTTTTATTGTAATGGTACCTCCTCGTGGAATGTACATTTGACAATGAACTTGGCTCAAACTCCTCCTAGATTCTACCATTCACCTACACATTGAGAGTAATTTAAAGTACTCAATTAACCTACCAACTGCATCACTTTGGAACACGGGAGGAAACCGAAGCACCCGGAGGAAACCCACGCAGTCACAGGGACGAGACAGGGTCCAGAACAAGGGGTCACAGTCTAAGGATAAGGGGGAATTCCTTTAGGACCGAAATGAGGAAAACATTCTTTACACAGAGAGTGGTGAGTCTCTGGAATTCTCTGCCACAGAAGGTAGTTGAGGCCAGTTCATTGGCTATATTTAAGAGGGCGTTAGATGTGGCACTTGTGGCTAAAGGGATCAGGGGGTATGGAGAGAAGGCAGGTACGGGATACTGAGTTGGATGATCAGCCATGATCACATTGAATGGCGGTGCAGGCTCGAAGGGCCGAATGGCCTACTCCTGCACCTATTTTCTATGTTTCTATGTTTCTATGATATTAACACAGTGTAATATATGTTTCTGGCCGACTCTTGTTATGAAGGCCAACATGCCATTTGCTTTCTTCACTGTCTGCACCTGCATGCTTACTTTCATAGACTGATGTACAAGGACCCCCAGAGCCTGTTGTACTTCCCCTTTTCCCAACTTGACGCCATTTAGATAGTAATCTGCCTTCCTGTTTTTGCTACCAAAGTGGATAACCTCACATTTATCCGCATTAAACTTCATCTGCCATGCATCTGCCCACTCCCCCAACCAGTCCAAGTCACCCTGCACTCTCATAGCATCCTCCTCACAGTTCCCACTTCCATCCAGCTTTGTGTCATCTGCACATTTGCTAATGTTGCTTTGAAACCCATTTACCATGGCAGCACCCATTTCTCCCACAATCCTGCCTCTCCTTCCCCCACCCTCCGTACCCCCTTCCACCTATATCTCTCCCTCTGCCTTCAAACATCACTCCTCTCCTCTCCTTATCTGACACCTTTTTTCATCTTGTGCTTTTGCCCATCCTTCTAACAATCAACTCCCCTCACCTGTGTTCATCTTGCACTTCATTGTGTTCATCAAGGCTTTGTCCTGCCCCATCTCTCTTTTCCAGTTTTCCCACCCCTACTACAGAAGAATGGCTCTGGACCAAAATGTTGCCAGTTCATTCCCTCCCCAGATGCTGCCTGGCCCATTGAGTTCCTTCAGCATTTTGTGTTCTTCTCAAGATTCCAGCATCTGCATTTCCTTGTGCTCTGAAGGAACTTGCTGTTGGTTACTGAAACAGTCAACAAGAGAAGCTGGTGGGCTTGGAAGCCAAATAATCCAAAGCCCTGATGACGTTCATCTCGGACTTTGAATGAACTGGCTTTCACAATACTAGATTCTGTTGTTATTGTTTTCCACGATTCAGTAGTTTCTTGAATTAGTGTCGTATAGTCATATATGTACACAGCAGTGGCCCAATTTGGCCAGGCCGATCAAATTGCCTCGTCAAACTAGTCCCACTTGCATGCGCTTGGCTCATGTCCGTCCAAACCTCTCCTATCCACATACGGTGCATTAAGAAAGTATTCATATAAAGAAACCACTGGGTCTCTGCTGGGGTTCTGAGTCTCCCGTTGGCGGAGGGCGGTCAGGCGCTGGTCTGTATTCGTACCCAGGTGGCGGCTCTCCGACTCAGGACCCTGCGGAGGTACGTCTACACAGACTACCCTCCTAAATGGCACATGCTGGCAACGTACTTTTTCCGCCAGGGGCGCTGCCTTCAAGAGGGCTCACGGCTCCCAGTAGCGGGTATGAGTCGACGCGCTAGGCGGGAGTTGCCTGGCTTTTACCGTGATCTCCTGAAGGTCAGGAACTTGGTCACCTTCAGCCAGGGTGCTGCTCCTCAGGGGGTGGGGGGTGTTGTGGCTGTGACGGTGGGTGTCCAGGAGAGGCGTGTGCGTGGAGCGATTCCGGATGAGCTTACCCCCGCTCAATCGGAATTGTTCATAGGACCCATGGCCCGGGTCCCTCCCAGAGAGCCAGCCCCACGCAACATGAGCCGCCTTTACGAGATGCCCAGCGTGCCGTTCCGTGAGGCGGAGAGGTGTGTGTTGTACAGGCTGCTCTTGCACACTCTCCACTTCCTCACCCTCGTCTTCCGTCCTGACACACCCTGGCGGTCCGTGTTACCTGACGAGGGGAGCGGTCCCCAGTGGAGGTCTCTCTACAAGGGAGTCCTTCCCCTTTACATTGGGGACCTGGGGTGGAGAGTGTTGCACAAAGCTGTGGCCTGTAAGAAGTATTTGAGCCGGTTCACGGACTCGTCCGCCGCCTGTCACTTCTGCGGCGAGGAGGAGTCCGTGTTCCATATGTACATGCAGTGTGAGAGGTTGCAGCCCCTGTTTGAGTATCTTAAGGGGCTGCTCCTCAAGTTTTGGCTCCATTTTCGACCAACACTGTTTATTTTTGGGCACCCGGTACAGAGGGGGGAGGGTCGGGAGGGAGGAGGGGGTCTCCCTGTCGGTCTGCTCCTGGGCCTGGCCAAGATGGCCATTCGCGGGTCCAGGCAGCGGGCAGTCGACGGACGCACAGCAGTCGACTGCCTGCCCCTTTTCCGGGGTTATGTCCGTGCCCGCGTGTCCCTGGAGAGGGAACACGCGGTGTCCACAGGGACTGTGGGGGCCTTCTGTGAGCGCTGGTCACCGCAGGAGGTGGAATGTTTTATTGATGAAAATGTTAATGTTTTAATTTGAAATTTCTTTGTAAGATGCCAGTTTAGGCATTCTTTGATTGTGTTTGTAATTGTATTTGTTTGTTTGATTAAAACATTTTGTAAAAAAAAAAGAAAGTATTCAGACCCCTTCACTTTTTCCACATTTTGTTACGTTACAGCCTTATTCTAAAATGGATTAAATTCATTTTTTGAATCATCAATCTACACACAATACCCCATAATAAAAAAGCGAAAATAGGTGTTTAGAAATTTTTGCAAAGTAATTAAAAAGAAATAACTGAAATATCACATTTACATAAGTATTCAGACCCTTTACTCAGTACTTTGTTGAGGCACCTTTGGCAGCGATTACAGCCTCAAGTCTTCTTGGGTATGACGCTACAAGCTTGGCGCACCTGCATTTGGGTAATTTCTCCCATTCTTCTCTGCAGATCCTCTCAAGCTCTGTCAGGTTGGATGGGGAGTGTCGATGCACAGCTATTTTCAGGTCCCTCCAGAGATGTTCGATCAGGTTCAAGTCCGGGATCTGGCTGGGCCACTCAAGGACATTCACAGACTTGTCACAAAACTATTCCTGCGTTGTCTTGTCTGTGTGCTTAGGGTTGTTGTCCCGTTGGAAGATGAACCCCCGCCCCAGTCTGAGGTCCAGAACGCTCTGGAGCAGGTTTTCATAAAGGATCTCTCTGTACTTTGCTCCGTTCATCTTTCCCTCAATCCTGACTAGTCTCACAGCTGCTGAAAAACATCCCCACAGCATGATGTTGCCACCACCATGCTTCACTGCAGGTATGGTATTGGCCAGGTGATGAGCGGTGCCTGGTTTCCTCCAGACATGACACTTGGCATTCAGGCCAAAGAGTTCAATCTTGGTTTCATCAAACCAGAGAATCTTGTTTCTCGTGCCTTTTGGCAAACTCCAAGCAGGCTGTCGTGTGCCTTTTACTGAGGAATGGCTTCCGTCTGGCCACTCTACCGTAAAGACCTGATTGGTGGAGTGCTGCAGATATAGTTGTCCTTCCAGAAGATTCTCCCATCTCCACAGAAGAACTCTGGAGCTCTGTCAACGTGACTAGCGGGTTCTTGGTCACCTCCCTGACCAAGGCCCTTCTCCCCCTATTGCTCAGTTTGGCCGGGCGGCCAGCTCTATGAAGAGTCCTGGTGGTTCCAAAGTTCTTCCATTTAAGAATGACGGAGTCCACTGTGCTCTTTGGGACCTGCAATGCTGCAGAAATTGTTTTATACCCTTCCCCAGATCTGTGTCTCAACACAATCCTGTCTCAGAGGTCTACGACCAATTCCGTCGTCTTCATGGCTTGGTTTTTGCTCTGACATGCACTGTCAACTGTGGGACCTTATACAGACATATGTGTGCCTTTCCAAATCATGTCCAATAAATTTAATTTACCACTGGTGGCCTCCAATCAGGTTGTAGAAACATCTCAAGGATAATCAATGGAAACAGGATGCACTTGAGCTAAATTTTGAGTGTCATAGAAACATAGAAACATAGAAAATAGGTGCAGGAGTAGGCCATTCGGCCCTTCGAGCCTGCACCGCCATTCAATGTGATCATGGCTGATCATCCAACTCAGTATCCCGTACCTGCCTTCTCTCCATACCCCCTGATCCCTTTAGCCACAAGTGCCACATCTAACGCCCTCTTAAATATAGCCAATGAACTGGCCTCAACTACCTTCTGTGGCAGAGAATTCCAGAGACTCACCACTCTCTGTGTAAAGAATGTTTTCCTCATTTCGGTCCTAAAGGAATTCCCCCTTATCCTTAGACTGTGACCCCTTGTTCTGGACTCCCCCAACATCGGGAACAATCTTCCAGCATCTAGCTTGTCCAACCCCTTAAGAATTTTGTAGGTTTCTATAAGATCCCCCCTCAATCTTCTAAATTCCATCGAGTACAAACCGAGTCTATCCAATCTTTCCTCATATGAAAGTCCTGACATCCCAGGAATCAGTCTGGTGAATCTTCTCTGTACCCCCTCTATGGCAAGGATGTCTTTCCTCAGATTTGGAGACCAAAACTGTACGCAGTACTCCAGGTGTGGCCTCACCAAAACCCTGTACAACTGCAGTAGAACCTCCCTGCTCCTATACTCAAATCCTTTCGCTATGAATGCTAACATACCATTTGCTTTCTTCACTGCCTGCTGCACCTGCATGCCTACTTTCAATGACTGGTGTACCATGACACCCAGGTCTCGTTGCATCTCCCCCTTACCTAATCTGCCACCATTCAGATAATAGTCTACCCTCATGTTTTTGCCACCAAAGTGGATAACCTCACATTTATCCACATTGTACTGCATCTGCCATGCATCTGCCCATTCACTCAGCCTATCCAAATCACCCTGCAGCCTCCAAGCATCCTCCTCACACCTAACTATACCCCCCAGCTTGGTATCATCTGCAAATTTGGAGATGTTGCATTGAATTCCCTCGTCCAAATCATTAATATATATTGTAAATAGCTGGGGTCCCAGCACTGAGCCTTGCGGCACCCCACTAGTCACTGCCTGCCATTCTGAAAAGGACCCGTTTACTCCTACCCTTTGCCTCCTGTCTGCTAGCCAGTTCTCTATCCACATCAATACTGAACCCCCAATACCGTGTGCTTTAAGTTTGTATGCTAATCTCTTATGCGGGACCTTGTCGAAAGCCTTCTGAAAGTCTAGATATAACACATCCACTGGTTCTCCCTTATCAACTCTACTAGTTACATCCTCGAAAAATTCTATCAGATTTGTCAGACATGATTTACCTTTCGTAAATCCATGCTGACTTTGTCCAATGATCTCACCACTTTCCAAATGCGCTGCTATCCCATCTTTAATAACTGACTCCAGCAGTTTCCCCACTACCGATGTTAGACTAACTGGTCTGTAATTCCCCGCTTTCTCTCTCCCTCCTTTTTTAAAAAGTGGGGTTACATTAGCTACCCTCCAATCCTCAGGAACTACTCCAGAATCTAAGGAATTTTGAAAAATTATCACTAATGCATCCACTATTTCTGTGGCTACCTCCCTGAGTACTCTGGGATGCAGACTATCTGGCCCTGGGGATTTATCGGCCTTCAATCCGTTCAATTTACCCAACACCACCTCCCGGCTAACCTGGATTTCACTCAGTTCCTCCATCTTATTTGACCCCCGTTCCACTGCTATTTCCGGCAGATTATTTATGTCTTCCTTAGTGAAGACAGAACCAAAGTAGTTATTCAATTGGTCTGCCATGTCCTTGTTCCCCATGATCAATTCACCTGTTTCTGACTGCAAGGGACCAACATTTGTTTTAACTAGTCTCTTTCTCTTTACATATCTATAAAAACTTTTGCAGTCAGTTTTTATGTTCCCTGCCAGTTTCCTTTCATAATCTATTTTCCCTTTCCTAATTAAGCCCTTTGTCCTCCTCTGCTGGATTCTGAATTTCTCCCAGTCCTCCGGTAGGCTGCTTTTTCTGGCAAATTTGTATGCCTCATCCTTTGTTTTTATACTATCCCTGATTTCCCTTGTTATCCATGGATGCACCACCTTCCCCGATTTATTCTTTTGCCAAACTGGTATGAACAACTTTTGTACTTCATCCATGCAGTCTTTAAATACCTTCCATTGCACATCCACTGTCAACCCTTTAAGAATCACCTGCCAGTCTATCTTGGCCAATTCACATCTCATACCTTCAAAGTTACCTTTGTTCAAGTTCAGAACCCTTGTTTCTGACTTAATTTTGTCACTCTCCATCCTAATGAACAACTCAACCATATTATGGTCACTCTTGCCCAAGGGGCCACGCACAACAAGACTGCTAACTAACCCTTCCTCATTACTCAATACCCAGTCTAGAATAGCCTGCTCTCTCGTTGGTTCCTCCACATGTTGGTTAAGAAAACTATCCCGCATACATTCCAGGAAATCCTCTTCCTCAGCACCCCTGCCAATTTGATTCACCCAATCTACATGCAGATTGAAGTCACCCATTATAACCGTGTTACCCTTGTTGCACGCATTTCTAATTTCCTGTTTGATGCCATCCCCAACTCCAATACTACTGTTAGGTGGCCTGTACACAGTTCCCACTAGCGTTTTCTGCCCCTTAGAGTTTCGCAGCTCTACCCATATCGATTCCACATCCTCCACGCTAATGTCCTTCCTTTCTATTGCATTAATCTCCTCTCTCACCAGCAACGCTACCCCACCTCCTTTTCCTTTTCGTCTATCCCTCCTGAATATTGAATATCCCTGGATGTTCAGCTCCCAGCCTTGGTCATCCTGGAGCCAAGTCTCCGTGATTCCAACTATAGCATAGTCATTAATCGCTATCTGCACCTTCAACTCATCCACCTTATTACGAATGCTCCTCGCATTGAGACACAAAGCCTTCAGGCTTGTTTTTACAACACTCTTACTCCTTATACAATTATGTTGACAAGTGGCCCCTTTCACATCGATCCCTATTACACTTGGCCATACTCTCCTATCCCTTTGTGAGCTTTCTTCCCCGTTAATTCTGAGGTCATTAACCATCGCTTTACTCTCTTTCCCTCTAACTCCGTCCTCGACTATCCCATTTGATACCCCACCCCCCTTATTCAGTTTAAAACCATCCGTGTAGCAGTGGCAAACCTGCCGGCCAGAATGCTGGTCCCCCACCTGTTAAGATGCAATCCGTCCCTTTTGTACAGTTCCCCCTTACTATAAAAAAAAAATCCCAGTGATTTAAGAATCTAAATCCCTGCCCCCTGCACCAGTTCCTCAGCCACACATTCAGGTCCCATATCTCCCTGTTCCTGCTCTCGCCAGCACGAGGAACTGGAAGCAAACCGGAGATAACAACCCTGGAAGTCCTGCTTTTCAGCATTTTTCCGAGCTCTCTGAAGTCCCGCTGCAAAAAATTCATCTCCTTCTTTCCAACATCATTTGTGCCAACATGCACGACCACTTCCGGCTGGTCACCTTCGCCCTTGAGCATTGTCTGCACTATTGTGTCATAGCAAAGGGTCTGAATACTTATGTAAATGTAATATTTCAGTTATTTCTTTTTAATTACTTTGCAAACATTTCTAAACCCCTGTTTTTGTTTTTTTCTTATGGGGTATTGTGTGTAGATTGATGATAACAAAAATGAATTTAATCAATTTTAAAATAAGGCTGTAACGTAACAAATGGTGGAAAAAGTGAAGAGGTCTGAATACTTTTTGAATGCACTGTATCTACCTCCATCACCCTATGTCTAATAAACCTGCCCCACACATCCCTAAACTATCCCCCTCTTTAAACCTATGCCATAAAGAGCATAAGGCACAGAAGCAGATTTAGGTAATTCAGCCCATCAATTCTGCTCTGCCATTCAGTCATGGTGATCTATCTTCCCCTCTCAATCCCATTCTCCTGACCTCTCCCCATAACCTTCCTAATCATGAATATACCCCATAGTCTTTGATATTTTTACCCTGGCAAAAAAAAGGTTTTTGACTTGTTGCCGTTGCTTTTCATTAACAGCTTAGCTTTTTGAGAATATTTTAGCCCAGAAATCAAAGCCATTTCACATTTTAATGCAAATACATCCAACTATTTTAGGTGAAGGTGCCAACACAGCCTCGTGTGTTAACCGTTAACATGCCACAGTTCTCTATGTTCAAGGCGTTCCATATTGTACTTACCTGGACCAGTTGGCCGCCGCACTGGTGAAGGTATTGAACTTGGACTCGCACCTGACCCATAAGATCTGGGCGGGGCCACTGTTATTAACACAGAATATAGTATTAAATGTGAGTCGGTACACATGCAAAAATATTTCTAATGTGCGCACATTGAATGTGATATATTAAAATTAGTAAATATAGGGGCTCTCCCACTGCGGTGACCTAATTCGCGAGTTTAGAAGAATTTAGGAGAGTTTGAAAAAATGTCATGTTGAAGACCTCGTTCGATTGTGTAGAAGACCTCCTTCGCCTATGTTGAAGACTAGCTTCAACTAGCTTCGGGAAAATTGGACACCGAATAGCGGAGAGTGAAGACGACCTCCTTAGATCTCCTTCGACTATGTTGAAGACTATCTACGACTACCTTCGACTAGCTTCGACTACCTTCGACTACCCTCGATTACCTACGAATAACATGCCGACCTACTACGACCTAGTTTGACTAAACCTACGAGTATAAAAAGCATTGATTTTTTTCCATGGCAAACTATTTTTACTCTCGGGCATTTTTCAACATGCTGAAAAATACGCCATGACCTAGCTGAGGCCTCGAGTATGTGGGGACTACCCTCTCGCATGAAGGAAAGTTACAAAGACCTCCTAGGACCTCGTGTCGACCATGCTGCGAGTATGAGTCGAGGGTAAACTCACCAGAACTCGCGGATTAGGTCGCCGCAGTGGGACAGGCCCTTTAAGGTTCTCTTGGTACAATAAAATGTTATTTAACCTTCAGCCAATTTTGGATCTCTTCCCAGTAAAACTTAAAATCATTCACCTCCTGCAATACCCATTCACACAGAAGGTGGTGGGGAAATGGAACGATCTGCCAGAGAAAGTAGTTGAGGCATGTACAATAATATCAAAAAACATTTGGACAGGTACACAGATAGGAAAGGTTTGGAAGGACGTGAGCCAAATGCAAGCAAATGGGACTAGCATAGATGGGGAATCTTGGTCAGCACGGACGAGTTGGGCTGAAGGACCTGCATCCATGATGAACGACTCTATTCAACATCAAAGACTGATCAAGGACTGAGAGTGAAAGGGTCACAAGCAGGAAGTTATTATAAAACAGGTGAATGAGAGGAGAGGAGACGAGCAAAGGGAATGGGAGAGTCAATGCTTGCTTGGCCAGGTTGCCTTCATTGAGAAGGGTATTGAGTACAAATGTTTGGACATCATGGCTTACAAGGTGTTGGTGAGACCACACATGGAATACTGAGTGCTGTTCCTGTTGCCTAGTTATAGGAAGAATGTCATGAAGTTGGAGAGGGTGCAGAAGAGATTCACCAGGATGTCATGTGCTCTTGCGGGGCTTGAGTTACAGATAGAGGTGGATTGGCTGGGACATTTTTACTTTGGAGCATTGTGGCTAAGGGGGGGGGGGGACTACAAAATTGTGAGGAGCGGGGAGACAGTGAATGCTCACAGCCTTTTCCCCCCAAGGTAGAGGATTCTAATACTAGAGGGTATTCTGTATTTGGAACAAGCTGTCAGGGGAAGCTGTAAAAGCAGACACAATTGCGACTTTCAGAAGACAATTGGACAGATATATAGAAAAGAAGTGCTTATAGAAATATGGGCCAAATACAGGCAAATGGGACTAACCTGGTATGCCAACTAGGACAGGATGCAAAAGGCACTGTTTATGTGCTGTGCACCTCAATGTCTCCATAAATCGTAAAATACAGAATTGCTAAAAATAACAGGCAGTGCTTGCTGTTCAAGGGTTTCTGTTCTTCTTGTACTTACGTTGGCTGGGTTTGGATTGCCACGTTGGGATTGGGGATCCTCTCATAGGGCAAACCTGAGGCTGATCCTCACCAGGTGCTGTTTGCACAGAATACAATGTTCAGTGTGAGCGTTTGTACACAAATGAAATTGACTTTGCAGCTGCCTCACAGAGATATAATGCACATTTAGTGAATAATTAAGTTTGCTCTTGCTACAGTCAAATGTTACTTAATTATTGCCAGTTTTAGACTGCAGAAACAAAACACAAAGCTCTGGAGCAACACAGTTGGTTAGGCAGCATTGGTAGTGGGAATGGAAAACCAACCTCTCTTTTCCAGCTCTCTCCCCCCACTACCATCAGTCTGAAGAAGGGTCCCAACCCAAAATGTTGCCTATCCATTCCCTTCACAGATGCTACCTGACCCACTGTGTTACTCCAGCGCTTTGTGCTTTGTTCAGCTTCTGCAGCTCCTCGTGTCTCTTAGTCACCGGAAATCTCTGCCAAGTAAACACTGCTTCGTGCAAGTTATATTTATCTCCTGCGACATTACTGTTAATGATTGATAAGGACCGAGAGAGAAAGAAACTGATGGCCAGTTGATGCGAGAAAGTTATTGAACATTTTTATCAGAGACAAAATAAGAAAAATGTAGGTTAATCAAAGAAAGCCAGCATGGATTTACTGACGACGAATGAACAAATGTTGATCAAGGCATACTGACAGTAATAATGGCACATTTGGATAGCAGTAAAAGGATTGGTCCAAGTCAACATGGATTTATGAAGGGGAAATCCTGTTTGACTAATCTTCTGGAACTTTTTGAGGATGTGACAAGTAAAATGGATGAAGGAGAGCCAGTGGATGTAGTGTACCTGGACATTCAGAAAGCCTGTGATAAGGTCCCGCACAGGAGATTAGTGGGTAAAATCAGAGCACGTGGTATTGGGGGTAGGGTATTGACATGGATATAGAATTGGTTGGCAGATAGGAAACAAAGAGTAGGAATAAACGGGTCCCTGTCAGAATGGCAGGCAGTGGCGAGTGTAATGCCGCAAGGCTCGGTGCAGGGGCAGCAACTATTTACAATATACATCAATGATTTATATTATGGAATAAAAAGTAACACTAGCAAATTTGCAGACGACACAAAGCTGGGTGAACTGCGAAGAGGATGCTAGGAAATTGCAGGGTGACTTGGACAGGTTGGGTGAGCGGGCAGATGCATGGCAGATGCAGTATAATGTGGATGAATGTGAGGATATACACTTTGGCAGCAAGAACAAGGAGGCAGGTTATTATCTCGATGGTGTCAGATTAGGAAAAAGGGAAGTGCAACGAGACCTGGGTGTCCTTGTACACCAGTCACTGAAAGTAAACATGCAGGTACAGCAGGCAGTAAGAAAGCGAATGGCATGTTGGCCTTCATAATGAGTGGATTTGAGTAAAGGAGTAAAGAGGTCCTGGTTAGACCACATCTGGAGTATTGTGTGTAGTTTTGGTCTCCTAATTTGTGGAAGGACATCCTTGCTATTGAGGCAGTGCAGCAGGTTAATCCCCGGAATGGCGGGACCATCCTATGAGGAAAGATTGGAAAGACTGGGCTTGTATTCACTGGAATTAAAAAGGATGACAGAAGATCTTATAGAAACGTGTAAAATTATAAAAGGATTGGTCAAGCTAGAGGCAGGAAAAAATTTCCCAATGTTGGGGGAGTCCAGAACAAGGGGCCACAGTCTAAGAATAAAGGGGACGCCATTTAAAACAGATGAGAAAAAACGTTTTCACCCAGAGTTGTGAATTAGTGGAATTCTCTGCCACGGTAGACAGTGGAGGCCAATTCACTGGATTAATTGAAAAGAGACTAAGATAGAGCTCTAGGGGGTAGCGGAATCAAGGGATATGGGTAGAAGGCAGGCACGGGTTACTGAGTGGATGATCAGCTATGATCACCATGAATGGGGGGTGCTGGCACGAAGGGCCAAATGGCCTCTTCCTGCACCTATTTTCCATGTTTCAATGATGCACCATTCCTTGTTTGTGAACTCAAATGTCGAAGAAGGAAGGAGAGCGTGGTGAGTCCATCAGAGGTATTGACCTCCTCGCCATTGGCGGGATCTGCACGAGGCACTGCCCCAAAAAAGCAGACATTGTCATCAAAGACCCACACCATCTTGGCCATGCTCTCATCTCACTGCTACTATCAGGAAGAAGGTACAGGAGCCTGAGAACCGTGACCTCCAGGTTCAAAGAACAGTGTCTTCCCAGCAACCAACAGGCTCTTAAATGCTGCATAACTGACTCCAGCACCTCTGCTTTCTATGCTCTGTGTCTTTCAATGCACTTTGGTGTTTGGTTTTATAAGGTTATGGTCACCTCGTCTTATGATTATTAATTAATTGTATTATTGGTTATCCGATATTTAACCGTGTGTGATTGTATGAAGAGGTCTGTAAGGTTGCAGCAAGTAAGAATTTCAATTGTTCGTGGCGGGACATATGACAATTGTCTCGAGGAATTAGTTTTGGGAACAGCAATCGCTGTTGAATATCTGGTCTTGAAGAGACTGGATGAAAAGCAAAGTGTGGAAGGTTGTTGGATGGAAACATTCGGTGGTGGTGTTCCTCAACAGGCCATTTTAGCTCACTGATCTTTGCAACAATTATTAATGGCCTTCACTAGGATGCAAAGAACAGCGTTTTTAAGAGTACGGACATTACAGAATTTGAGAAAATACACAAACTCAACACAAAATACAATGTCTCCATAAATCATAAAATACGGAATTGCTGAAAATAACAGGCAGTGCTTTCAGTTCAAGTGTTTCCATTCTTCTTGTACTTACTTTTGCTGCGCTGTTGCCACTTTGGCAATGTGGGGGTCGCTCTCGGAGTGAAAGCCTTCGGCTTAGCCACGCTAGCTGCTGTTAGCACAGAATAAAATGTTCAGTGTGAAATGTTCAGACTTTGCAGCTGCCTTACAGAGATACAATGCACATTTAGTGAATAATTAAGTTTGCTCTTGCTACAGTCAAATGTTGCTTAATTATTGCCAGTTTTAGTCTCCAGAAACAAAACACAAAGCCCTGGAGCAACACAGTTGGTCAGGCAGCATCTATAATGAGAATGGATAACCAACCTCTCGTTTCCTGCTTCCTCCCCCCACTACAATCAGTCTGAAGAAGGATCCCAACCAAAAATGTTGCCTATCCATTCCCTCCACAGATGCTGCCTGACCCACTGTGTTAAGGGCCTGTCCCACATAGGCGACCTTATTTGCGAGTTCACAAGCTCGCCACGTGGTCGCCACATGTTCGTAGTGAGTCTCTTTCGTGGTCCAGAGGAGTTCCCGCATGGTGGTAATTATTCGCGGCCTCTGTATGGTCGTGCAAAATTTTTCAAAAATGTTGTAAAAATTTCCGCGACCAATCATTGGTCGCTATGGAGAAAATCAATACTTTTGAAGTGGTAGGGCAGTGGTAGTGGGGTCTCCAAGTCGTTGTAGGTAGTCGAGGTAGACGAAAGTAATCTCCTTTGCTGACTGGGCATTTTTATTGGCTCATTGGGGGGAATAAACGTAAGCACGAATTTTCAGAACCAAGGAAAACTGACTGGTAATGTTAAATGCCTGCTAAACTGCACAGCTGTGTATCTATGGCTTATTAAAAGTTGTTTGGCTTCTTAAAAGTGTCTCCACTCCTTCTCCCCTCCCCCCCACTCTTTTAAAGGACTTACGGTACACTGTGCTAGCCGTCTTTAACATTCCTGTTCATCGCGGGTATCACCTTGGCTTTGCACCGTGCGAATTTCAGACTGCGCTCCCCCGCTTTCCCTGGCCCCCGCCTTTGCGATGTGTTTGTGTGTGTGTGTGTGTGTGTGTGTGTGTGTGCGCGCTGACGGTCGTTCCAGCTCGCGATTTTTCAGGCGAGTGCCCCCGAGCTTGAAGCTCGCAGACAGTCCGCTGAAAAGTCGTGTAAGTGGGGCAGGGCCATTTACTCCAGCGCTTTGTGTTTTGTTCAGAATTCCAGCTACTGCAGCTCCTCGTGTCTCTTAGTCACTGGAAATCTCTCCCAAATAAACACTGCTTCGTGCAAGTTATATTTATCTCCTGCGACATTAATGTTAATGATTGATAAGGACTGAGAGAGAAAGAAACTGATGGCCAGTTGATGCGAGAAAGTTATTGAACATTTTTATCAGAGATAAAATAAGAAAATAAGGAAAACTTAGGTTAATCAAAGAAAGCCAGCATGGATTTACTGAGGATCAATGAACAAATGTTGACTGTAATAATGACTGTAATAACGGCGCATTTGGTTAGCAGTAAAAGGATTGGTCCAAGTCAGCATGGATTTATGAAGGGGAAATCTTGCTTGACTAATCTTCTGGAACTTTTTGAGGATGTGACAAGTAAAATGGATGAGGGAGAGCCAGTGGATGTAGTGTACCTGGACTTTCAGAAAGACTTTGATAAGGTCCCGCACGGGAGATTAGTGGGCAAAATTAGAGCACATGGCATTGGTGGTAAAGTGTTGAGATGGATAGAGAATTGGTTGGCAGACAGGAAACAAAGAGTAGGAATAAACGGGTCCCTGTCAGAATGGCAGCTAGTGGCGAGTGGAGTGCCGCAAGCCTCTGTGGTGGGGCTGCAACTATCTACAATATACCTATATAACTAAAAGTCTCATCTTGACCACTTCCTCTCTGCGCTGTATATTGATTTTAGAAAAAACGCTGACATATATCGCAATGATTTTTGGCCATCTTATTCAGTCCTCCTCCACTGAGGCAGCCCTGAGGATTTTTCCAAACGATGAAAAGTAAAAAAGTTATGAATGTTTAAAATATCTTGAGATCAGCTGATTGGCCCTCTCGCCTGTCACGGGGGTCAGGAGTATAAAGCACAAATGGTATGAAATTGCATTTGAATTTGGTGGCCTGCACTCTGCTTGAAATGGTACGAAATTGCATTTGAATTTGGTGGCCTGCACTCTACTTGAAGTGGTATAAAATTGCATTTGAATTTGGTGGACTGTACTCTGCTTGAAGTGGTATGAAATTGCATTTGAATTTGGTGGCCTGCACTCTGCTTGAAATAATATGAAATTGCATTAGAATTTGGTGGTCTGCACCCTGCTTGAAATGGTATGAAATTGCATTTGAATTTGGTGGCCTGCACTCTGCTTGCAGTGGTATGAAATTGCATTTGAATTTGGTGGCCTGCACTCTGCTTGAAATGGAATTTCAAGGAATAGCCGTGAGTGAACTGCCAGCCCACCAGCCCTGAATGACTGAGCTGCCAGCCCACCAGGCCTGAGTGACTGAACTGCCAGCCCAAGAATCCATTTGGCCCACAATGTCCATACTAGCCCTCCAGAAACCAGTCCCTTCGGCCCACAACACCCATACTAGCGCTTCAGAAAGTGTCTCCCCCCCCCCACCGGCCACCAATATTGGAATTAGTGGAGAGGTGGAATATTGTGTTGGGAGACCAGCCCTCCCATGTGAACATGGGACCACTTAGTCTAGTATTAATGATTTAGATGATGGAATACAAAGTAACACTAGCAAATTTGCAGAAGACACAAAGCTGGGTGGCAGTGTGAACTGCGAAGAGGATGCTAGGAGATTGCAGGGTGATTTAGACTGGTTGTGTGAGTGGGCAGAAGCATGGCAGTTGCAGTATAATGTAGATAAATATGAGGATATCTACAGGTGGCAAGAACAAGGAGGCAGATTATTATCTCGATGGTGTCAGATTAGGAAAAAGGGAAGTGCAACGAGACCTGGGTGTCCTTGTACACCAGTCACTGAAAGTAAACATGCAGGTACAGTAGGCAGTGAAGAAAGCTAATGGCATGATGGCCTTCATAATGGGAGGATTTGAGTGCAGGAGTAAAGAGGTCCTACTGCAGTTGTACAGGGTGCTGGTGAGACCACATCTGGAATATTGTACGCAATTTTTGTCTCCTAATTTGAGGAAGGACATCCTTGCTATTGAGGTAGTACAGCAGGTTAATTCCTGGAATGGCGGGCCGTCATATAAGGAAAGATTGGAAAGACTGGGCTTGTATTCACTGGAATTTAAAAGAATAAAAGGGAATCTTATAGAAACATGTAAAATTATAAAAGGACTGGACAAGCTAGATGCAGGAAAAATGTTCCCAATGTTGGGGGAGTCCAGAATCAGGGACCACAGTCTAAAAATAAAGGGGACGCCATTTAAAACTAAGATGAGAAAAAAACCTCTTCACCCAGAGAGTTGTGAATTTGTGGAATTCTCTGCCATGGAAGGCAGTGGAGGCCAATTCACTGGATGAATTTAAAAGAGAGTAAGTTAGTGCTCTAGGGGGTAGCGGAATGAAGCGATACGAGGAGAACGCAGGCACAGGTTACTGATTGTGGATGATCAGCCATGATCACAATGAATGGCAGTGCTGGCTCGAAGGGTCAAATGGCCTCCTGCACCTATTTTCCATGTTTCTATGCTTCTATGACTGGTTGCGCTATGCTTCGTTTGGGAACTCAAATGTCGAAGAAGGAAGGAGAGCGTGGAGAGTCCATCAGAGGTATTGACCTCCTCGCCATTGAAGCGATCTGCAGGAGGCACTGCCCCAAAAAAGCAGACATTGTCATCAAAGATCCACACCATCTTGGCCATGCTTTCAACTCACTGCTACCATCAGGAAGAAGGTACAGGAGCCTGAGAACCGTGACCTCCAGGTTCAAAGAACAGTGTCTTCCCAGCAACCAACAGACTCTTAAATGCTGCATAACTGACTCCAGCACCTCTGCTTTCTATGGACTGTATCTTTGAATGCACTTTGGTGTTTGGTTTTATACGGTTCTGGTCACCTCGTATTATGATTATTAATTGATTGTATTATTGGTCATCAGATATTTAACTGTGTGTGATTATATTAACAGGCCTGTAAGGATGCAGCAAGTAATTTCAATTGTTCGTGGCGGGACATATGACAATTGTCTCGAGGAATTAGTTTCGGGAACAGCAATCGCTGTTGAATATCTGGTCTTGAAGAGACGGGATGAAAAGCAAAGTGTGGAAGGTTGTTGGATGGAAACATTCGATGGTGGTGTTCCTCAACAGGCCATTTTAGCTCACTGATCTTTGCAACAATTATTATTAATGGCCTTCACTCAGAAGCAAAGACAGTGTTGTTAAGAGTACAGAATTTATGAAAAATACAAGAACTGGGGGATTAGTTGCAGCCTTCAGGATTGGCACAGACCAAATGGCAAAACAAGAAGAAATGCCACAGGTGGATTTTAATAAGGAAAGGTTGAAAAGATGAATTTTAAGAGGATTAAATGACAATTTTGCAAAGTGTCAAAAAACTCTATTCTAACATTGTATTCTCCCCGCATTCCCATCAACTACACCACACAGAGACACTTTGGGGCAATTCACAGCAGTCAGTTAACCCAACAAATCGCATGGCTTTGGAATGACGGAAGGAAACAGAGTCTTCATTGGGACAGCATGTAAATGGAAGTGGTCATAGGGAGAGCTTGTAAATTCCACACAGTTCAGGATTGGACCTGGGTCACTGGAGTTCTAAGGCAGGGGCTCCACTCACTGAACCAGTTCTGCAACCTTCCTAATCGTTCATTTCTTCAATGAATGTGAAAATGAGTTAACATCACCTATCCATATTCTTCGCAGATGCTGCCTGACCTGATGAGTTACTCCAGCACCTTGTATCCAAGATCCCAAATTTCAGCATGGCACTGAAATGGGAAAACGGACCCCAGTGCTTCTCCTGCTCATTTAACCTTAACCTGCAACATTGCTGAAAATACAGTAACATGGCTCAGTTCAAGGTCCTCGTCTTCTACTTACACTGTCTGAGATCATAGGGTTATAGAATAATAGTGTGAAAACAGGCCCTTCGGCCCAAGCCTGGCACCGTCCAGCTGCCGAATCTATTATTTGGAGAAGACCTAGCCAAAAGGGTAAAGGAGCTGGACGGCAAAGCCAAGACCGTCGGGCTTATCAAGGCGCCAGTAACCAATAGAACTCTCCGACGGCAACACCCCTATAAGCGGTTTGCGGAAACCGGGACTGGGCAAGGACCAAGCCGACTGTTTAATGTCCGCAACTGGTGCTCTCCAGCAGGAGCAAGGGGAAACATGCCTTTACAACCCAGGACCAGGCAAAGAGCACAGGTAACCATGGAGGTAGGTGGGTCTGGCTCCTGTCGAAACATATTGCGAGAGAATTGCCTACCGGTTGGAGGGAGGTTACACAGCTTTCTGGGAGAATGGAGTAAAATAATCTTGAATGTGTTTATACTGTAGAGTATTCAAGGGTTTAAAATTGAATTTATTCCTACCCTGTGTCCACACACCCAGCACAAACCAAAACAGGTACTCATCTTCTCACAAAAAGAGAATTTGATGATACAAGCTGAAATAGCAAAACTATGCCTCAAAGGAGTAATTGAGAAACCAGTCTATCAGACCCATCAATTCATGTCTAATGTGTTTTCTAGACCAAAGAAGGATGGTGGGTGTAGAATGATATTGGAGTTAACAGGACTTAATCCGTTTGTGCAGTATCAACATTTTAAAATGGAAACGTTTGTTACTGCTAAACAACTGCTTTCCAAGGGGTGTTATATGGCATGTGTAGATCTCCAAGATGCGTATTATTCAGCGCCTGTTCATAAAGACTATCGTAGATATTTGAAATTTAACTGGATGGGACAATTGTGGCAATTTCGAGCTCTACCTAATGGGTTAACATCAGCCCCTTGCCTATTTACTAAATTGCTAAAACCAGTACTTGGGTTATCACGATCACAAGGCCATATAATCATGGCCTATTTAGATGATATTCTAATCATTGGAAAGACCTTTGACAAAGCTGAATTATCAGTCTCAGCTGTTCAACTCATGGTGCAGAGGCTAGGTTTCATTGTCCACCCAGTTAAGTCAAAATTGGTGCCTGTTAACATAATTGACTATCTGGGGTTCACAGTTGATTCCAATCACATGTCTGTAACTCTGCCCCAGGGCAAGAGAGTGGATTTAATTGAAGGCTGTATCAACCTCTTAAAGGAAAAATCACCTTCAATTAAGCAGGTTGCGAGCTTAATTGGTAAATTGGTAGCAGCCTTTCCAGCAGCCCAATATGAACCTTTGCATTATCATAATTTACAGAGAGCAAAGGTACAGGCACTGAGAATACATGCAAACCATTACAATCGGCCCATGCACTTACCATCTGAAGCCATTGCGGAGATACAGTGGCGGATTAGAAACATATTAAATTGTTATGGCACAATTCTGACAAGAGCACCATCACTTATTTTACAGACTGATGTCAGTGCCCTAGGTTGGGGTGCTACTGACACCAGATCTAGTTGTGGAGGCAGATGGGATATGCATGAAGCACAGATTCTCCAATCACATGGAATTAATTATTTAGAACTGTTAGGAGTGTTCTATGGGCTCAAAGCTTATTGTACCACTAAGCATCACTTACATGTTCAGTTGCAGATTGACAACACCATGGCAGTGGCGTATGTCAATCATATGGGTGGAATCAAGTCGAAATCATGTGATGGATTGGCTAACACTATTTGGCACTGATGCATAAAAAATAATAATTGGATTTCAGCCGTCTACTTGCCAGGCAGACTCAATATGGTGGCAGACATCAGGTCACGCAAATTCAACAACAACACCGAGTAGATGTCGAATCGTGAAGTATTTGGTGAAATTGTCCTTCGGTATGGGATACCACATATCGATTTGTTTGCATCCAGACTTAATCACCAGTTACCAAAGTATGTTTCATGGGAACCAGACCCAGGGGCAGTGACAGTAAATTCATTCTCACTGCATTGGGGCGGAATGTTTGTATATGTTTTTCCACCCTTCTGTCTCAACAGCCGGTGCCTGCCTAAGATCAAGCAGGACATCATTACAGGGGTTCTGGTAGTGCCCGATTGGCCTACACAGCCATGGTTCCCGCTCATTTCGGAAATAAACACGCACCCTATTATGGTGATTCCAAAACGTGTACATTTATTGGTGCACCCTGTGACTGGGGACCCACACCCATTGAATGATCGTGTAAATTTGTTGATTTGCAGATTTTAAAAAGGCCGTACCTGGGTCGGGGACTGTCCAATCAGACTGTGGATACCATCACATCATCCTGGAGGGATAGCACAAAAAGGCAATAGCTCTCCCATATCAGGAAATGGTAGGAATTTTGCTTACATGGGAACATCAATTATCACACAGCCTCCATCCCAGATGTGCTAGAATTCCTATCCCACTTACACTCCAATGAAGGGCTGGGTTACAGTGCCATCAACAGTGCAAGGAGTGCCCTGACAGCATACTTGTGCCGAGGGTCAGATCTCCAGCCTTTATGGTCCTACCCGTTAATATCAAGATTCATGAAGGGCGTGTTTAATTCCAATCCGCCTAGGCCTAGGTACTCTCAAATCTGAATTTAAATGAATTGAATTTATTTGTCATTCAGACCTTTCGGTCTGAACGAAATTTCATTCCCCTGCAGTCATACATATAATTAAAAAATGACAGAAACACACAATAAACACAAATTTAACATCCACCACAGTGAGTTCACCAAACACCTCCTCACTGTGATGGAAGGCAAATCTGGGATGTGAGTATGGTACTCACGGTGCTCCGTCAATGGGGAACAGCCACATCATTGTACTTACTAAGGATCACCCTCAAATTGGTCATGCTCATGAAGCTTACATCAGCACAAAGGGTTCAGACTCTCCACAAACTGTGTCTGGACAGCATGGTGTCATCACAAAATGACATTACTTTCCATGTCTATGACTTGCTCAAACAGAGCAGACCAGGGATGTCAGGATTCAAGCTTGTATTGTCAGCTTATCCCGCAGATTCACACCTGTGTGTGGTGGAGCATTTGAAGCATTATATTGACGTTACGAAAAGCCTCAGAGGGTCCGAGGTAGCATTACTTATAAGCCACAAAAAGCCACATAAGCAAGTGTCATCTCAGACCATCTCACGATGGCTGAAGCAAGTCCTGGGATGTGCAGGAGTTATTACTCAAACTTTAAATATCACTCCACCAGGGCAGCATCGACGTCAGCGGCGAGGGCAATGGACGTCCCTCTGGACCACATCCTCGCGGCCGCAGGATGGTCAAATGAATCGACTTTTCAGAGATTCTACAACAAGCCGCTTGTTGAATCCGGGGTGTTCGCCCACTCTGTGATAAATTTTGTTTCATAGCTTCTGCCTGGGAGAGCGGAGTTGCTATTGTATATAATTTTGTTAGTTGTGAATTAAAACATTAACATGTTAATCAGTATCATGAATCAATGTTGTTACTAATTCACTCCTCCTGAGCCAACTGCTTGCAGTGTGATACGCCTGGATTTGGATCGGCGTGAAATCACCGGCCTTTAAAGTCTTCACTGAATCACTCACGTGACTCTGAAGTAAAATAGTAACATTAAACGAGAACTTACCGGTTTGAAGTTTGATCTTTATTTTATGAGGAGTTACGATGAGCGATTACGTGCCCACCGCTCCCAACCCTCATATCATGAAACTCATCTGGTAGTTCTAGAGTTATAATCTTACTATAATACTTTGAGTGTTGTTTTCTGTGATTTCCCACCGCTGCTTTGAAGATTGACGCGCATGCCGACTGGCGGGGTTCTTCACGTAATAGCTCATCGTAACTCCTCATAAAATAAAGATCAAACTTCAAACTGGTAAGTTCTAGTTTAGTCTAACTATTCTACAATTCCATCAATGCTCCTTCAACATGAATCGGAAAATGTTGTACTCTGTCTAACATGAACGCGAAAATTAGGCATGCAAAGTAATAAACTCCACTATCCCAAATTACAGCACGGCACTGAAAGGGAAAATGGACCTCAGTGCATTGAATTTTAACCTGCAGAAAACAACACCCGGCCTCCCAGTTCAAGGACCCCTTGGCTTTGACTTACGCTGGGCTGGTGGCCGTTTTATTTTCGGGATGGCACCTGGTCTCGCAGTGGGCTCAGCGACTGTAGGGGGAGGTGCCAATCCTGCCAGGAACGCTGCCAATCACAGAATAACATATTGCATTTGAGTTTTGTGAACAAAATCATTTAAAACATTAAAATACACAGAAATGTCGCAACGCGCATAGACAATTAGGGGTCATAGCGAATACAGCACGGAGACAGGCCCTGCGGCCCAACTTGTCCATACCAACCAAAATATCCCATCTACGCTGGTCCCATTTCCCCATATTTAGCCATATCTCCCCAAACCTTTCCTGTTCATGTGCCTGTCCAAATTTACTTTGCTGTTTTGCTGCAGTAACATTTTATTTAATCAGTGGTTATTTTTAGTTACCAGAACTCTCTTCCCAACACTTATTGCAGAATTACACTGTGATTGGTTGGAATAAACGAGTTGGGCCAAATGGCCTGTTTCTGTGCCGTATGACTCTGTGATGCCATAACCTTCGTAATGGTGTATTACCACCTGAGGATTCTGAATGGAAAGAAGAATTACTACTGTTCTGCAAGGTTATGGATGGTTTGACACATCTATCGCCCCAGATAACGAGGCTGTTTTGGAAAATGACATCCTTTTGAAAGACATACTTAATCATAAATAACATTTGCTGATTTTTCTTACAAACTACGAACCTCAAACTACGAACCTCAAGGCTCGGTGCTGGGACCACAACTATTTACAATATATATAAATGATTTAGATGAAGGGATTCAAAGTAACATTAGCAAATTTGCAGATGACACAAAGCTGGGTGGCAGTGTGAACTGTGAGGAGGATGCTATGAGAATGCAGGGTGACTTGGACAGGTTGGGTGAGTGGGCAGATGCATGGCAGATGCAGTTTAATGTGGATAAATGTGAGGTTATCCACTGTGGTAGCAAAAACAGGAAGGCAGTTTATCTAAATGGTGTCAAGATGTGAAAAGTACAGTGGGATCTGGGGGTCCTTGTTCATCAGTCAATGAAAGTAAGCATGCAGATATAGCAGGCAGTGAAGAAAGCGAATGACATGTTGGCCTTCATAAAAAGAGTTGAGTATTGGAGCAAAGAGGTCCATCTGCAGTTGTACGGGGCCCTAGTGAGACCACACCTGGAGTATTGTGTGCAGTTTTGGTCCTCTAATTTGAGGAAGGACATTCTTCCTATTGAGGGAGTGCAGCGTAGGTTTACAAGGTTAATTCCCAGGATGGTGGGACAGTCATATGCTGAGAGAATGGTGCGCCTGGCCTTGTATACTTTGGAATTTAGAAGGATGAGAGGATATCTTATTGAAATATCTAAGATTATTAAGGCTTTGGACACGCTAGAGGCAGGAAACATGTTCCCGATGTTGGGAAGTCCAGAACCAGGGGCCACAGTTTAAGACTAAGGGGTAAGCCATTTAGAACGGAGATGAGGAAACACTTTTTCACACTGAGAGTTGTGAGCTGTGGAATTCTCTGCCTCAGAGAGCGATGGAGGCCGGTTATCTGGATACTTTCAAGAGAGAGCTAGATAGGGCTCTTATAGATAGTGGAGTCAGGGGATATGGGGAGAAGTCAAGAACGGGGTACTGATTGGGGATGATCAGCCATGATCACATTGAATGGTGGTGCTGGCTCGAAGGGCCGAATGGCCTACTCCTGCTCCTATTGTCTATTGAAGAGAGAGGTGCAACAGCATATTGTTTTTTTTGCATTTCTATTTTATGAGATGTTTATGGCTATTTTGCTGCTCTTAATTGTTACTTCATTAATAAACTGATCTGAGATTTAGTTTCAGACTTGTTGCTTGCCTTTTACTGAGCGATTTAATGTGTACTATGGGACCATTAAGTAGCTTCTGGGCACACATAGCAGCAAGAACGATTCATTGTTTGTCCAAAGCTTAATATTAATGGATACTTCACGTATGTGAAATTATGAGAGGTGTAGGTAGGATAGACAACCAGAATCTTTTTCTCAGGATGGAAAAATCAAATACTAGAAGACACAGCTTTATAGTGAGAGAGGCAAAGTTTAAAGGGGATGTGCGGAGCAAGTTGCTCAC
>OY740782.1:4623460-4717791 GCA_963514005.1 Raja brachyura | reverse complement strand
CTGGTGAACCTTCGCTGCACTCCCTCTATGGCAATAATGTCCTTCCTCAGATTTGGAGACCAGATGGAGGGAGTGGCTGTGAACTAGTGTGTTTCTCCGTTTAGTTCAGAGATGCGGCATGGATGCCCACCGAGTCCATGCCGACCATCGATCACCCGTTCACACTAGTTCCATACTATCCCACTTTCACGTCCACTCCCTACGCACCAGGGGGCAATTTACAGAGGGCCGATTAACCCGCACACCCGCACGTCTTTGGGATGTGGGAGGAAACGGGAGAGAACGCACGCAGTCACAATAAGACGTGCAAACTCCACTGAGACAGCACCCAAAGTTGGGATCATACTTGGGTTTCTGGTGCTGTGAGACAGTGGCTCGACCATAGTTTCAAAAAAAAATAGTTTCCCAAATGACTCCGAGCTTGCTCTCTCATTCAATAAGATCATGTCTCAGCTACGACATAAATGCTGTCCTTCCCCCTCATCCCTTAACTCAGTGTCCAAAGTTATCCGTCCTCAGACTTGTCCTTGCCCCCTGAACACGTGCTGCCCTATGGTATAGAGCGGGGTAAAGACTCAGAACTGCTGCTGCCCCCATTGTGCTGTGTTGGTCTATGTTCCTGCATTGGAAGCTTGCCCTGTAGTTCCTACAATGGCGATGCCAGAAGCTGTATCGTGGCCAACTAACACATCAGTTCCAAGGCAAATCAACTTCAGAGAGAACACAACGTGCACGACAGAACTGCAGATACTAATGTCAAGTAACTCCTACATTCTCCCTCCCACACCCACAAGTCGCCTCGTTCTCACCCAACACACAGCTGACAACCACCCGCTTCTTGCATCATCGTTACTTTTTCACACATCTATCATTCAATTGTTCTATATCTCTCGTTTCCCTTTCCCTCGACTCCGAGTCTGAAGGGTCTCGACCCGAAACGTCGCCCATTCCTTCTCTCCAGAGAATGCCGAGTTGCTCCAGCTGTCTCTTCAGAAAGACGGAGCCCAGCAGTGCGACACACTGCAGGTGAATATCAGCAGGGGTGTGGAAATGAGGCAATGCTTGCTTCAGTTAGCCGGCTAATAGTGCGGAGGGGAGAAACAACAGCAAATCCACCAGCCTGGTTTGTTTAAGAAAACCTATATACATTTATTAAATACTTTAAAAAATTGCAAGATACGAATCATGGCTGAGACAGGTTCAAGGCTGAGACGGTTTCACCCACAAGCTGAAACTAGAAAACTGTTTAGATCAGTCTGAAGAAGGGACTCGACCCGAAACGTCACCCATTCCTTCTCTCCAGAGATGCTGCCTGTCCCACTGAGTTACTCCAGTGTCTAACTAGGAAACTGCTACTCAATGCCCAAGCAATCTCAACTCACACCTAGAGTTTTAATTCCCAGCCAAATGCTCAAAGGTACGTGAATGAAGCCGTGTGGCTAGGTGCATCAGAACCAACATTGATCAGTTATGCAGAGGTTTCTAAAAATACAAAATCCATTCAATGACAGCTCCACTCGTGCAGTCTGTGACACAGAGCCAGGTCCAATAAGCACGGTCCCATAGACTGATGAATTGGTTCTTGCAATGAATGAGAAAATAGGACTTCACAATACATTGGACAATGCAAACATGGAGGCATTGAAAAGGACAAACATTCTTGATGTAGAGACAGGGGACTGCGGATGCTGGTTTACACAAGAGGACACAGGGTGCTGGAGTAACTCAGCGGGTCAGGCAGCATCTGTGGAGAACGTGGATAGGTGACGTTTCACAGAGTACTGGAGTAACTCAGCGGGTCAGGCAGCATCTGTGGAGAACATGGATAGGTGACGTTTCACAGAGTGCTGGAGTAACTCAGCGGGTCAGGCAGCATCTGTGGAGAACATGGATAGGTGACGTTTCGGGTCAGGTCTGAAGAAGGTTCCCGACCCGAAACGTCACCTGTCCTTGTTCTCCAGGGATGCTGCCTGACCCGCTGAGTTACTCCAGCAATGTGTCCTTTTGGCATTCTGGATACAAGGCCAGGAAGACAATCAACGTGTCAAATCTAACCAGCCAAAAGAGCAATTAAAATAGTCACTCAAATGAACATACAAATTGGGCTGATGATCCACTATCCCAGCGGCAATTTCAGGAAAGTTGCTCCACCGTTTCCATCAGGTAAGCTCAGATCTGCCGCTGGAATCTGATGGCTTTGGGCTTTCCTGCGCTCGGTTGCAGAGGAACAAAGGGTCTGTGGATGATGCACCAGACACCGGGCACCAGGTAACCTGCCCCAGCGCACAGTTTATTCCACTCTTCGCAGAGCTTCCAAGCACGGGATGGAGATTCAGCAGCCGGTGGTGGTTCGGGTGGAGGCGCATTTACCTGCACGCCAGCGTCTGCTCCGAGCTGTGGACTCTGCAGAATTCCCGGCCGGAAGCAGCTTTATTCCGGCACCGCTGGCCGGTCCTGGTTATGCCGCAGCAGGGCAGCCTCCGGGAGGGGGAGCTGGAGCTGGCAGGAGAGGCAACGGTTCAGTTTGTGCAGCCATTCCGTTTGCTTCCCACAACAGCTTGTCCCGCTCTCCTGCCTCCCACCTCTGGCAGATGTGGTCATATCAAACCTGCTCATCCCCAAAAGGTATAGCTCCCAACAGCCAAACTAATAGCCCATAGAAGAATGCAGCATTGGAACTGGCCCTTCAGCCCACGTCCGGTGCCGAGACCAACTCTTACCTGCCTGTACATACTCCATATCCCTCCATTCCCTGCACACACACATGCCTACCTCAAAGCTTCTTAAATGCTACCATCGTACCTGCCTCTACCGCCATCCCCGGCAGCACGTTCCAGGCACCCCCCCCGCAAAATCCATGCCCTCCCCCATTAAATTTCAGCCAGAGCTCCTGCAATTTTCTCTCTAGTTTTGCACAATGTCCTCGGATATATCTGATCAGACCCTGGAGATTTGTCTATCTTCATACACGATAGTACCTTCAGTACTTCGTTGATGGTAACACCGACTGCTCTCAAGACACTTCCATTGACTGCCCCCAGTTCCTCCGCCCTCCTGTCTCTCTCCTCGGTAAATACAGAGGAGAAATACTCATTGAGGACCTTGCCCATCTCCTGTGGCTCCACACAGAGGTGACCGCTTTTTTTCCTGATCTTATTTCCTTTTTGTTTTCCCATCTTCACCACCCGCCATGCCACTCTGTGAAGGCCCACTTACCCAGTGCTGCCAGCAGGATCGTGAAGAATAAAGGTCTTCGCTTCAAACTCGCAGCTATGATGTCGGAGGCGATGGTCTTCTCCCACACTCTTAAAGCAAACATTAAAGAGGATTCAGCGCGAGGTGTGCACGCAGCCATGGGGTACACACACACACACACACACACACACACACACACACACACACACACACACACACACAATTGCTGCGTTCTTGAACTTGTACAGGTGCACAGTAGAGAACGCATCATAGAAACATAGAAATTAGGTGCAGGAGTAGGCCATTCGGCCCTTCGAGCCTGCACCGCCATTCAATATGATCATGGCTGATCATCCAACTCAGTATCCCGTACCTGCCTTCTCTCCATACCCTCTGATCCCCTTAGCCACAAGGGCCACATCTAACTCCCTCTTAAATATAGCCAATGAACTGGCCTCAACTACCCTCTGTGGCAGAGAGTTCCAGAGACCCACCACTCTCTGTGTGAAAAAAGTCCTTCTCATCTCGGTCCTAAAGGATTTCCCCCTTATCCTTAAGCTGTGACCCCTTGTCCTGGACCTCCCCAACATCGGGAACAATCTTCCTGCATCTAGCCTGTCCAACCCCTTAAGAATTTTGTAAGTTTCTATAAGATCCCCTCTCAATCTCCTAATTTCTAGGGAGTATAAACCGAGTCTATGCAGTCTTTCTTCATAAGACAGTCCTGACATCCCAGGGATCAGTCTGGTGAACCTTCTCTGCACTCCCTTGCCTGGTTGCATCTCAGCCTGGATTGGCAACACAAATCCCCAGGAACAGAAACATGCCCATCGGCCGACCGAGTCCGCACCGACCAACAATCCCCGCTCATTAACACTATCCTACACACACCAGGGACAATTTATAATCTACACATACACCAAGCCAATTAACCTACACACCTGGACATCTTTGGAGGAAACCGGAGATCTCAGGGAAAACCCACGCAGGTCACGGGGAGAACTTGCAAACAACTCCGTGCAGACAGCACCCGTAGTTGGGATGGAACCCCGGGTCACCGCACTGCGAGGCAGCGACACTACCGCTGCGCCACCGTGCCGCTGCAAAAACATTTGTCAATATTTTAAGCTGCAAAAGGATGAAGAACGTACGTTTTTCTCAGCAGCTTCCCATTGAGCACAGTTGGGCAATGGCGGTGGATGTTGCCGAGGTAAGAGGGCCATTAGAGGCGCTGGAACTTTGAAGGAATACGCCGCGGGATTTGTGGTGGGCTGCATGGCCTCGACAGGAGCTGGCATTAGCGGGCTACCTCTGACACAACACGTGGTTTCCAAAGCATAGCTTCCTGCAATAGAAAGGACAGCCAGTTTCAACCACGTTGCCCTGGTGTTTAAGGGGACTGCATCAATCCAAGAGGCAAGCGTTTCATTGTCATGCACAGAATCGAGACAATTACTTCCAGCAGTTGGCCGAAGGGCTCGTTCCCACACTGCATCTCCAAAATAAACTAAGGCACAGTCTGAAGAAGGATCCCGATCAGGAACTGTGGAATTCTCTGCCTCAGAGCTAGATAGGGCTCTTAAAAATAGCGGAGTCAGGGGATATGGGGAGAAGGCAGGAACGGGGTACTGATTGGGGATGATCAGCCATGATCACATTGAATGGCAGTGCTGGCTCGAAGGGCCGAATGGCCTCCTCCTGCACCTATTGTCTAAACGTCACCCATTCCTTCTATCCAGAGATGCTGCCTGCCCCGCTGTGTTACTCCAGCATTTTGTGTCTATCGAAGGGACAGACAATGCCTGCACCCATTAGCCCAGTGGCCAGAATGTCCTTTGTGGAGAGTTTCTCCTCCAGGGTCCCCAGGAGGGTCCTCAAGGCTCCATCCCTCATCAGGGCAGTGGGAACCTTTGCCAGTGGTAGCTAACGGAAGGCACAAACTGAGCTACCACTTGAGGGCAGCACTGAGTTCCATGCCCATCGCATACGTTCTCTGTGGCTCGACACAGAATGCTGGGGTAACTCAGCGGGACAGGCAGCATCTCTGGGGAGAAGGAATGGGTGACGTTTGGGGTCGAGACCCTTCTTCAGACTGTGTGGCAACTGGAGACAACTCCACTTGCCTGGCTGTCTGCTTCACAGTTCAATATATTGCAACAACCTTCCACCCACACCCCTCCTCCCCCTCCTCCTCCTCTGTCCCCCATAGCCCCACCTGGATGCCCCCCCCCCACCCCCGTCCACTAACATTCCTTCCTCAGGCTCCACATTTCACGCCTCCTCTCTCCTCATCTCACACCCTTGGTCCTTTCATCTCTGGCCTTTGTTCGACCAAGTCCCAATTAACAACCCCCTTCGCCTGTATCCACCTATCACTTGCAAATACAAGCAACCACAGATGCTGGTTCACAAAGCAAGACAAAGTGCTGGAGTAACTCAGCGGGCCAGGCAGCATCACTGGAGAACACGGACAGGTGGCATTTTGAGTCCAGACGCCACCTATTCATTTGAAGAAGGGTCCCTACCAGAAACGTCACCCCTCCATGTTCTCCACAGACGCTGCCCGAGCATCTGGCTTACTCCAGCATTCTGTGTCCACCTAACACTCGTCAGGCTTGATCCTGCCCACGCCTCTCCCCCCAGCCTCAACCACAGTCAGCCTGGCCCCGACCCGAAACCTCGCCCGTCCACCTTCTCCACAGATGCCGCCCGACCTGCTGAGTTACTCCAGCACTTTGTGTCTTCTTTTTGCAAAGCAACACCTGCAGTTCCGTGCAGCAACCCCTTACCTTGTAAGCTGTGGCGATCCATTTTCTCACATTCGTCTCCCCATTCTGAAAATGGACACTTTCTGTGGCGGGTGGAAGGGAGGAGAAGACAAAGCCATATCTTTATTATAATTCAGATTATAACAGTCCATTCAGCTGTAATCATTATCGGCACAACAAATACCAACTAGGTTATAGGAGCAGAATTAGGCCCGTCGTGCCTACTCCACTCGCAGCCGATCCATCTTTCCCTCTCAACCCCATTCTCTTACCTTCACAGGATATTGGAGCAGTTTTAGGCCATTCACCCCATTGGGTCAGTAGAGCTTTTTTTAAGTTTAGTTTTAGGGATACTGCACGGAAACAGGCCCTTCGACCCACCGAGTCATCGCCGACCGGTGATCCCCGCACACTAACACTACCCCACGCACACTCTGGACGATTTACACTTCTACCCAGCCTGCATACAAGTCCACAGAGTAAACCGAAAGAACGTTCTGGCCACTGGGCCGATGGGGAGGAACCCGAAGATCTCGGAGAAAACCCCACGCGGTCACAGGGAGAACTTACAAACTCCGTACAGACGGCACCCGCAGTCGGGATGGAACCCGGGTCTCTGCCGCCAAAAAGCGCTGTAAGGCAGCGACTCTACCGCTGCTCCAGTGTGACCCCCCAGGAGCACAAGTCCATGCCTGCTCGTCCAGACCCAGTGGAGGTCCCAATAAAAGGTGGTGGGCGTGTGGAACGAGCTGCCAAAGGAGGGAGTTGATACAGGTGCTAAACAGTATTTGAAAGGCATGTGGACGTGTATGTTCGAGGAAAGGTTGAGAGGGAATGTTTAAGAAGGAACTGCAGGTGCTGGAAAATCGAAGGTAGACAAAAATGCTGGAGAAAGTCAGCGGGTGAAGCAGCATCTATGGAGAGAAGGAAATAGGCGACGTTTCGGGTCAAAACCCTTCTTCAGACTAATGTGAGGGTGGGAGGGGCAGGGGGAAACAAGAGGTGGAGCCAGAGGGCTGAGGGAGAGCTGAGAAGGGGAGGAGAAAGCAAGGATTACCTGAAATTAGAGGAGTCAATGTTCATACCGCTGGGGTGTAAACTACCCAAGCAAATATGAGGTGCTGCTCCTCCAATTTATGGTGGGACTCACTCTGGCCGTGCAGGAGGCCCAGGACAGAAAGGTCGGATTGGGAATGGGAGGGGGAGTTGAAGTGCTGAGCCACCGGGAGATCAGGTTGGTTAATGCGGACCGAGCGGAGGTGTTGGGCGAAGCGATCGCCAAGCCTGCGCTTGGTCTCACCGATGTAGAGCAGCTGACACCTAGAGCAGCGGATGCAATAGATGAGGTTGGAGGAGGTGCAGGTGAGCCTCTGCCGCACCTGGAAAGACTGCTTGGGTCCTTGGATGGAGTCGAGGGGGGAGGTAAAGCGACAAGTGTGGCATTTCCTGCGGTTGCAAGGAAAAGTGCCCGGGGAGGGGGTGGTTCGGGATGAATTGGCCAGGGAGTTACGGAGGGAGCGGTCTCTGCGGAAAGCAGACAGGGGAGGAGATGGGAAGATGTGGCCAGTGGTGGGATCACGTTGGAGGTGGCGAAAATGTCGGAGGATTATCTGTTGTATGTGACGGCTGGTGGGGTGGAAGGTGAGGACAAGAGGGACTGTGCCCTTGTTACGAGTGGGGGGGAATGGGGAGTGAGAGCGGAGCTATGGGATATAGAGGAGACCCTGGTGAGAGCCTCATCTGTAGTTGAAGAGGGGAACCCCCGTTGCCTAAAGAATGAGGACATCTCCGATGCCCTGGTTTGGAACACCTCATCCTGGGAGCAGATGCGGCGTAGAAGGAGGAATTGGGAGTAGGGGATGGAGTCCTTACAGGAAGCAGGGTGGGATGCAGTGTAGTCCAGATAGCCATGGGAGTCAGTGGGTTTATAGTGGATGTCGGTCAGTAGTCTATCACCTGCGATGGAGATAGTGAGGTTTAGAGGGATCTGGGCCAAACTGGGCACATGATGAGGTTTGATGAGGCATGTTGGCCAGCTTTGATGGGCCAAGTCCAGAGCCAATTTCTATGCCTTGTGACACTGGTTCCAGCACCCACACAGCCTGACGATGAGGCTAGGTTATGAAAAGGAACCATGTACACACCGTTCAGGGGTGGAGGTGAAGAACCCTGGCCTCTGGAGAACAGGAGTCCACACAGATGTCCTCATTCGGCTGCCAAAGTGATTCATCAGCATCCAGTTACCTGAACAAAAACAAGACACAGAGTGCTGGAGTAACTCAGCGGGTCAGGTAGCATCTCTGGAGAACATGGATAGGCAATGTTTCATGGGGGGGGGGGGGAGAAATCTGGAAGAGTGGAAGGGCAGGACAAACCTGGCAAGTTGAAACATTGTTTGCATATGAACATAACATTAGATATAATTTGACAAAAAGCTCATTGGCGAAAAACAAATCAACAGCTAAATTCTGTTTTATTACAATTAGGAAAATGATGAATTGAGGGAAGAATGGGTAAAAATAGGACTTTTTTTTTCCTTTTTGCAATCAAAGAGTAAATAGGCCAATGTCATAGTCACAGAAACAGCCCACATGCTCATACTGACAATTCCAAAAAGATAGCCCAAGCAAGTTTTCTATTCACCTCAAACATGCCAAGAACACGTCAGCTGTTTCTGTCCCAAAGTTGGCGGTGCCAGCACATGTAATGCATGCAAACATAATCTAGTGTGCAGTTGCACGAGTGCCAAGTGGACCATTGAGAGTGGGTTGTCCTCCAACTAGCCGGCATCGACCAGCATGAGTCAGGTGGGCACCACTGCCCCTCCAGGGCTGTCCGAGCTCCAGGTTGTTCTGGGTGATGCCATCTGCACACAGGGAATGCAGCCAGTGTGGCAGTGACCACAGCCTCTGGGCAAGGTGGACGTTGACCAACACAAGGAGGCTGTCCAAGCCAGGGGAGCATCACACCCAAGACTATTTCACCATCTGCACGGTGGCGCAGCGGTAGTGTTGCTGCCTCACAGCGCCAGAGACCCGGGTTCAATCCTGACTACGGGTGCTGTCTGTATGGAGTTTGCACGTTCTCCCCGTGACCGCGTGGGTTTTCTCCCACACTCCAAAGACGTACAGGTTTGTAGGTTACTTGGCTTTGGTAAAAAATGTCCCTGGTGTGTGTCGGATAGCGCTGGTGCATGGCGACAGCGATCGTTGGTCGGCGTAGACTCTGTGGTCCAAAAGGCCCCTTTCGGCGCTGTATCTCCAAACTAAACTAAAACAACGCGCAGATTGCAAACAGCATCCACCAGAAGAGGAACAGAATCTACATTTCTTTAAAAATATATATATATACTTTTTAATTGGCATTCCATAAAACGGGTTTCGGGTATAATGCTACATGTATACATCATCCACTTATGTTTTTCTTGAATTGCCACTTTTTGAGATTTGTACAAAACAAATATAGAAACAAGACCACAGTAAAAACTACAAACACTTAGGGAGTGATCCTTTCGTTATCACACAATTGAAAATTTGTAAAAATATAGTCTGGCCTATGAGGCGTTACATAGTTAACCCAATTTCCCCAGCGTGACACAAATAAATCCAATTTAAAGTTAACATATGCTGTTATTTTCTCCATTTTATAAATATCCATTGTGATGTCCATCCATGCATTCAGAGTTGGGCTCTCCTGTGATGACCATTTCTTTGTGAGAGTTTTTTTACCAGCCACCATCAATATATTCAGTAAGTATTTGTCTTTTTTCCGCCAGTCTTCAGGTATGTCCAAAAGACATGGTCTTGCTCTCCAGGGGCACGTGACATCTAAAAATGTCTTGTAAGGCATCATGTAACTCTCTCCAAAAAGCATTAATAACGGGGCAATCCCAGAGAACATGGTAATGATCGGCCTTTAAATTTCCAGATATTCTCCAACAAACTGGAGAGTTCCCACCGTAATGGGATTTCTGAGAAGGCAGGCGTAATAAAATACTGTATCAGGCTTTTCTAACTAAACTCCCTCCAGTGTTGTGAGCTGGTACACTTCCATCTATACCTCCATATTGCTGTGCATTTTTCCTTGGATGCGATTATCCCTCCTTCCTTCTTATATATTACATTTTAATATATAAGGTTGAGTGTGATTTAAGATTCAATAACCCTTTATACATGCATGAAATAATTTTACTATCAGTATTTGAGTTCTACACTTTCCTAAATAATCCCATCAAACCTATACTCAACTCCGTTTTATCGTTAAAATTTGTATTAACATAGTTCCGCATCTGTAAGTATTGACAGAAGTCTTGTTGTTCTAACGGGAATTTTTCTTTAAGCATTTCAAAACTTAACAGTGTTCGTTCTTTCATTATGTTCCAAAGAGCAGTTATGCCTTTAACTGTCCACTCTTTAAACCTACTATCTAATCTATTAGGAGTGAAGTCAGTGTCATATGCACACCATTTAAGAATTGTAATGTCTTCCTCTAAATTATACTCTGTTGTAACAGTTTTCCATATTTTAAGAGTCAATTTTACCCAAGGATTTTCCAATAGCATTTATCTAGTCTTGTAGGTTGCTGTCAGCTATGATCGCTTCTACAGGAATGACGAGTGTTCCCTCTTCAATATTTTTTCATTGAGCAGCATATGATGGGTTGCACAGGCATATCATAGATCTTAACTGTGTTGCCTGATAATAGTCTTTGAGAGAGGGTAGACCCCATCCCCCCTTTTATTTTGTTAACTGTAAGGTTTTGAGACAGGTCCTAGGTCTTTTACCTGGTCATCTATATCTTGACAATATTTCGTCCCTTTCATTAAATTGTTTTTGATTAATCTCTATTGGTAGGGTCTGAAATAAATATAACAGTCTTGGCAATATGTTCATTTTAATAGATTCAATTCTCGAGCTGAGATTTACAAAAGGAATTACGAGTGAAATTTTAGCAAGTCAAATTTCACTACACCAATTGGTGTATGTGACAATAAATGTCCTTTGTCCATTTGGAATTAGGTTCCATCTAGCTATATCCTCCTTAATTGTTTGGTGTACAGTTTGGTGAATAGCTGATCATTCTGTAAAATCCCTTGGTATAATGATGCCCAAATATTTGATATGTTCTGCTTGCCATGCCAGAGGGTACCTACTGACATCTGCTGATGGGCTGTAGTTGTATGTAAGCACTTGTGTTTTATCTATGTTAATCTTGTATCCTGATAGTTGACGGTATTGTTCGAGTGATTGCATCAATTTAGGTAGAGAATTTGTTGGTTGCCCCAAATAAATCTAAATGTCATCCGCATAGCAGGCCAATTTATGGTCTGTCCCTTGAATAGCAATATCTTTTATTTCTTCATTTTATCTTATATATTGAGCTAGTGGTTCCAAATATCATGCAAAGAGTAATGGTGACCATGCACATCCCTGTCTTGAACCCCTTTCTACAGAAAAACTCTTTGATAACTATCCGTTAACTTTAATTCTAGCAGTGGGCTTATTATATAGTGCCTGTATTTGTTTTAATAGTAGTGTCATGCAGGCCAGATCTATGTAGAACTCGATAGAGAAAGTTCCACTTCACAGAGTCGAATGCCTTTTGTGCGTCTACACTTATCACTGTTGCTTCCATTTTTTTTTTTTAAATGTAGTCCCCATCATATATTGTCCTGTGTTTGACGTTGCCAAATAAACCCTGTCTGGTCATTGTGTATTAATTTAGGCAAGAACTGTTCTCACGGTTTGGCCATGATAGAAGTGAATAATTTATAATCTACATTAAGAACTGACATCGGTCCAAATGACCCACACTCTGTTTTATCTTTACCTTGTTTTGATATAGCAGAGATAATTGCCTCCCTCCAGCTCGGTGGTGTTTGTGCCTTTTTTAAACCCCGTTTACTGTACGGAGGATAATAGGTGTTAAGTCATCTTTAAATTCCTTATACCATTCTGCCGTATAACCATCAGATCCTGGTGACTGGCTCAACTTGAGCCTACTAATTGCAATTTTTAATTCACACTCTGTTATGTCTCCAGTCATTATCTTGTTTTGTTCTTCATACAAGATAGGTGTCCACTTGAGTTTGGCTACCTCCTGGAACTTCAAAATACAGAGTTCTGTAGAATATTTCACAGGCTTCCTGAAGTTCACTTAATTTACGGTTCAATACTTTAGTTCTTGGGTCTGCTTCTGTGAACTGTATTTTCAGCCATCTGCTTTTTTCAGTTTCCACGCCAATACTTTCGTAGATTTAGAACCACTTTCATAGTGCCTCTGCTTAAGGAACATTCACTTTTTCTTGATTTCTTGTGCAGCCAGATTGTTGATTTGATTTCTAGTTTTCCGCACCGGCATCAATTTGTAATTCCTTTCTAGTTACTTCAGCTTATTTTGCAAATCCTCAAAGGTTTTATTCCTTATTTTTTCCTTACATGAAGATATTGCTATAAATTTTCCTCTTAGAACAGCCTTCAAAGCATCCCACAAAAAAGGGGGAGAGACCTCTCCGTTATCATTGAGTTCTAAATAGAGACATCTCCTTTTTAATTTGTTCCTTAAAGTTAAGATCATTGAGTAGGCTCAAGTTCAGTTTCCATGCAGCATTTTTTGGACGTAGTTCTAAATCAACAGATTGGTTAATAGGTGCATCGTCACTTAAACCCATTGTTCCAATTCCACAGGTGTGTATTTTATCTTTATCCTTTCCAAATGTTATAAAATAGTCTATTCTTGTGTATAGAGAGTGTGGGGCCGAGTAGTGGGTGTAATCCCTTCTATTCGGGAAAAGGGTCTGCCAAAACGATCCCTTTAAAAAGAGTTTTGACATGAAAAGACTTTGTATCAAGAGTTTTTCTACTGGACGAGTCTAGCTCTGGTTGTAAGTGTACATTTAGGTCTCCCCCACAAATAAGAAGGCCTTCTGTTTCCGTTATCATGATATTAATAATTATCTGGAAGAAATTAAAATCACTTCCAGGAGGTGCATATACATTCAGCAACATCACTTGATTCCCATCTATATTCCCCCTTACTAAAATAAATCTACCGTCCTGATCACACATTTCAAATAGTTTCTCAAAATTTAACGTGCTTGAGATGAGAGTAGCGACTTCTCTCCTACGTCCCGATGTATATGATGAGAAAAAGTGAAACCCATTCTTTTAAGTTTTTTGTGTTCGTTGTCATTTATGTGGGTTTCCTTTAAGTATACTATATGGGCTTGTTCTTTCCTCATTTTAGTTAGAATTCTGCTGCGTTTAAGTGGGTTTAACAGTCCATTCACATTAAAATAGGTATGTTGCAAAACTTACCTTGAGCAGCGCTGCAGTTCTGCCGCTCCCCGTGTGCGTGACTTTGGCGCCTTTCAGAGGGGGGCGGGCTTAAAGTGCCGTCCTTCAACAGACAGGGAAAATCGATCCATGTCGGGCGATTTCGTTGCGGAAAAAAAATCACTCCGACATTTCATTCATGAAGGTATTTTTAAATTACGCTAGATTATTTATTAACTAGAGTAATTTAAAAATCACCTTCAAAAGCCGTGAGCGCCGACAACGGGAAGGATTTTACGTAGGGGAAGTTTATTTTTATATTAAAAGTTGGTTTTTATGGAGGCTTTAATCATATTTTCATGTTGCGAAATGGGGTCCAAAAAAATGTATGAACCAACAGTATTTTTCCTCCCGACTTCACCGCAAACTGCAACATTCCAATCCACCGCATTCCACTAAAACCCACTCGCTAGTTGATTTAAATGGCCATTAATTTACAGGCATTAAACACTAAATTCATTCCATTTGGCCTAGAAATTCATGAAAATTAGATTTAAAAATTATGTTATATTGTGGATTATTGTGTGAATGTTATTTGGACACTTAGGCAATTTTAAAAAAGTTTATCTTTTCTTAAGAAATGGATAGATGTTTAGATCTACTCATTGAATTTTGTAATTAGCTACAATTAGATAACTAACTAATTATACGCTTTAATTTCAGGTCATCCAAGTAAGATTGTTTCATATTTGTTTCAGAATGCTTCAATCTATAATAACTGAAAATTTCATTGAGTTCTCTTAATTTTTAAGAAAGTTATGGGCTTTTAACTGTTCTAGATCACAGCTTTTGAGTTAAGTCAATTGAAAGGCAATGGGGACCAAGCTGCTAATTTCCGAGTATGAAAATGGTCATAACTTTCTTAATACTGAAGATATGAAAGTGAATTAGGTGTCAAATTAAACTTCTTTTTATGCTTTATCTGATGGGATAAATTGCAGACTTGATTTTTTAAATCTCAAAATTTTGTAACATTGCTAATTAAAAGAGATGAATTTTACCTTGCCAGTAGCCATTTGTATTTATCTTTCTGTGCATCAGTAACATGGTGAAATTAGACATAACAAATCTACTCCCTGAACAGACAAAAACTAAAGAACATATGAAAAAACAACGGCTTGATTCCAAGGTAGGGGTCTCCTGTGGATGACCCTGGGCTAGGCTTGAGGAAAACCTAGTTGTGGGGGAGAGCCGCTCTCATCTGTGAGCTGAGGGCCCCCACTGCAGCATCCAAAAAGATAAAAAAACTCCATCCATAAAGCAGAACACACTTCCCTGTGCATTCCTCCCCTGTATTTATCTTCATTTTAACAGGTTGAACGTAACAAATGAAATAAAACACCGCCAGCTTTTAACTTCTATTCAGCTCACCTACATTTTAAAGTTATCCATAACTTGAAGCTCTTCTGAAGATGAGGGCTGTCTTCTGAAGACCCGTAGTCTCTCCACGATGTCCTTCTCCCACTCCTCAGCCATTCCCTGCGGTCTTGATCTTTCCACCATCCCCCACGCAGTGCGGGACAGTTGCTCAGCCAGGCTCTCTTTCGGTGTGGTCACTCTGACGGGCAGTCCTCTGTTCCTCATGTCAGTGGTCGCTGACATCCACCGGCTAATACAGCCGTGTCTCGTCATCGTAAAATACACGTAACTAGGCGGGGAACGGAGTCTGGAAGCGGATCTTGTTCTGGTTTAACACCCGTTTCACCTCACAATATTCTTCTCACTTCTGTAACACAGCTGGGGCGTAGTCTTGATCGAAGTATGTTAGTCTCCCGTTCAAAAACACTTGTTTCTTTCCCCAGGCCTTGCGCAAAACCTCCTCTTTTGTGTTGTAGCGGAGAAATCTGATTATTATGGATCGTGGTTTATCTCTTGGGTCTCCGGGGCAAGCGATCGGTGCGCCCTCTCGATGTGAACCTCTGTGGTGTGTCCCGCAATAGCTTATCTACAAAGTCCACCATAGACGACCCCTCAGCTCCTTCAGGAACATTATATATCCATATATTCTCCCGTCTGGATCGCCCTTCTAGGTCGTGTAGCTTGCTTTCTTGCTGGTTTATCACTTTTACCATCTTAGCCACCACCTGCTCCATGGTTTAGCACACAGTCTTCCCCCTTTCGAGCCGTGTCTCCGCCACCGCTATTTTTTGATTAACATTGGTGAGTTCACCCTTAATATCAATTAGCTGTTCTTTTGTGTCTTTGTGAAAGTCCCGCATCTCCTCCAAAGCAGTTCTTGTACCTTTGTAGGCGAGCCGTCCGTGTTGTCTTCATGTTCGTGTTGTTGAGCGGCTCTTTTCTTGTTCGCATCTCGTCTTCCCATTCTTGCCCCTTTCATCAGGTCACTTATTCTCAATACATGTTATATTTGACAAACTAACAGGGCTAAATAAGTATTTTTCGGAGGAGCTGTTATCTTATGCTGCCATTCAGGATCGTGTTTAGTTGGGAATCCCCCAGAGAGGATTCCAGACTAGATTCCAGAGAAAATCTACATTTCAGTTGATAGATCCCACATTAGAACAGGTCCTGTTGACCACTCCTCTCTCTACAGATGCTGCTCGACCTGCAGTATGTTCCAATTTTTCAATTTTGTGTTGGGGTGGCTGAGTGGCGCAACGGTAGAGCCGCTGCCTCTCAGCGTCAGAGATTTGATCCCAATGCCAGGTGCTGTCTGTGCGGAGTTTTCACGTTCTCCCCGTCACCGCATTGGGTTCGTCCGGGTGCTCCGGTTTCCTCCTACATCCTAAAGGCATGCAGGTTTGTAGAATGGGCACAAAATCTGGAGTATCTCAGCGGGTCAGGTGGCATCTCCGGAGAATCATAGAAAATAGGTGCAGGAGTAGGCCATTCGGCCCTTCCAGCCTGCACCGCCATTCAATGTGATCATGGCTGATCATCCAACTCAGTATCCCGTACCTGCCTTCTCTCCATACCCTCTGATCCCTTTAGCCACAACTGCCACATCTAACTCCCTCTTAAATATAGCCAATGAACTGACCTCAACTACCTTCTGTGGCAGAGAATTCCACAGGCTCACCACTTCTGTGTGAAAAAAGATCTTCTCATCATGGTCCTCAAAGACTTCCCCCTTATCCTTAAACTGTGACCCCTTGTCCTGGACTTCCCCAACATCGGGAACAATCTTCCTGCATCTAACCTGTCCAACCCCTTAAGAATCTTGTAAGTTTCTATAAGATCCCCCCTCAATCTCCTAAATTCCAGCGAGTACAAGCCAAGTCTATCCAGTCTTTCTTCATATGGAAGTCCTGCCATCCCAGGAATCAGTCTGGTGAACCTTCTCTGTACTCCCTCTATGGCAAGTATGTCTTTCCTCAGATTAGGGACAGAGAAAGTTCTCAACCCATAAACATCACCTCTTGCTTTTCTCCAGAGATGCTGTCTGACCCGCTGAGTTACTCCAGCGTTTTGTGTCGATCTTCCAGCTTCGTCAGTTCCTTCTTATACAGGTTTATAGGTGAATTGGATTTGGTAGATAGCTCTGCAAAGTGTAGTGAGTGGATGAGAAAGTGTGATAACATGGAACTAGTGTGAACAAGTGATCGATGGTTTAGAAACTTAGAAACATAGAAATTAGGTGCAGGAGTAGGCCATTCGGCCCTTCGAGCCTGCACCGCCATTCAATATGATCATGGCTGATCATCCAACTCAGTATCCCGTACCTGCCTTCTCTCCATACCCTCTGATCCCCTTAGCCACAAGTGCCACATCTAACTCCCTCTTAAATATAGCCAATGAACTGGCCTCAACTACCCTCTGTGGCAGAGAGTTCCAGAGACCCACCACTCTCTGTGTGAAAAAAGTCCTTCTCATCTCAGTCCTAAAGCATTTCCCCCTTATCCTTAAGCTGTGACCCCTTGTCTTGGACCTCCCCAACATCGGGAACAATCTTCCTGCATCTAGCCTGTCCAACCCCTTAAGAATTTTGTAAGTTTCTATAAGATCCCCTCTCAATCTCCTAAATTCTAGAGAGTATAAACCGAGTCTATCCAGTCTTTGTTCAGAAGACAGTCCTGACATCCCAGGAATCAGTCTGGTGAACCTTCTCTGCACTCCCTCTATGGCAATAATGTCCTTCCTCAGATTTGGAGACCAGAACTGTACGCAATACTCCAGGTGTGGTCTCACCAAGACCCTATACAACTGAAGTAGAACCTCCCTGCTCCTATACTCAAATCCTGGGTTTGCATCGACTCAGTGGGTCCATGCTGCAACTCAGGCCAAATATCCATGCTGAGATTGCAAAGTAAAAGGCCTTACTCTTACAACCTTTCTGTACAACTCCTGCATCGTACAACCTTGTTCTGCATCTCCCGATGGTGGAAGCAGGAATTGTGGAGATGAAGTCTCGTGTTCAATTTCTAGAAACCGATGCAGCCACACTGGCCCACTCTGGAGTGTGGCGGCTCGACTGTAGTTCATCTGTCTTTTTTTTAATTTTTGTCCCGTTAGATGTATGTTTTTGGATTTAATTTTTATTATTTTTTAGCGGTGAATATGTGAGGGGTGGGTGGGGGAAACCGTTTAATCTCTTCCCTGTACAGGGACCCGACTTTTTCCCTGTCGGGTCTCCGGTGTCGTTGGGCCTAACATCGTGGAGCCGGCGGTGGCCTCCAACCGGAACCAACCTGAGGGCTCCAGTCGCGGAGCCTGCGGACTCACCATCGCGGAGCTGGCCGACTTCGGAGCGGGGAGAGCTGTGGTGGCGCGCGGCTGCAACCCGACTTCGGAGCTTCAGAGGCTCCGGCCCCAGGCCCGGTGGACAGGAACATCGGGAGCTCGCGGGTCCCTGGTGGGAGACCGCTTTTTGGAGCTTCCGCAACGGCAACATCTCCCGCCGGAATCGCGGGGTTTAAATGACTCGGAGCGGGTCCTAACATCACCCGGCGCAGCTTAAATGGCCGCGGGACTTACCATCGCCCGCCGGGGACTTTAACATCGTGAGCCCCAGTCGCCTCGATGCTGCTGGACCACGGGAGAAGAACAAAGGGAAGAGATAAGACTTTGCCTTCCATCACAGTGAGGAGGTGTTAGAGATTCACTGTGATGGATGTTTGTGTAAATTGTGTTAAGTGTGTGTCTTGGTTTTTTTTTTGTAATGTCATGACTGCAGGAACGAAATTACATTCAAACCTTGTCTGTTTGAATGTCAATAAAAGGCATTCAATTCATTCTATTCTATCCCTTCTCACTACCAGAACCTGGCCACAGGGGTGTGGGGTCATGAAGCTTCACTCACCAACCAGAGTCAGAGACAGAAAGGCGCTGAGGCTCGTCAAGTCCAAGGAGGCACAGTGGTTGAGCTGGGACAGGGCGTTTAGCAGCACCAGCACCAACAAGACTGCTCTGGAGAAACCTGGTGTTTGTAGGAAGGTGGTGATCACGGCAGCGGCCAGGAAACAGCCGGTGTGTACAACGCACGTGTACATCACACGCACGTCTCTCCCTGTGGACAGCAATGTCAGGAGTTACTTCAGTACACAAACTCACGTTACTTCAGTCACAAACCCTGCAGTTAGTGCAAAGCGGGTCGTACAGCACGGAAACAGGCCCTACAGTCCAAGTTGGCCCTGCCGGCCAAGATGCCCCAACTACACCAGCCCCACCTGCCCAGGTGTGGGCCATACACATCCTTCCTAACCTTTCCTATCCCTGTACCTGTCCAAATGTCTTTTGAAGCCCAAAGTTGAAGAACTTTTCAAAGGTTACAGGGAGAAGGCAGGAGAATGGGGTTGAGAGGGAGAGATAAATCAGCCATGATTGAATGGCGGAGTGGACTCAATTGGCCTAATTCTGCTCCGATGACTTATGAACATATTTGCAGACCTTGGTTCATTCGATGGCTAACAAGTAAAGGGTGTCGACCCGAAACGTCACCTATTCCTTCGCGCCATCAATGCTGCCTCCTCACCCGCTGAGCTTCTCCAGCATTTTTATCTACCTTTAGCAGTTGCAATGAGGGTAGATCATAGTCAAAAGTCACCACATTATCCAGTCAGCATTACCAAAACAAATGGACCGAATGCCCCAGGTGATATTGGTTTATTAATGCCACGTGTACCGAGATGCAGTGAAAAGCTTGTGTTTGCCTGCTACGCGGTCAAATCATACCATTCCAGACGCAAATGCAAGAGGCAGTGCCGGCTGGTTTTGGTTTTGAAAGTGCACCCATGTGTGAGGAGACAGATAGCAGAGAGCAGAACCCCACCTGGAGATGCCTGGGCAAGTTTATTCCCACCGGGGGTTAGAACGTGCTTCCAGGGGTGGTGGTGGAAGCCTTTATAATCAAGGTCTTTTTTTTTTTGTTTATTTTTGTTAGAAGCAAGTACAATAGTGTGGTACTTAAGTACCTAATACATACATACGTATTTCCATTCTTGTACAACTTCATACTTTTGATTTAATAATAAAAGAACAGTGGAAGAAAAAAGAAATAGAGTGTGGGAATAGATAGACAAGTGAGTAGACACAGATAGCAAAAGAAATAAAGGACATAGACGAGAAGCTGGAAAGATTGAAATAGAAGGAGAAAGTAAAGAAAAGAGAGATTAGGAGAGATCGACCTATTTCGTATTTTTGCCCATCCGTCACCCGGTTCTCTAAACCATTTAATTTCTAAGGTTATGTTATGTTGCACCATATGCTTGCAAAAAGTTGATAAAAGGAGACCAAGTCTTTGAGAATTGGTCTACTTTGCCTAGTAGGGGAAATCTCATTTCTTCAAGATGAAGCGTTTCAGACATGTTTGAAATCCACATTTTGAATGTTGGCGTGGTTGCGTTTTTCCAAAATGTGAGTATTTTTGCTGTTATTAGACCGTAATTAAGAAAAGCTTCTTGGAATATAGTTAGTTTACTTCCCTCTTCCATTGATCCAAAGATAATCAGTTCTGTATTGGGCTTCAATTTTGTGTTAAATAGTTTTGTAAAAATTCCAAAAATGTCATTCCAAAATTTATACAGTTTTATACACGAGACCAAGGAATGTGCTGTAGTGGCATTTTGAGTAAGACATTTGTCACAAATGGGGGAAACATTTGGGAATATTTTATTCAGTCTAGTTTTAGAATAATATAATCTATGTAAAATTTTAAATTGAATTAGGTTATGTCTTACATATAATCGAGGTCTTTAAGTGGCTTTCAGACAGGCACGTGGATATGTTTAAGAAAGAACTGTAGATGCTGGAACAATCGAAGGTAGACAAAAAATGCTGGAGAAACTCAGCGGGTGAGGCAGCATCTATCCCCCCCTTGATTTCATCTAAGGATCCAATCAGTCTCTCCAGGTGAGGCAGAGGTCCACCTGCACCTCCTCCAACCTCCTACTGTATCCGCTGTTCCAGGTGTCAACTTCTCTAGATAGGCGAGACCGAGGGCAGGCCCGGCCATTGCTTCGCTGAACACCTCAGTCCGTTAACCAACCTGATCACCCGGTGGCTCAGCACTTCAACTCCCCCTCCCATTCCCAATCAGACCTTTCCGTCCTGGGCCTCCTACATGGCCAGAGTGAGGCCCAGCACACATTGGAGGAGCAGCACCTCATATTTCACTTGGGTAGTTTACACCCCAGCGTTATGAACGTTGACTTGTCTAATTTTAGATAGCCCTTGCTTTCTCCCCCCCTTTCCCTTTCCAGTTCTCCCACAAGTCCTACTGTCTCCGCCTACTTCCCTTCTTTCTCCCCCCCGCCTTGACATCAGTCTGAAGAAGGGTCTTGACCCGAAACGGCACCTATTCCTTCTCTCCAGAGATGCTGCTTGTCCCGCTGAGTCTCTCCAGCATTTTTGTCTACCTGGGTATGCGTGGAAAGAGGATCACGTGTGGATCAGGGAAGATTAGTTGGACTTGGTATCGTTCGGCAGGGACATTGCGGGCCAAGGACTTATTCATTCTATACTCTATGGGGGGGGAGGGGGGATCGTCCCCCACCTCTCAAAGCAGGAAGGGGGGTGGACATGTCCATCCTGTACCCCCCAGGATTGCCGCCCCAAAAAGGTCAAGCTAATCTTTTACGTCATAAAATATTTGCCACTACTATTTACTTACATAACGAGGATATTCTCACCGGTGCAGTTGAGGAAATGCTGCAGGGTGTTCGGTCTCGGGCTCTCCCCTTGCTCCAAGTGCCCGAGCACATGCCTCACTGTCCCAACCGTCTCGTTCATCTTCTGCAGCTTCTCCAACTGCTCGTGGCGGGCGGCCGTCTGGGACTGATGGGCAGCAAACAAGGCCAGCTTCCACTCTGCAGGCAAACGCATTCAATATTAATAATCACCCCGAACTCCCGATAGCAGAGTGCGTTACACAGCACAAGGCGGTCACGGTGGCGCAGCGGTAGAGTTGCTGTCTTAATGCGAATGCAGCCGGGTTCCATCCCAACTACGGGCGCTGTCTGTACGGAGTTTGTATGCTCTCCCTGTGACCTGCGTGGGTTTTCTCCGCGATCTTTGGTTTCCTCCCACACTCCAAAGATGTACAGGTTTGTAGGTTAATTGGCTTGGTAGATGTAAAAATTCAATTCAATTCAATTCAACTTTAATGTCATTGCACAAATACAAGTATAGGTACAATGAAACGCAGTTTAGCGTCAGTTCGTAGTGATAGCAATATAGAAAATAAATACAGAATGCAGACAATGTGGACGGAGAGACTGGAGAAATCTATCGGCGGGACTCCGAGTTCAGCAGTGTGATGGTGTTATTGTAGAAGCTGTTCCTCATCCTACTAGTGCGGGACCTGAGGCTCCTGTACCGCCTCCCTGATGGTAGGAGGGCAAACAGTCCATGGTTAGGGTGTGAGGGGTCCTTGATGACCTTCCCGGCCCGTCTCAGACACCGTTTTCGGTGGAGGGCATCCATGGCAGGGAGCGGGGCACCGATGATGTATTGGGCAGTTTTCACCACCCGTTGTAGTGCCTTCCTGTCCGCCACGGTGCAACTGCTGTACCATACCGTAAAGCAGGTGGTCAGGATGCTTCCGATGGTACAGCGGTAAGAGTTGGTCAGGATCTGGGGGGACAGGTGGGCTTTTTTGAGCCTCCTCAGGAATTAAAGGCGCTGCTGTGCCTTTTTGATCAGCTTGGAGGTGTTGAGGGACCAGGACAGATCCTCCGAGATGTGTACCCCGAGGAATTTGTAGTTGGAGACCCGCTCCACCTCCGTCCCATTTATATGAATGGGGGTGGGTCTGCCCCCTCTGTTCTTCCTAAAGATTGTCCCTAGTGGGTGTGGGATAGTGTCAGTGTGCGGGGATCGCTGGTCGGCGTAGACCCGGTGGGCCGAAGGGCCTGTATCTCTACACTACACAATATGCCCATCTCCTGGAATCTCTTTTTTATTATCTGGAGAAGGGAACTGCAGATGCTGGTTTAAATCGAAGGTAGACACAAAATGCTGGAGTAACTCAGCGGGACAGGCAGCATCTCTGGAGAGAAGGAATGGGTGACGTTTTAGGTCGAGACCCTTCTTCAGACTGAGAGTCAGTGGAGAGGGAGAAGCAGAGATAAGGAAGGGAAAGGTGTGAAAACGTGGGATTAGAGTGAGATTAGAGATTTAACCCAAGATCTGCACCCCCTTTGATGTCATTCCTTCTACTATTCCTGTCCCATTTTGCGTCTATCTTTTATTATGGTGGCCAAGCTATGGCAGGAAACACGTTCCCGATGTTGGGGGAGTCCAGAACCAGGGGCCACAGTTTAAGAATAAGGGGCAAGCCATTTAGAACGGAGACGAGGAAACACTTTTTCTCACAGAGAGTGGTGAGTCTGTGGAATTCTCTGCCTCAGAGGGCGGTGGAGGCCGGTTCTCTGGATACCTTCACGAGAGAGCTAGATAGGGCTCTTAAAGATAGCGGAGTCAGGGGATATCGGGAGAAGGCAGGAACGGGGTACTGATTGGGGATGATCAGCCATGATCACATTGAATGGCGGTGCTGGCTCAAAGGGCCAGATGGCCTACTCCTGCTCCTATTGTCTATTCTCATCAGATTGCAAATTGGTACACGTTTAAAGATGAGCTGGATTCCCTCCCACCGTCCTCTGGGAAAATTAGAGGCTGAGAGGAGACCCGAGAGAAGTATATACAATGATAAGAGTGATAGACAGCCAGAATCTTTTGCCCACAGGGTGGAAATGTCAAAGACTAGAGGCAATCGGTCTGACGATGGGTCCCGACCAGAAACGTCACCTATCCACGTTCGCCACGGATGCTGCACGGCGCGCTGAATTTACACCAGCACTTTGTGTCATCAGACATTGTGGTTGGTGGTTGGTGTTGGGGGGGGGGGGGTGAAGAAAGCTGGACGAGAGGTGGGGCAGGTCAAACACTGGCAGATAGTCGATGAATACATGAGGGGACCTTTGATAGGTAAATAGTTGGGCTAAGGCCCCAAGGATAAACATTCAGAAGGCGGTGAGAAGCAAAAGGATTGAAGAATTGTCAAGTTGTGATGCTAGAGGAAGGAATGTAGGTGGAAGTAGATGGGACGGGTCCAGGGGGGGCCAGAGAGGCACTGGGGAGATTGCAGTCACCCAAAAGTGGAGAACAACGTAGCTACTCACGTGCTTATGCGACTCACCCAGCTTGGCGTCGAGCTGATGAAGCCGTGCCCCGACGTCCAAGAGGTGGGCTAGAATGGTCTGCTGGCCTTGGTGCAGCTGCAGGTCCTGGTGGACCAACTGTTCACTCACATTGTCTGCAACATTAAAGATACAGGCTGTAAATATTGTGGCTGTAGCACAATAAACTACCTGCAAACATCAAAGTGACAATGAATTGCTGCTTCATTGCTGCCGGACAAAGGGGCGAGGAGTGAGTGACAGATCAGTCATGATTGAGTGGCCGAGTAGACTTGATGGGCCGAATGGCCTAATTCTGCTTCTACTTACCTCTCTCCACAGCTTACGCGAGCCGCTGCCTCCAGCACTGGAGACCCGGGTTCGATCCTGACCTCAGGTGCTGTCTGAGTGCAGAGTTTGTACGTTCTCCCCGTGACCTGCGTGGGTTTCCTCCCACATCCCAAAGACGAGTGGGTTTGCAGGATAATTGGGCCTCTGCAAATTGCCCCCCAGTGTGTAGGGAGTGGGATAACATAGAACTAGAGCGATCGGTGGTCAGCGTGGACTCGATGGGCTTGTTTCCATGTTGTACCCCACTGGGTCCCAGTAACTGCACCCGAGGGCAGGATGGAACCCGGATCTCTGGGGCGGTGAGGCAGCGGCTCTACCTGTCGTGCCACCATCCAGAGGGGAAAGAAGGCCTACCGGGAGGAGGTGGCTGATCTGGCACTCTGGTGTCAGGACAACAGCCTCCTCTGGAACATCAAAAAAACTAAGGAGCTGATCGTGGACTTTAGGAGGCACATTATCCGAGGACGTACACACCATTGAGGATAAATGGGGATACTGTGGATAGGGTGAGCTGCTTTAAATACCTTGGAGTCCACATCTCAGAGGATCTGACATGGACATCGCACGCTGCAGCACTCGTGAGTAAGGCAAGGCAGCGCCTTCACCACCTCAGGCAATTGAGGAAATTCAGAGTGTCTCCAAGGATCCTCCAGTGCTTCTACTCAGCGGCTGTGGAAAGCATCTTGTCCGGAAACATCACGATTTGGTTTGGGAACTGCTCTGCCCAGGACAAGAAGGCTCTGCAGAGAGTAGTGCGTTCGGCCGAACTATACATCAGAAGGTGCAACTCCAGAGCCAACAAGATCATGGGAGACCCCTTCCTCCCCTGCAACGGGCTGTTCCAGCTGCTACGGTCAGGCAAACGCCTCCGTTGCCATGCTGTGAGAACGGAGAGGATGAGACGGAGTTTCTTCCCAGAGGCCATTCGGACTGTAAACTCCTATCTCACCTGGGACTAACGTCACTGGACCAATTTACTGTTGGGTGGTGTCTTTTTTTTAAATGCTGTTTTTTTTTGTTTTATTGCCTCCCATGAATATGTAATATGTGAATCTGTGATTCTGTTCCATTCTGTTTTGTAGTTATTTTTGCACAATCCGCAAGCATCGCCACTTTTCATCTCGTATGTGTATGTGACGAATAAACCCGACTTGACTTCAGCCATTTCGCATTCCACTGACCTGCAGAGTCTGGTCTGCCTTTATTGATGGCAACTCACCCACAGTTAGTGCGATGCCCTCAATCAGCTCGGCCATCAGCTGGTGCCCTCCAGCAGGGACCTCCCTTCCTTGGGCCAGCTTCTCCAGGTTTGCATTAATGGAGGACTCCACATCCTGCCGCCAAGCCTCGAGCTGTTCCTGCTGCTGCAGCAGCAACTTCTGGCTGTTAACCAGCTTCTCCAGTGATGCGGCAGTCAGCTCTCTCAGCTCCGCTTGCCCATCCTGGAACAGATTTTGACAGACGTGACAACTGTGGAAGACAGTGACTGGGGACACCACACTCGGAATACTAGACAGAGTTCGGATCGGATCGCCCAGCTCTGGTGAGGTGGTCATTCAGGCTGGAATGGGAGCAGCAGAGAGTCCCTTGGATGTTACCAGGACTGGAGTTAGGAGAGGCTGAGAGTGTTTGCTCTACAGTGCAAGAGGGGTGGTTATAGAGGTATGTAGAACCATGATGATTTTATAGAGGTATATAAAACCACGATGATGATTTTGAAGATAAACACAAAATCCTAGAGTAATTCAGCGGGACAGGCAGCATCTCTGGAGAGAAGGAATAGGTGTCGTTTCGGGTCGTGATCCTTCTTCAGACTGAATTCTCGACCCGAAACGTCACCCATTCCTTCTCTCCAGAGATGCTGCCTGTCCCGCCGAGTTACTCCAGCATTTTGTGTCAACCTACAGCTTAAACCAGCATCTGCAGTTCCTTCCTACACACGATGTTCTAGAGGTATATACAACCACAATGGGCTTGGATGGTCTCAGTCTTTTTCCTGGGTTAGGAATCTCAAACTAGAGGACAGAGACTGGAGGCAAGATGGGTGGTATGCGTGAGTGGTTAGCTGCCAGAGGAAACTGTGAACGCAGGTTCAATTAGAAAGGTTGAAAAGGTCTGAAAGATTTGGTGGGATACGGGCCAAACATGGGCAATGGGACTAGCGTGGTGACATCTTGGCCGGCGTGGACCAGTTGGGCAGAAGGGCCTGTTAGAATGCTGCATAACGATGACTGTTGCATTAAGCAAAGGCCAAGGGTGACACGGTGGTGCAGCGGTCGAGTTTACAGCGCCAGAGACCCGGCTTCCATCCTAACTCCGGGTGCTGTCTGTACGGAGTTTGCACGTTCTCCCCGTGACCTGTGTGGGTTTTCTCCGGGTGCTCCAGCTTTCACCCACACTCCAAAGACGTGCAGGCTGCAGGTTAATTGGCTTTGGTAAAGATGGTAAATGGTCCCGTGTGCGTCTGTCTCTGTCTCTCTGTGCGTCTGTCTCTGTCTCTCTGTGTGCGTCTGTCTCTGTCTCTCTGTGTGCGTCTGTCTCTGTCTCTCTGTGTGCGTCTGTCTCTGTCTCTCTGTGTGCGTCTGTCTCTGTCTCTCTGTGTGCGTCTGTCTCTGTCTCTCTGTGTGCGTCTGTCTCTGTCTCTCTGTGTGCGTCTGTCTCTGTCTCTCTGTGTGCGTCTGTCTCTGTCTCTCTGTGTGCGTCTGTCTCTGTCTCTCTGTGTGCGTCTGTCTCTGTCTCCCTGTGTGCGTCTGTCTCTGTCTCCCTGTGTGCGTCTGTCTCTGTCTCTCTGTGTGCGTCTGTCTCTGTCTCTCTGTGTGCGTCTGTCTCTGTCTGTGTGTGCGTCTGTCTCTGTCTGTGTGTGCGTCTGTCTCTCTCTCTCTGTGCGTCTGTCTCTCTCTCTCTCTGTGCGTCTGTCTCTCTCTCTCTGTGCGTCTGTCTCTCTCTCTGTGTGCGTCTGTCTCTCTCTCTCTGTGCGTCTGTCTCTCTCTCTCTCTCTGCGTCTGTCTCTGTCTCTCTGTGTGCGTCTGTCTCTGTCTCTCTGTGTGCTTCTGTCTCTGTCTCTCTGTGTGCTTCTGTCTCTGTCTCTCTGTGTGTCTCTGTCTCTGTGCGTTTGTCTCTGTCTCTCTGTGCGTCTGTCTCTCTCTCTCTCACTCTCTCTCTCTCTCTCTCTCTCTCTCTCTCTGTGTCTCTCTCTCTCTGTGTCTGTCTCTGTCTGTGTGTGCGTCTGTCTCTGTCTCTCTGTGCGTCTGTCTCTGTCTCTCTGTGCGTCTGTCTCTGTCTCTCTGTGCGTCTGTCTCTGTCTCTCTGTGCGTCTGTCTCTGTCTCTCTGTGCGTCTGTCTCTGTCTCTCTGTGCGTCTGTCTCTGTCTCTCTGTGCGTCTGTCTCTGTCTCTCTGTGCGTCTGTCTCTGTCTCTCTGTGCGTCTGTCTCTGTCTCTCTGTGCGTCTGTCTCTGTCTCTCTGTGCGTCTGTCTCTGTCTCTCTGTGCGTCTGTCTCTGTCTCTCTGTGCGTCTGTCTCTGTCTCTCTGTGCGTCTGTCTCTGTCTCTCTGTGCGTCTGTCTCTGTCTCTCTGTGCGTCTGTCTCTGTCTCTCTGTGCGTCTGTCTCTGTCTCTCTGTGCGTCTGTCTCTGTCTCTCTGTGCGTCTGTCTCTGTCTCTCTGTGCGTCTGTCTCTGTCTCTCTGTGCGTCTGTCTCTGTCTCTCTGTGCGTCTGTCTCTGTCTCTCTGTGCGTCTGTCTCTGTCTCTCTGTGCGTCTGTCTCTGTCTCTCTGTGCGTCTGTCTCTGTCTCTCTGTGCGTCTGTCTCTGTCTCTCTGTGCGTCTGTCTCTGTCTCTCTGTGCGTCTGTCTCTGTCTCTCTGTGCGTCTGTCTCTGTCTCTCTGTGCGTCTGTCTCTGTCTCTCTGTGCGTCTGTCTCTGTCTCTCTGTGCGTCTGTCTCTGTCTCTCTGTGTGTCTGTCTCTGTCTCTCTGTGTGTCTGTCTCTGTCTCTCTCTCTCTGTCTGTCTCTGTCTCTCTGTGCGTCTGTCTCCGTCTCCGGGTGTGAGTGGCGGTGCGAGTGCCGGTGTGCGGGGAGTGCTGGTCAGCGTGGACAGTGGGCTGAAGGGCCTGTTCCAGTGCTGTATTTCTGAACTGAACAAGGAGGGCTAGGGTCGGAGGGGTTTGGAGCACATTTACCTTCAGAATGTCCATGACTTCCAACAGAGGGGAGGGAGCATGTGCTGAGCAGTTGGCAGTGGTCTCGGCGCGCGGCCTGAAGTGTTGCTGCCGGGCGGCGTGGCACAGAGCGCGGGCATGGTTTCTCACCATGTGGTAGGCATTCTTCGTGGCGGGATCCATGCCCTGCATGCAGTCAGACAGTGCCTCGATGACAGGAGGAAGAGCACAGAGTCACACAGACAAACAGGCGCAAGCTCTTTGGCTCGGAATAATCAAATCAATAAACAATAGGTGCAGGAGGAGGCCATTTGGCCCCTTCGAGCCAGCACCGCCATTCAATGTGATCATGGCTGATCATCCCCAATCTGTACCCCGTTCCTGCCTTCTCCCCATATCCCCTGACTCCAAGTGGGCGCAAAGTGAAAACGCACAACTTTACCTTAGTTTTGCAACAAAAAACCCCCCCCCAAAAAAACACACTGAATAAGCACCTTGAATAACTGCTCTCAAACAATTTGACACAAGTCTCTGGTCTTAGGAAGGCCACGCTGCATAGACCAGTAAAGTAGATGTGTAGTTTAGATTAGTTTATTGTCACGAGTACCGAGGTACAGTGAGAAGCTTTTGCTGCGTGCTAACCAGTCAGCGGAAAGACTCTACACGATTACCCATCTTTGCTCCATGGGAGATGCTGAGAGTTTGGGCCCCTCGTGTGAGGAGTAGAGGGTAGGACCCCCAAACCCCATCATCTCCACAGGACAAAGTTCGGCCACCTCATTTGAGGACAGGAGCTGTAGATGCTGGTTTGAACCAAAGACAGACTTAAAATATTGGAGTAACTCAGCGGGGCAGGCAGCATCTCTGGAGAAAAAGCCTAGGTGGCGTTTTGGGTCGAGACGCCTCTTCAGACTCGACCCGAAACGTCACCTACTCCTTTTCTCCGGAGATGCTGACTGATCTGCTGGGTAGCTCTAGTATTGTCCCCCCCATTCATACTGCACTTACCCACCCATTCATCCCGGACTGACCCACCTTCCATTTACCCTGCACCAATCCCCCCCATCCATCCTGTAGTGATCTTCCCATTCATCTTTTACTGATCCCCCATTCATCCTGTACTGATCCCCTCATGCATCCTGCACTGATCCCCTCATTCATCCTATACTGATCCCCTCATTCATCCTGTAGTGATCCTCCATTTATCCTGCACAGACCCTCCAATCCACACTGTCGTGACCCCCCCCATTCATCCTGTACTGATCCCCCCCATTCATCCTGTACTGATCTCCCCCCATCCAGCCTGTACTGATCCCCCTTTCAAGAAGAATGGGGGGAAGAGTCTGAAGAAGGGTCTCGACCCGAAACGTTGCCTATTTCCTTAGCTCTACAGATGCTGCCTCACCCGCTGAGTTTCTCCAACATTTCTGTCTACCCCCATCCATCCTGTACTGATCCCCCCCATTCAACACCACTGACATCCCCCGTGCTCTCCCCTCACAATTTTACATACTCCAACCAACACGTACTAATTCACCTGCCTCAATCCATCCATTCCGCACCAATTGCCTTCTCAACCCCCCCCCCCCCCCCCCCCACCACCATCTATCCACCCCGCACTGATCCACACACACCCTGACCCTATTGTGATTCAATGTCTTCAGAGCAAACATAGACTATGTTTGATAACGGAATGCAATCAAATGTGTTTTAATTCCCAATGTTATTATTTGTTTTGACACCTTTAAATATATTACCAAAAGAACATTTGCTGCATTTATGGCCTTTGGTCACCTCTTGTCAGTTAGCGTAATGTTTAACCTGTCAGATGGGTATAGTTAGTTTTGACAGCTATTATCATAAAATGCCTTTAGAAAATTCCTTGCAACCTGTGTATTTTGTTATGGATAAATTATGTGGGAAGCCAGAGTGTTTCTGTGCCAATAGCAATAACGACCCATGCTAAGGCCATGTCATGGTAATTTTTTGTCCTTCACAGAAAACATACTTGCATCAATCTGTAGTGTGCATGGTCCATGATTTATTGACACAGATTAATCATTTGCTGAATAATCCAACCACATTTTTGTTTGGAAGTGGAAAGAACTAATAGAAATTGCATTAATTGCAATGTGTAAAAGAGTTCAGATTATTGTATTATAATTTTGCTGCATGTCATTGTGGTATATATCTTGTCTTGATTGGTGAATATGTTTAGTTGTGAGTTATTTGAAGCAGAAATAATATGTGAATGTAGACAAAAGTGCTGGAGAAACTCAGCGGGTGCAGCAGCATCTATGGAGCGAAGGAAATAGGCAACGTTTTGGGCCGAAACCCTTCTTCAGCATGAAACGTTGCCCATTTCCTTCGCTCCATAGATGCTGCTGCACCCGCTGAGTTTCTCCAGCACTTTTGTCTACCTTTGATTTTCCAGCATCTGCAGTTCCTTCTTGAACATAATATGTGAATACTTCATTGAGCATAATTCTGACTGGTAACTACGCACTTCGTTCGAGCACATTATCACACACGTCATGCAAACCGTCTTAAATGACCACCTAAACTTTTTTGGCAACCTAAAAAGCTGTCAAGGTTGCCCGGCTGGCAACAGGGAAAAATAGTTCAGCGAGAGCCCTGCTGTCAAGACACAACTTGAGTAACTCAGGAGGCATCTCTGGAGAGAAAGAATGGGTGACGTTTCAGGTCGAGACCCTTCTTCAGTCTGATGTCAGGGGAGAGGGAGATACATAGATAAGGAAGTGTAAGGTGTGAAACCAGGACAAAGGGAATGGAGATAGAAGACTACCTGAAATTAGAGAAGTCAATGTTCACACCGCTGGGGTGCAAGCTGCCCAAGCGAAATATGAGGTGCTGCTCCTCAACGGAGGTGTCAGCTGCTCTACATCGGTGAGACCAAGTGCAGGCTTGGCGATCGCTTCACCCAACACCTCCGCTCGGTTCGCAATAACCAACCAGATCTTCCGGAGGCTCAGCACTTCAACTCCCCTTCCAATTCCAACCTTTCTGTCCCGGGCCTCCTCCATGGCCAGAGTGAGGACAACCATAAATTGGAGGAACAGCACCTCATATTTCGCTTGGGCAATTTGCACCCCAGCGGTCTGAACATCGACCTATAATTTTAGGCAGTGCTTACTTTCTCCTTCCCTTCTCAGCTCTCCCTCAGCCCACTAGCTCCACCTCTTCCTTTCTTCTTCCCGCCCCCCCCCCCCCCCCCCCACCCTCACATCAGTCTGAGGGAGGGTTTCGACCCAAAACGTTGCCTATTTCCTTCGCTCCATAGATGCCGCCTCACTCGCTGAGTTTCTCCAGCATTTTCGTCCACAGGAATGGATGTGGAGGACTTGGGGTGGGTTTGCAGACTTGGGTTAGCAGAATGATGTCTGGAGTGGAGGGTGCTGGCTATAAGGAGAGATTGGACTATCGTGGATCATTTTCTCTAGAACAGAGGTTGATGGGAGAAATGTCGGAAGTATATGAAACTATGAGGCATAGATAGGGTCGAGAGTCAGAACCTTCTTCCTGCCCATGGCTTCAACAAATTGCCCCTAGTGTGTAGGACACTAAAATGGTATAAAAAAAGTAGTAAACGTCTGATCGATGATCAGCATGGACATTGTGGGCTGTAACCAAGATGGTCCCAAGCTCCGCGTGCTAGTCCCAGTAGAGCTGCAATAACAACAATAAGATTGTTAAGGGCTTGGACACGCTAGAGGCAGGAAACATGTTCCTGATGTTGGGGGAGTCCAGAACTAGGGGCCAGAGTTTAAGAATAAGGAGTAAGCCATTTAGAACGGAGACGAGGAAACACTTTTTCTCACAGAGAGCAGCGAGTCTGTGGAATTCTCTGCCTCAGGCCGGTTCTCTGGATGCTTTCAAGATCCTCCACATCCATTCCTGTGGAGCTAGATAGGGCTCTTAAAAATAGCAGAGTCAGGGGATATGGGGAGAAGGCAGGAACGTGGGTACTGATTGGGGATGATCAGCCATGATCACATTGAATGGCAGTGCTGGCTCGAAGGGCCAAATGGCCTCCTCCTGCACCTATTGTCTATATTGTCACTCATTGCAATCACTCCACTCTTTCAAACCTCCACGAATTTCTTACCATTCCCTTTTCACTGCGTTTCACTGTACCTCAGTACACAAGACAATAAACTAAACCGAACTGCAGGCACGTTTCCACACTGCATCTCTAAACTCTTAATAAACTAGAACTTCGAGCATTTTAAACCAGCATCTGCAGTGCCTTCAAACACTTCGAGCATTAAACTGCTTTGCTTGTGTACGGGCCAACATCGGTTCTCAAGATGCTTACCATTTGGAGCTGAGCACATGGCAAATGTTTCAAAAGGAACTGCAGGTGCTGGTTTACACCGATGATAGACACCAAAAGCTGGAGTAACTCAGTTAGATAGAAGGAATGGGTGACATTTCGGGTCGAGACCCTTCTTCAGACTTGGGGCGACTGTTCTGGTCGAGATACTTTTTCAGACTGGGTGACATTTTGGGTCAAGATCCTTCTTCAGAAAATATATAATATATATGAAACGTCACCTATCCACATTCTCCAGAGATGCTGCCTGACCCGTTGAGTTACTCCAGCTTTTTATGTCTGCATGGCAAACGTTGGTTTACTTGGGCGAGACAAGGGAGATACTGGAGTATTTAAATAACGAAAGGCTCAAGGCATTTCCTCAACCCTACTTCCACAGCTCACGACTATAAGCTTCAAGGTGGTGTTCACCACTGTCCTCCCCTCTGCCCACAACATTAGCAGAAGCCCCCGTTACCATGCCCGGAGTGCAGGGGTAGGTTGGCCGGTGCTCAGCAGCTGCTCGGCAGTTGAACAAGGCCACCCCAAGCTTGGAAAGGTGCTCTTCCGAAATATCACTGCAGGACAGCGTCAGCTCGCCCAACACCTGCAGTAAAGAAACCCAAATTCAATCAAACACACAGAAAAAAATGCTGGGGTATCTCAGCAGGTCAGGCCATCTCTGGAGAGGTTGTATAGATGACCATATAACCATATAACAATTACAGCACAGAAACAGGCCATCTCGACCCTTCTAGTTCGTGCCGAACACTTACTCTCACCTAGTCCCATCTACCTGCACTCAGACCATACCCCTGCATTCCTCTCCCGTCCATATACCTATCCAATTTATTTTTAAACGATGAAATAGAACCTGCCTTCACCACTTCCACTGGAAGCTCATTCCACACAGCCACCACTCTCTGAGTAAAGAAGTTCCCCCTCATGGTACCTCTAAACTTCTGTCACTTAATTCTCAAATCATGTCCTCTTGTTTGAATCTTCCCTACTCTCAATGGAAAAAGCGTATCCACGTCAACTCTGTCTATCCCTCTCATCATTTTAAGACCTCTATCAAATTAGAAACATAGAAAAATAGGTGCAGGAGTAGGCCATTCAGCCCTTCGAGCCTGCACCGCCATTCAATGTGATCATGGCTGATCATCCAACTCAGTATCCCGTACCTGCCTTCTCTCCATATCCCGATCCCTTTAGCCACAAGTGCCACATCTAACGCCCTCTTAAATATAGCCAATGAACTGGCCTCAACTACCTTCTGTGGCAGAGACTTCCCGAGACTCAGAACTCTCTGTGTAAAGAATGTTTTCCTCATCTCGGTCCTAAAGGAATTCCCCCTTATCCTTAGACTGTTAAGTTCCCCCTTAACCTTCTGCACTCCAAAGAATAAAGACCCAACTTGTTCAACCTTTCTCTGTAACTTACGTGCTGAAACCCAGGCAACATTCTAGTAAATCTCCTCTATACTCTCTCTATTTTGTCGGACATCTTTCCTATAATTTGGCGACCAAAATTGTACACCATACTCCAGAATTGGCCTCACCAATGCCCTGTACAATTTTAACATTACATCCCAACTACTATACTCATTTCTGTCCATACTCATATATGATATATATGACGTGTCACATATATCATATACATACATTATAGAAACATATAAATTTGTTGCTGATTCAATGGCTGGACATCCAATGTGGAGCCAGGCCCTGTGGCCCATTGAGCCAATGCTAGCCCTCAGCCATATAAAATTCTTAAGGGATTGGACAGGCTAGATGCAGGAAAAATGTTCCCGATGTTGGGGGAGTCCGGAACCAGAGGTCATAGTTTAAGAATAAGGGGTAGGCCATTTAGGACAGAGATGAGGAAAAACCTCTACATCCAGAGTTGTGAATCTGTGGAATTCTCTGCCTCAGAAGGCAGAATTCACTGGATGTTTTCAAGAGAGTTTGATTTAGCTCTTAAGGTTAAAGGAATTAAGAGATGTGGGGTGAAAAAGCAGGAATAAGGTGTTGGCCATTTAGGACAGAGATGAGGATTTTTTTTTTTCACCCAGAGAGTTGTGTATATGTTTGAATTCACTGGATGTTTTCAAGAGTTAGATTTAGCTCTTAGGGCTAAAGGAAGCAAGGGATATGGGGGGGAAGCAGGAATGGGGTACTGACGTTAGATGATAAGCCATGATCATATTGAATGGCGGTGCTGTTTCCAAGGGCCAAATGGCCTACTCCTCCATCTATTTTTCTATGTTCTATGTTTCGGGTCAGGACCCTTCGAAACTCAATACAATCAAACTGAGGATCAGCTTCTTCCCCTCTGTTCATAAGTTAGAGGAGCAGAATTAGGCCATTCAGCCCATCAAGTCAATTCTGCCATTCAATCATGGCCGATCTATCTTTCCCGCTCAACCCCATTCTCCTGTCTTGCCCCATAACCCCCGACACCCTTAGTAATCAAGAATCTGTCAATCTCCACCTTAAAAATATCCATTGGCAGTCTCCACACACATCAGCAGCAATGGATTCCACAGATTCACCACCCGCTGGCAAAAGAAGGCCTGTCCCCACATTCTACGTAGTTAGGAAGCCCTGCCCTAGAGACACCAATTTCATCTTCAGATTTCCCCATCATTTAACCCATTCCCATTATGTTCCCCTCATCCCATTACATCCCTGCTTATGAACAGAAGGCTGTGGGTCATTGAGGGCCAGCATGGACTCAGTGGGCCGAAGGGCCTCGCCCCACATTGGATGCCCTGCCACTGAATCTCCAACACACCCTGATATTTCTCCATTCACCCTCTCAACCCAATCCCAATCCCAATCCCTATGTCAGCCTCCGGCAATTTCCCACCTCATCTCTACGTACAGACAGGCTAGTTGAGGGCTAGCATGAACAGTGGGGTGAAGGGCCTGTCTTCACACTGTACATAGCTAAGACGTTCTGGCAGTGAATCAGTATCTTCATAATTCCCCACCATTTCATCCATTCAACACCTTTCCTATCTCAGCCCCTATCCCATACCCATCTTAAACCAAGACCACCCCAGACGCATGAATTCAGTGGACTAAAGGGCCTGGCTCCACATCAAACAGCAACACCACTCCCCTCCCTTGGGTTTCCACATCAATTCCTCCTCACAGCCCACATCCCACCTCATCCCCACTTAAACACAGGCTAGACAATTGAGGGCTAGCATTGACTCAGAGGGCTGAAGGGCCAGGCTCCACATTGGATGTCCAATGAATCAGCAACACTCCCCTCATCTTATTTCCCCACTATTTCACCCTCTCATCCGCAGCCCATCCCTGTTTGGAAGCCCATGGATGGAGAGGCCATTCAGCCCCTCAAGCTAGCACCACCATTCAATATGATCATGGCTGACCATCTAAAATCAGTACCCCGTTCCTGCTTTTCCCCAAATCCCTCGATTCCCTCAGCACTAAGAGCGAAATCTAACTCTCTCTTGAAAAACATCCAGTGTATTGTCCTCCACCGCCTTCTGTGGCAGATAATTCCACAGATTCACAATCCTCTGGGTGAAGATGTTATTCCTTATCTCAGTCCTAAACGGCTTATTCTTAAACCGTGACCCCTGGTTCTGGACTCCCCCAACATCGGGAACATGCTTCCTGCATCTAGCCACTCCAATCCCTTAAGGGCTAGCATGGGCTCAAGGGGCCGAAGGGTTGGGTGTCCAGCTATTGAATCAACAACAACCCCTCCGTCCTTTTATTTCCACACCATTTCTCCCTCTCAAGCCCATCCCGTCCCTGTCCTAAACGCGGGAGGGCCACTCGGCCCATCGGGTGATGGTCTCACCGCCCGCTGGCAGCCGTCCAGCTCGGGCAGGGCCCGCTCCTCGGTCTGGAAGAGGGGCAGGGGCGGCTGCGGGCCCGCCGGCGGGCGGAGGGGGAAGAAGAAGCAGCCGGAGGCGGCGCAGCCCCGGGCGGCGAGGTGGCAGGCGAGGCCTAGCAGGAGGAGAGCGCGGCGCAGGTCCATGCTGGAGACACGACCGGCTGCCCACTCGCCCGCCGGCCGTTTAAAACCTGGCGCCGGCGGGCTGCCCTATACACACCCCCCCCGTCACATGTCACCTGAACCCCCCCCGTCACATGTCACCTGAACCCCTCCCCGTCACGTGTCACCCTGGACCTCCCCCGTCACGTGTCACCGGAACCCCCCCGTCACGTGTCACCTGAACCCCCCCCCCCGTCACGTGTCACCCTGGACCCCCGTCACATATATCATCCTGGACCCCCCGTCACGTGTCAACATGTTACTCCCCCCAGCACGTGTCAGCGTGCACCTTTCCCCCCCCGTCACGTGTCAGTCAACAACCCTCCCCCATCACGTGTCAGTCTGGGGCAGGAAATCTGCTGAGGCGGCCCGGGAGACACGCCCCCTTCTCGCAGCTGCAGCTGCAGCAAACTCCGGATCTCCTTCGCTCCTTAGTTGCTGCTGCTGCTGCACCCGCTGAGTTTCCCCAGCCTTTTGTGCAACCCTCGATTCTCCAGCATCTGCAGTTCCTTCTTTAACAACTCCGGATCCCCTTTCCCGTGCAAACTCCCCCCTTTCCCGTCCAAACTCCCCCCTTTCCCGTCCAAACTCCCCCCTTTCCCGTCCAAACTCCCCCCTTTCCCGTCCAAACTCCCCCCTTTCCCGTCCAAACTCCCCCCTTTCCCGTCCAAACTCCCCCTTTTTCCGTCCAAACTCCCCCCATCCCCGTGCAAACTCCCTCCATCCCCGTGCAAACTCCCCATCCCCGTGCAAACTCCCCCCGTCCCCGTGCAAACCCCCCCGTCCCCGTGCAAACTCCCCCCGTCCCCGTGCAAACCCCCCGTCCCCGTGCAAACTCCCCCCGTCCCCGTGCAAACCCCCCGTCCCCGTGCAAACTCCCCCCGTCCCCGTGCAAACTCCCCCCGTCCCCGTGCAAACTCCCCCCGTCCCCGTGCAAACTCCCCCCGTCCCCGTGCAAACTCCCCCCGTCCCCGTGCAAACTCCCCCCGTCCCCGTGCAAACTCCCCCCCGTCCCCGTGCAAACTCCCCCCGTCCCCGTGCAAACTCCCCCCATCCCCGTGCAAACTCCCCCCATCCCCGTGCAAACTCCCCGACCCCGTGCAAACCCCGGCGTCGCCATGGAAACGGGAGGGAGCGTGGGCCTGGTGGGCGCGGGGAGGATGGCGCTCGCCATCGCCACCGGCATCCTGGCCGCAGGTAAACACGGGTGGGGGCAGGTAGGGGGAATGGGCTTGTGGGGGAGAGGGTGCTGGGGCGGGGGAGAGGGTGCTGGGGCGGGGGGAGAGGGTGCTGGGGCGGGGGGGAGGGTGCTGGGGGTGGGAGGGAGGGTGCTGGGAGTGGGGGGGTGGGTGCTGGGGCGGGGGGGGGAGGGTGCTGGGGCGGGGGGGAGGGGGGAGAGGGTGCTGGGGCGGGGGGGGGGTGCTGGGGCGGGGGGGAGGGGGGGGAGGGTGCTGGGGCGGGGGGGAGAGGGTGCTGGGAGGGGGGAGAGGGTGCTGGGGGCGGGGGGAGAGGGGGCGGGGGGAGGGGGGGCGGGGGGAGGGGGTGCTGGGGCGGGGGGAGGGGGTGCTGGGGCGGGGGGGGGAGAGGGTGCTGGGGCGGGGGAGGGAGAGGGTGCTGGGGCGGGGGAGGGAGAGGGTGCTGGGGCGGGGGGAGAGGTGGTGCTGGGGCGGGGGGAGAGGGTGCTGGGGCAGGGGAGGGAGAGGGTGCTGGGGGCGGGGGGAGAGGGTGCTGGGGCAGGGGGGAGAGGGTGGAGGCTGGAGGGGGGAGAGGGTGCTGGGGCGGGGGGAGAGGGTGCTGATGTGGAGGGTGGGGGGGAGAGGGTGCTGGGGTGGGGGGAGCAGGGAGAGGGGGAAAGGGGGCGGAGGGAGAGGGTGCTGACGTGGAGGGTGGGGGGGAGAGGGTGCTGGGGCAAGGAGGGGCTGTGAGGGTGAGGTAAGAGATGGCAGAGGGTGCAGGCTATGTGGGGGTGGGGGAGAAGGCAAAGGCAGGGATATATAGTTTAGTTTAGAGACACAGTGCGGAAACAGGCCCTTCGGCAAACCGTAAAAGTAAACTGGATAGGTGTATGGACGGGAAGGGAATGGAGGGGTATGGTCTGAGTGCAGGTAGATGGGACTAGGGGAAAATAAATGGTCGGCACGGACTGGAAGGGCCGAGAGGGCCTGTTTCCGTGCTGTAGTTGTTATATGGTTATAACAACTCTGTACAGACAGCACCCTTGGTCAGGAATGAACCCGGGTCTCTGGCGCTGTGAGGCAGCAACTCTACCGTTGCGTCACCCTAAGTGTCCAATCCAATTTTTAATCCCCGCTACCAAGCCCACGTGAATGCCAGAGGTCTGGTGCAAGAATGTTTTGCAGATGCTGGCTTAATCCGAAGATAGACACAAAAAGCTGGAGTAACTCAGCGGGACGGGCTGGAGAAAAGGAATGGTTGACGTTTCGGGTCGAGACCCTTCTTCAGACTGATCAGGGAAACGAGAGATATAGACGGTGACGTGGAGAGATAAAGAACAATGAATGAAAGATATGCAAAAAAGATGATAAAGGAAACGGGCCATTTGCTGTTTGTAGGGTGAAAATGAGAAGCTGGTGCGACTTGGGTGGGGGAGGGATAGAGAGAGAGAGGGAATGCCGGGTCTACCTGAAGTGAGAGAAATCAATATTCATCCCACTGGGCTGTAAGCTGCCCACGCGAAATATGAGATGCTGTTCCTCCAATTTGTGTTTAGCCTCACTCTGACAATGGAGGGGACCGAGGACAGAAAGGTCTGTGTAGGACTGGGAAGGAGAATTCAAGATTAGAATAGAATGCCTTTTATTGACATTCAACCAGACAAGGTTTGAACGAAATTTCATTTCTGCAGTCATGACATTACCAAAAAAAAACCAAGACACACACTTAACACAGTTTACACAAACATCCATCACAGTGAGTCTCCAACACCTCCTCTGAAGCAGGGTCTCGACTCGAAACGTCGCCATCTCCTACGCTCCTTCGATGCTGCTGCACCAGCTGAGTTTCTCCAGCTTTTTGTGTGACCCTCCTCACTGTGATGGAAGGCAAGTCTTATCTCTTCCCTTCGTTCTTCTCCCGGGGTCCAGCAGTTCAACTGTAGCGTCGAGGTGACTGGGGCTCCCGATGTTAAAGTCCCCGGCGGGCGACGGTAAGTCCCGCGGCCATTTAAGCCGCTCCGGGCGATGTTAGTCCCCGCTCCGAGTCGTTTAAACCCCGCGATTCCGGCGGGAGAAGTTGCCGTTGCGGGAGCTCCGAAAAGCGGTCTCCCACCAGGGACCTGCGAGCTCCCGCAACCCGGGAGATCAGGTTGGTTCAGGCGGGCTGAGCGAAGGTGTTCAGCGCAATGATCGCCCAGTCTACGTTTGGTTTCGCCGATGTATAAGCCCACATCGGAGCGAGTAGATGAGGTTGGAGGAGGCGCAAGTGATGTTTTGGACCAGCCGATGGTGAGGGATGGTGCTGACTGCTCAGGCAGTGGAGCATCAAGTGCAGGGGCGGACACCTCAATCTAACGCTAAATATCTTTTCCTTCTCAGGAAACGTCAAGCCGCAAGAAATAATAGCTTCAGCTCCATCAGACAACAACTTGTGCAAGTTCAAGGTGAGGTGGTGTGGGAGGGCACTGGGTTGTAGCTGTCACCTCAAAGCTTTCATGTTTCATGTATCTTGTGTTTTATGACTGTTGGCAGATCAATGTCCCACCTGGGAACAATAAACTTCTGTTGTATCGTATTGTAAAGAGACAGGAGGGCTGTGGAGCAGTAGTTGTTTGTGGTTTCATAAATAATGTCAAGTTATTTAGTTTCAAACCTGTTTTTTGTGTGTTTATTTTTGTTAGAAGTACAATAGTGTGGTACTTGAGTACCTAATCCATACATACATATTTCCATTCTTGTACAACTTCATACTTTTGATTTAATAATAAAAGAACAGTGGGAGAAAAAAGAAATAAAGAGTGTGGGAATAGATAGACAAGTGAGTAGACACAGATAGCAAATGAAATAAAGGACATAGACGAGAAGCTGGAAAGATTGAAATAGAAGGAGAAAGTAAAGAAAAGAGAGATTAGGAGAGATCGACCTATTTCGTATTTTTGCCCGTCCGTCACCCGGTTCTAAACCATTTAATTTCTAAGGTTATGTTATGTTGCACCATATGCTTGCAAAAAGTTGATAAAAGGAGACCAAGTCTTTGAGAATTGGTCTACTTTGCCTAGTAGGAGAAATCTCATTTCTTCAAGATGAAGTGTTTCAGACATATTTGAAATCCACATTTTGAATGTTGGCGTGGTTGCGTTTTTCCAAAATGTGAGTATTTTTGCTGTTATTAGACCGTAATTAAGAAAAGCTTCTTGGAATATAGTTAGTTTACTTCCCTCTTCCATTGATCCAAAGATAATCAGTTCTGTATTGGGGTTCAATTTTGTGTTAAATAGTTTTGTAAAAATTCCAAAAATTTAATTCCAAAATTTATACAGTTTTATACACGAGACAAAGGAATGTGCTATAGTGGCATTTTGAGTAAGACATTTGTCACAAATGGGGGAAACATTTGAGAATATTTTATTCAGTCTAGTTTTAGAATAATATAATCTATGTAAAATTTTAAATTGAATTAGGTTATGTCTTGCATTAATTGGACATTTATTTACATATAATAAACCTGGTTTAAGGACTCGAGGATGCAACGTTACAGATAAAGCCGCAGTCACTGAGCACCCCTGTCAACACTCCCACACCTCGGGTAACCCCCGCATGTGCTGGCTAACCTCCTCCAAGTACCACGTCTGCATTAGCTCAACATAGACTGTAAACACAGGGACTAATCTAACATAGACTCTAAACACAGTGACTAATCTACATCCCCTTTCCTTAGCTCATGCTCTGTAGAATGATAAAATATCTTGTTAAGTAGTAAATGTAGCTGGACTTAGGAATCTGAGGGGTGACTTTTTCACACACAAAGGGTGGTGGGTGTATGGAACGAGCTGCCAGAGGAGGTAGTTGAGGCTGGGACTATCTCAACATTTAAGAAACTGTTGGACAGGTACATGGATAGGACAGGTTTGCAGGGATATGGACCAAACGCTGGCAGGTGGGACTGGTGTGTAGGAAAGAACTACAGATGCTGGTTTGAATCGAAGGTAGACACAAAGTGCTGGAGTAACTTAGCGGGTCAGGCAGCAGCTCTGGTGAGAAGGCTTGGGACTCGTGTAGCTGGGACATGTTGGGCGAGTTGGGCTGAAGGGCCTGTTTCCACGCTGTGTCACTCTCTGACTCTGCAGCATGGAAACAGGCCGAGTCCACACCAGCCATCGATCATCCGTTCACACTAGCTCTTATCTTATCCCACCCCTGACACACACGGGGCAATTTACAGAGGGCTGATTGACCCCCTACAGAGCCGCAAGTCTTTGGGATGTGGGAGGAAACCGAAACTGGAGCACCCATAGAAAAACCCACGCGCTCACTGGGAGAACGTGCAAACTCTGTACAGACAGCCTGCGAGGTCGGGATTGAACCCGGGTAGCCCGGGGCTCTGGCTGTGTGGGAGAGGCTCGGTTAAGTGGCACAGCTGGTAGAACCGCTGCCTCACGGCGCCAGAGGCCGGGTTACATCCTGACCTCAGGTGCTGTCTATGTGGAGTTTGCCCGTACCCCAAGTTGCTATGTATGTTCCAAGTGCAGGAAAATGGGATTAATAGGGATGGGTCAGTGGAGAAATTGGCCGGTTTCCAAGCGGCTAGCAAGATCTAGAGCGATATATGAGTAACTTAGATGGGGCATCTTGGTCACATGGATGGGTTGGGCTGATGGATTGACATGTCAGTGAGACTTTGTTTTGCAAATCATACACAAGGTATGCAAAGAGTTGCCACGTATACGGTGCTGACAATGTATTCATTATAGTGGAGTTGCTGCCTCACAGCACCAGAGACCCGGGTTCAATGCCGACTACGGGCGCTGTCTGTACGGAGTTTGTACGTTCTCCCCGTGACCTGCGTGGGTTTTCTCCCAGATCTTTGGTTTACTCCCACACTCCAAAGACGTACGGGTTTGTAGGTTAATTGGCTTGGTATAATTGTAAATTGTCCCTAGTGGGTGTTGGGTGACGCTAGTGTGCGGGGATCGCCGGACAGTGCGGACTCGGTGGGCCGAAGGGCCTGTTTCCGCGCTGTATCTCTAAACTGAACTATAGCCCCCAATGTTCCCTCGTTGTTCTTGGAAGCGCATCCTCGACCGACCGCTGGTGTCCCCCCTATCCCGGTCCCATCCCACCTCCAGCACTAACGGCCCCGTCCCACATCCGGTCCCCACCGTGGCCCCGTCCCACCTGCAGTCACGACCGCGGCCCCGTCCCACCTGCGGTCCCCACTATGGGCCCCACTGCGGCCCCGTCCCACATCCGGTCCCCACTGTGGCCCTCTCCCACTATGGGCCCCACTGCAGGCCCTGTCCCACTATGGGCCCCACTGCGGCCCTGTCCCACTATGGGCCCCACCGTGGCCCTCTCCCACCTGCGGTCCCGTCCCACATCCGGTCCCCATTGTGGCCCTGTCCCACTATGGGCCCCACTGCAGGCCTGTCCCACTATGGGCCCCACTGCGGCCCTGTCCCACTATGGGCCCCACTGCGGCCCTGTCCCACTATGGTCCCCACTGTGGCCCTGTCCCACTATGGTCCCCACTGTGGCCCTGTCCCACTATGGTCCCCACTGCGGCCCTGTCCCACTATGGGCCCCACTGCGGCCCTGTCCCACATCCGGTCCCCACCGCGGCCCTGTCCCACTACGGGCCCCACTATGGGCCCCACTTTGGCCCTGTCCCACATCCGGTCCCCACTGCGGCCCTGTCCCACTATGGGCCCCACTGCGGCCCTGTCCCACTATGGTCCCCACCGTGGCCCTGTCCCACTATGGGCCTCACTGCGGCCCTGTCCCGCTATGGGCCCCACTGCGGCCCTGTCCCGCTATGGGCCCCACTGCGGCCCTGTCCCGCTATGGGCCCCACTGCGGCCCTGTCCCGCTATGGGCCCCACTGCCGCCCTGTCCCGCTATGGGCCCCACCGCGGCCCTGTCCCGCTATGGGTCCCACCGCGGCCCTGTCCCGCTATGGGTCCCACCGCGGCCCTGTCCCACTATGGGCCCCACCGCGGCCCTGTCCCACTATGGGCCCCACCGCGGCCCTGTCCCACTATGGGCCCCACCGCGGCCCTGTCCCACTATGGGCCCCACCGCGGCCCTGTCCCACTATGGGCCCCACCGCGGCCCTGTCCCACTATGGGCCCCACCGCGGCCCTGTCCCACTATGGGCCCCACCGCGGCCCTGTCCCACTATGGGCCCCACCGCGGCCCTGTCCCACTATGGGCCCCACCGCGGCCCTGTCCCACTATGGGCCCCACCGCGGCCCTGTCCCACTATGGGCCCCACCGCGGCCCTGTCCCACTATGGGCCCCACCGCGGCCCTGTCCCACTATGGGCCCCACCGCGGCCCTGTCCCACTATGGGCCCCACCGCGGCCCTGTCCCACTATGGGCCCCACCGCGGCCCTGTCCCACTATGGGCCCCACCGCGGCCCTGTCCCCACTGTGGCCCTGTCCCACTATGGGGCCCCACTGTGGCCCTGTCCCACTATGGGCCCCACTGTGGCCCTGTCCCACTATGGGCCCCACTGTGGCCCCGTCCCACTATGGGCCCCACTGTGGCCCCGTCCCACTATGGGCCCCACTGTGGCCCCGTCCCACTATGGGCCCCACTGTGGCCCTGTCCCACTATGGGCCCCACTGTGGCCCTGTCCCACTATGGGCCCCACTGTGGCCCTGTCCCACTATGGGCCCCACCGTGGCCCTGTCCCACTATGGGCCCCACCGTGGCCCTGTCCCACTATGGGCCCCACCGTGGCCCTGTCCCACTATGGGCCCCACCGTGGCCCTGTCCCACTATGGGCCCCACCGTGGCCCTGTCCCACTATGGGCCCCACCGTGGCCCTGTCCCACTATGGGCCCCACCGTGGCCCTGTCCCACTATGGGCCCCACCGTGGCCCTGTCCCACTATGGGCACCACCGTGGCCCTGTCCCACTATGGGCCCCACCGTGGCCCTGTCCCACTATGGGCCCCACCGTGGCCCTGTCCCACTATGGGCCCCACCGTGGCCCTGTCCCACTATGGGCCCCACCGTGGCCCTGTCCCACTATGGGCCCCACCGTGGCCCTGTCCCACTATGGGCCCCACCGTGGCCCTGTCCCACTATGGGCCCCACTGCGGCCCTGTCCCACATCCCGTCCCCCATGGCCCGGTGCCACTGCGGGCCTGATCCTACTCTGTGTGACTCGGTGAGTAATATTTTGCTGCTCTTGTTTCTCTCCCGGTCTCTGCGTGCAGGAAATGGGAATGCGGACCACACACGACAACGGCAGCGTGGTGAGGAACTGCACCGTCCTCTTCCTGACCGTCAAGCCTCACCTCCTGCCCAACGTCCTGATGAGCATCTGCCCTCTGGTCACACCAGCCCACCTGGTGGTGTCTGTGGCAGCCGGGGTCACCATAGACACACTGGAGAGCGTGAGTAGCTGTGTGCGGGCTGGAGCTGATGCCCACTGCCACTGTTGTACTTGTTCATGGCAGCTCTTTTATGCATTGCTTTGCAGAATGTGCTGCTTTTTTTTATTTTGGGTAGGGGGGGGGGGGGAAATGAGCGTGGGGATTTGCCAATGGTAGTTCCCAGTGTTGCCCGACATCTGCGGCACGGTGATGCAGCAGTTGAGTTGTTGCCTTGCAGAGCCAGAGATCTGGGCTCCATCCTGGCTACGGGTGCTGTCTTTACAGAGTTTGCATGTTCTCCCTGTGACCTGCCTGGGTTTTCTCCGGATGCTCCGGTTTCCACCCACACTCTAAAGACGTGCAGGTTAATTGTTAATTTTACACACAAAGGGCGATGGGTGTATGGATGAGTGTATGGAACGAGCTGCCAGAGGAGGTAGTTGAGGCTGGGACTATCCCAACAGTTAAGAAACAGTTAGACAGGTGGATGGATAGGACAGGTTTGGAGGGATATGGACTAAATGCGGGCAGGTGGGACAAGTGTAGAAGGGGCAAGTTGGCCGGTATGGGCAACTTGGGCTGAAGGACCTGTTTTCACACTGTCTCTGAAGTAAAGTAAGTGTGTGAATGAGGATGTGGTGAGCAATCATCTCCCAGCACTGCGGGCAAGATCACTGCGGGCAAGACGGGCTGCCTGTTGTCGGATGCTCCTGCACGAGTGAGTTTTCACCAGCAGTTGACAAAGATGAGGCAGGAGTAAGAACGGGGGGGGGGGGGGGAGGGGGACATTTCAATTTTGGTAAACTCAAAATGCTGGAGTAACTCAGCGGGTCAGGCAGCATCTCTGGAGGTCAGGACCTTTCTTCATAATTCACCAACTAGAAACGTCACCTATCCATGTCCTCCACAGACGCTGCCCGACCCACTGAGTTACTCCCAACACTCTGCGTTTTACTCAAGATTCCAGAATCTGCAGTTCCTTGTGCCGGAGGAGGCAGTTGAGGCAGATCCCATAACAATGTTTGAAAGATATTTGGGTCAGTATACGGATCTTGACCCGAAACGTCGCCCATTCCTTCTCTCCAGAGATGCTGCCTGTCCCGCTGAGTTACTCCAGCACTTTGTTTTTCACTCCTGCAGGCAGCTTGCTTCATTTGCCCACCACCCTCTGTGTGGAATAGATTGCTGCTTGGGTTCCTATTAAATCGTTCCTCTCTAGCTTTAGACTGTAGAAATACAGTGTGGAGACGGGGCCCTTAGACCAACCGAGTACAAATGTACAATCTCCGTACAGACGGCGCCCGTAGTCTGGATTCAGATTCAATTTTCATTGTCAGTGTACAGTACAGAGACAACGAAATGCATTTAGCATCTCCCTGGAAGAGCGACACAGCAAATGATTTGAATAAATAATAATAAGTGTCCGGGGGGGGGGGGGGGTGGTGATTGGCAGTCACCGAGGTACGTTGTTGAGTAGCGTGACAGCCGCCGGAAAGAAGCTGTTCCTGGACCTGCTGGTTCGGCAACGGAGAGACCTGTAGCGCCTCCCGGATGGTAGGAGGGTAAACAGTCCATGGTTGGGGTGAGAGAGGTCCTTGGCGATGCTGAGCGCCCTCCGCAGACAACGCTTGCTTTGGACAGACTCAATGGAGGGGAGCGAGGAACCGGTGATGCGTTGGGCAATTGTCACCACCCTCTGCAATGCCTTCCGGTCGGAGACAGAGCAGTTGCCATACCAAACTGTGATGCAGTTGGTAAGGATGCTCTCGATGGTGCAGCGGTAGAAGTTCACCAGGATCTGAGGAGACAGATGGACCTTCTTCAGTCTCCTCAGGAAGAAGAGACGCTGGTGAGCCTTCTTGATCAGAGTTGAGGTATTGTGGGTCCAAGAGAGGTCGTCGGAGAGGTTGACTCCCAGGAACCTGAAGCTAGAAACACGTTCCACCTCCGCACCTACTGTGAGGCAGCAACTCTAGCTCTGCGCCACCGTGCCTTTTTTTAAAAATATATTTTTATTTGAAACCGTGTACAAAAGTTTAAACCGCGGCATATGACATAAGACATTTATTGTACAGCTTCAATTTAAATTTTTTAGCTAAAGTTGAGAAGAAAGGAGAAAAAGCAAGAGATAGTGACAGTGAATGTGCAAGAATAGAGCCCTAGACTACCAAATTGGTGCAGCCAAAGAGGGCAGTAAAATAAATAAGAACGAACGAAAATAAATAAAAAGACAAAAAAACAGAAAGAAAACCAAAAAATGATGATATACCTGCTTGGTATCTCTCCCGACCCATCACCCAACCCGTAATTCGATTTGGTTCCAAAATTGTGTTGTACCAATGTAATGAATCAATGACTGGTGTCCATGTCTTCGAAAACGGCTCTGGTTTTTCTCTCATATTTTCAAGATGTAGCGTCTCAGACACGTGCCGTCTTTTTATAAGGAGTGATAAAAAATCTCAGGTTAAACCCGTGTCCCCTGATTCCCCTCCCCTCGGGCACCGTGGCCAGCACGGGAGAGTTGGGCCGAGCGGCCTGTTTCTGCACTGCCTGACTGACTGTATGCCTGACCTCCACTGTGCCACTCTCCTCCTCAGCATCTGCCGCTGGGCTGCAGGGTTCTGCGGATGATGCCCAACCTGCCCTGCATGGTGCTGCAAGGTGCCAGCGTGTTCTGCCGCGGGACCAACGCCACCACGTCCGACGCCGACCTCCTGAAGGGCCTCGTGTCTGCCTGCGGCCTGTGCGAAGAAACGCCCGAGTCCTACATCGACATCCACACCGGGGTTAGCGGCAGCGGCGTGGCCTATGTACGTTCACTGTTGCCTACTGATCCAGCGCACAAACAGGCCCTTCAGCCCACCCCGCCCCTGCCGGCCAGCCCACCCAGCCCCTGCCGGCCAGCCATCCCCAGCCAACCCAGCCCCTGCCATCCGCAGCCCCTGCCTACCAGCCCACCCAGCCCCTGCCGGCCAGCCATCCCCAGCCCACCAAGCCCCTGCCAAACAGCCATCCCCAGCCCACCCAGCCCCTGCCGACCAGCCCACCCAGCCCCTGCCGGCCACCCATCCCCAGCCCACCAAGCCCCTGCCAAATACCCATCCCCAGCCCACTCAGCCTCTGCCGACCAGCCATCCCCAGCCCACCCAGCCCCTGCCGACCAGCCATCCCCAGCCCACCCAGCCCCTGCCGACCAGCCATCCCCAGCCCACCCAGCCTCTGCCGACCAGCCATCCCCAGCCCACCCAGCCCTTGCTGACCAGCCATCCCCAGCCCACCCAGCCCCTGCCGACCAGCCATCCCCAGCCCACCCAGCCTCTGCCGACCAGCCATCCCCAGCCCACCCAGCCCCTGCCGGCCAGCCATCCCCAGCCCACCCAGTCCCTGCCGGCCAGCCATCCCCAGCCCACCCAGCCCCTGCTGACCAGCCATCCCCAGCCCACCCAGCCCCTGCCGGCCAGCCATCCCCGCACACTGACACTACCCCAACAAACACACATACAGTGCCCTCCAGAATGTTTGGGACAAGGACCCATCATTTATTTTTTTTGCCTCTGTACACCACAATTTGAGATTTGTAATAGAAAAAAATCACATGTGGTTAAAGTACACATTGTCAGATTTTAATAAAGGCCATTTTTACACATTTTGGTTTCACCATGTAGAAATTACAGCAGTGTTTATACATAGTCCCCGCCCCCCCCCCCCCCCTCCCAGTTGGCCAGTTGAGTATGGAGGAGAGAAGGAACTGCCCAAGATCCAAAGCATACCATCTTATCTGTGAAACACAGTGGTGGGGGTGTTACGGCCTGGGCATGTATGGCTGCTGAAGGTACTGGCTCACTTATCTTCATTGATGATACAACTGCTGATGGTAGTAGCATCATGAATTCTGAAGTGTATAGACACATCCTATCTGCTCAAGTTCAAACAAATGCCTCAAAACTCATTGGCCGGCGGTTCATTCTACAGCAAGAGAATGATCCCAAACATACTGTTAAATCAGCAAATGAGTTTTTCAAAGCTAAAAAGGTCAATTCTTGAGTGGCCAAATCAATCACCCGATCTGAATTGAGCCAAGTTTTATATGCTGAAGAGAAAACTGAAGGGGACTAGCCCCCAAAACAAGCATAAGCTAAAGATGGCTGCAATACAGGCCTGGCAGAGCATCACCAGAGAAGACACCCAGCAACTGGTGATGTCCATGAATCGCAGACTTCAAGCAGTCATTGCATGCAAAGGATATGCAACAAAATACTAAACATGACTACTTTCATTTGCATGACATTGCTGTGTCCCAAACATTATGGTGCCCTGAAATGGGGGGGGGGGACTATGTATAAACACTGCTGTAATTTCTACATGGTGACACCAAAATGTGTAAAAATGGCCTTTATTAAAATCTGACAATGTGCACTTTAACCACATGTGATTATTTTTTCTATTACAAATCTCAAATTGTGGTGTACAGAGGCAAAAAAATAAATGATGAGTCTTTGTCCCAAACATTAACTCCTGGTTAACTCATCCCATCCCACCAAACCACCCCTTCCCAGGGAACCTTCCCTTGCAACCGCAGGAGATGCAACACCTGTCCCTATAACCTCGACTCTGTCCAGGGACCTCGACAGTGTTTCCTGGTGAGGCAGCGGTTCACTTGCACCTCCTCCAACCTCATCCACTGTATCCGCTGTTCTGGCTGTGGACTCCACTATATTGGCGAGACCAAGCGCAGACCCGGGCGATCGTTTCGCTCAACACCTCCGCTATCTTGCGTTGCTGCCCCCAAACGCATTAAGACTGAGATCAGGCAATGCGCCCTTTATAAATGCAGAACCTGCTCTTGCTCCCTCCGTAGGTGTACCTGTTCGCGGAGGCGCTGATAGACGGGGCTGTGAAGATGGGCATGCCGTACGAGTTGGCCAAGAAGCTTGTGGCTCACACTCTGCTGGTAGGTGACCAATCCACATCGTGTGACCTTCACCCCCCCCCCCCCCCCCCCCCCCCGCTGCAAGTGGCCGTGCGGCACGGTGGCGCAGCGCTAGAGGTGTTGCCTCACTGTGCTAGCGACCCCGGTTCCATCCTGACTACAGATACTGTCTGTCTGTGTGGAGTTTGCACGTTCTCCCCGTGACCCCGTGGGTTCCCTCCAAGTGCTCCGGGTTCCTCCCACATTCCAAAGACTTGCTGGTTTGTCGGATAATTGGCCTCTGTAAATTGCCCCTAGTGTGTAGGATGGACACAAAATGCTGGAGTAACTCAGCGGGACAGGCAGCATCTCTGGAGAGAAGGAATGGGTGACGATTCGGGTCGGGACCCTTCTTCAGCCTGATGTCAGGGGAGAGGGAGGTCGATAGATAAGGAAGTGTAAGGTGTGAGAACAGGGTAAAGGGGATGGAGATCAAGGAACTTGTAGAATGGATCATTGTTAGCTGGTTCGTTTTTACAAACCTTGTTCTCGAGGGTTGCTAACTGAAATCTTGAAGTTGCAAACCAAATCTCGTTGCACTTCCAGTCTGTGCCGACTATGTTGTTGATGTCCTCCACCACTCCGTACTGCTGCAGGCCACCCGCAGATGCTGCCAGACACGCTGAGTTAACTCCAGCTGTGTAGGTGTGTGAGTTGCTACAGCTCCAGAGTTTCAAAACTCTTTAGATTCTGGAGTAGTTCCTGAGGATTGGCGGGTAGCAAACGTAACCCCTCTTTTTAAGAAGGGGGGGGAGAGAGAAAACGGGGAATTACAGACCAGTTAGTCTAACATCGGTAGGGGGGAAACTGCTAGAGTCAGTTATTAAAGATGGGATAGCAGCACATTTGGAAAGTGGTGAAATCATTGGACAAAGTCAGCATGGATTTACGAAAGGTAAATTATGTCTGACGAATCTTGTGGAATTTTTCGAGGATGTAACTAGTAGCGTGGATAGGGGAGAACCAGTGGATGTGGTGTATCTAGAATTTAGGAGATTGAGAGGCGATCTTATAGAAACGTACAAAATTCTTAAGGGGTTGGACAGGCTAGATGCAGGAGGATTGTTCCCGATGTTGGGGAGGTCCAGGACAAGGGGTCACAGCTTAAGGATAAGGGGGAAATCCTTTAGGACCGAGATTTTCGCACAGAGAGTGGTGGGTCTCTGGAACTCTCTGCCACAGAGGGTAGTTGAGGCCAGTTCATTGGCTATATTTAAGAGGGAGTTGGATGTGGCCCTTGTGGCTAGAGGGATCAGGGGGTATGGAGAGAAGGCAGGTACGGGATACTGAGTTGGATGATCAGCCATGATCATATTGAATGGCGGTGCAGGCTCGAAGGGCCGAATGGCCTACTCCTGCACCTAATTTCTATGTTTCCATGTTTCCAACCGCCGATCATCCGGCAAATGGTGAATCCGGGAACCTCCTTTAATCCGGACAAAACCACCAGAGCGCACTTGACATCTCCCCCTGGAAATGTACGTGTCCCCTAGGCCGGATGAGGCGGCCGATCTCAACCTCATCGGGACTTCCAAGGGCTCTGGAACTCACGCCTGGCTGGGCCCGGCAGATCAGTCCCTGTAAGCCGACTTTGCGGGCTGGTATCTCTCCCTCGTTCCCCCCTCCACCTCACACCCCGCGGCATAAAGTGCGGCCTTTGGAATGAATCCAAATTTTGTACAACATTTTTATTAATGTTTTGTTCGTCTTATTATTTTAAATTTTAAAATGAACGTATTTAAATAGCAAAGAGTAAAGAAGATTCAATGAAATAATCCTCCCCGACTGACGGCCAAAATTAAAACATTAGTAAGTCACGAGGGCTATTTTAACAAAATGATGTCCATCTTGAAGTATATGTGATTGGAGTTTCCTGGATGCGGCCCTTATTAGATTACAGCGAACTTAATGCAGCCTTCCACATGAAAAGGTTCCCCGCCCCTGGGCTGAACGCTCCAATACCGTTGGACCCCTCTCGGAGGCCATGACCTCTGTTCGTCCAGCAACACGATAATGCAGAAAGGCTCTAGAGCCAAGGGTGCCGGTAAATCAGTGGTGGACCTGGAGTAAATGTCACCATGGGTGACAGAGTCACACAGCTTCTTCCCTGCTGTTATCAGACCTTCTGAACTAATGTATAACCATATAACAATTTACAGCACGGAAACAGGCCCTCTCGGCCCCTTCCAGTCCGTGCCAACCATTTATTTCCCCCTAGTCCCCATCTACCTGCACCCAGACCATATCCCTCCATTCCCTTCCCGACCATATACCTATCCACTTTACTTTTAAATGTTAAAATCGATCCTGCCTCCACCACTTCTGCTGGAAGATCGTTCCACACAGCCACCACTCTCTGAGTAAAGAAGTTCCCCCTCATGTTACCCCTAAACTTCTGTCCCTTATGTCTAATGTAGTCATAGAGTGATAGTGTGGAAACAGGCCCTCAAGCCCAACTTGCCCACACCAGCCAACATGTCCCATGGTAGGCTGCTCTGGCGTAACTGTGGACAAGCTTTTCCCTTTGAGAAAAAGGGAAGATTCAAACAAGCGGACATGACTTTAGAATTAAGGGACAGAAGTTTAGGGGTAACATGAGGGGGAACTTTCTTTACTCAGAGAGTGTTAGCAGTGTGGAATGAGCTTCCAGTGGAAGTGTGTGCGGCAGGTTCGTTGGTATCATTTAAAAATAAATTGGATAGGCATATGGATGAGAAGGGTATGGAGGGTTATGGTATGAGTTGCAGGCAGGTGGGACTAAGGGACAAAAGTTTGTTCGGCACGGACTTGAAGGGCCGAGATGGCCTGTTTCCGTGCTGTAATTGTTATATGGTTCCCATCTACACTACACTAGTCACACCTGCCTGTGTTTGACTCGTATCCCTCCAAACCCATCCTAACCATGTACCTGCCCCGATGTTTCTTAAATATTGCAATAGTCCCAGCCTCAACTACCCCCTCCCGGCAGTTTGTTCCAAACACCCACCGCCCATTGTGGGGAAAAAGATCCTATTAAATCTTTCCCCCCTCACCTTAAACCTATGCCCTCTTTCTCGATTCCACGTCTCTGGGCAAAAGACTGTGCATCCATCCTATTTATTCCTCTCACGAGCTTATACAGCTCTATAGATTACCCGTCACCCTCCTGCACTCCAAGGATAAGCCCTAACCTACACAACCTCTCCCTATAGCTCAGTCTAGTTTTTCTTTAGTTTGGAGCGTGGACACAGACACTTCAGCCCCCTGAGTCTGGTGCTGACCAGCGATCACCTGTACACTAGTTCTATCCTACACGCTATAGCCAACTCCCCTACAAACCTGTCCGTCTCTTGGAGTATGGGAGGAAACCATATGCACCCGGAGAAAATTCCCGGGATGGCGGGACTGTCACATGTTGAGAGAATGGAGTGACTGGGCTTGTACACTCTGGAATTTAGAAGGATGAGAGGGGGATCTTATTGAAACATATTAGATTATTAAGGGGTTTGGACACACTAGAGGCAGGATTCATGTTCCAGATGTTGGGGAGTCCAGAACCAGGGGCCACAGTGTAATGCCCCTGTCCCACTTAGGGAACCTGAACGGAAACCTCTGGAGACCTTGCGCCCCACCCAAGGTTTCCATGAGTCGCCAGAGGTTTTGGTCACTCGGAGTGGAGACAGCTTTAAGAAGTTTAATAAAGTTAGCGGGCATTTCACCTTCTGGCGGATCTTCTAGGTCCTGAAAACCAAAGATCTTATAGGATCTTTGCTGAAAACTCCAATGAGCCAATCAAAATGGCCGGTGAGCGAAGGAGGTAGAAACATAGAAAATTAGGTGCAGGAGGAGGCCATTCGGCCCTTCGAGCCTGCACCGCCATTCAATATGATCATGGCTGATCATCCAACTCAGTATCCCGTACCTGCCTTCTCTCCATACCCCCTGAATCCCTTTAGGCCACAAGTGCCACATCTAACTCCCTCTTAAATATAGCCAATGAACTGGCCTCAACTACCCTCTGTGGCAGAGAGTTCCAGAGACCACCACTCTCTGTGTGAAAAAAATTCCTTCTCATCTCGGTCCCTAAAGATTTCCCCCTTAATCCTTAAGCTGTGACCCCTTGTCCTGGACCTCCCCAACATCGGGAACAATCTTCCTGCATCTAGCCTGTCCAACCCCTTAAGAATTTTGTAAGTTTCTATAAGATCCCCTCTCATCTCCTAAATTCTAGCAAGTATAAACTGAGTCTTCCAGTCTTTGTTCATAAGACTGTCCTGACATCCCAGGAATCAGTCTGGTGAACCTTCTCTGCACTCCCTCTATGGCAATAATGTCCTTCCTCAGATTTGGAGACCAGAACTGTACGCAATACCCCAGGTGTAGAACCTCCCTGCTCCTATACTCAAATCCTTTTGCTATGAAGCTAACATGCCATTTCGCTTTCTTCACTGCCTGCTGCACCTGCATGCCTACTTTCAATGACTGGTGTACCAGTCTCCAGCTGGTATCAGTACCAGTCTCCAACTAAGATTGCCTTTGACTGCCTGTAAGTAAATAGCAACCCCATTCCACTGGCTTCGACCAACGGCAACCTATTTTTAGTCAAGGCCGGTTTTGATTTTGTGAAATAATCGCAGGAACATAGAAGAAGCCTCGACTACGCGGAAACCATTTTCCACCATTAGGAAAGTGACCAAAACCTCCGGCAACCTCACGGAAACCTTGGGTGGGGCGCAAGGGGTTTCCATTCAGGTTTCCTAAGTGGACGGGCATAAAAATAAGATGGGGAAAAGCTTTTTCACCCAGAGAGTTGTGGATCTGTGGAATTCTCTGCCTCAGAAGGCAGTGGAGGCCAATTCTCTGGATGCTTTCAAGAGAGAGCTAGATGGAGATCTAAAAAATATGGGGGAGAAGGCAGGAACAGGGTACTGATTGGGGATGATCACAGTGAATGGTAGTGCTGGCTCGAAGGACCAAATGGCTTACTCCTGCAGCTATCTGTGTATTGTAAACCCCACATGGTTACAGGGAGAACGTTCAAACGCCGTACAGACAGTACTCGTAGTCAGGATGGAACCTGGGCCCCTTGTGCTGTGAGGCAGCAACTCTAACCGCTGTGCCACCGAGCTGCCCATGGTTGAGGCAGAAAGGCTCTGGGACCAAGGGTGTCGGATAGCTGGTGATGGATCTGTAATAAAGGTTGTTGTGGGTGACCTCCCTCTCCCCTCCCCCCTCCCCTCCCTCTCCTCCCCCCCTCCCCCCCTCCCCCTCTCCTCCCCCTCCCCCTCTCTCCTCCTCCCCTCCCCTCTCTCCTCCCCCCCTCCCCCCCTCCCTCTCCTCCCCCCCTCCCTCTCCTCCCCCCTCCCTCTCCCTCCCCCCTCCATCTCCTCCCCCCCCCTCTCCTCCCCCCCTCCCTCACCTCCCCCCCTCCCTCTCCTCCCCCCTCCCTCTCCTCCCCCCCACCCTCTCCTCCCCCCCTCCCTCTCCTCACCCCCCTCCCCTCTCCCTCCCCCCTCCCTCTCCTCCCCCCTCCATCTCCTCCCCCCTCCATCTCCTCCCCCCTCCATCTCCTCCCCCCTCCATCTCCTCCCCCCTCCCTCATCCTCCCCCCCCTCCCTCTCCTCCCCCCTCCCTCTCCTCCCCCCCTCCCTCTCCTCCCCCCCCTCCCTCTCCTCCCCCCCCCGCCCCTCTCCCCGCCCCCCCCTCCCCTCCCTCCCCCCCCTCCCTCTCCTCCCCCCCTCCCTCTCCTCCCCCCCCTCCCTCTCCTCCTCCCCCCCTCCCTCTCCTCCCCCCCTCCCTCTCCTCCCCCCCCTCCCTCTCCTCCCCCCCTCCCTCTCCTCCCCCCTCCCTCTCCTCCCCCCCTCCCTCTCCTCCCCCCCCTCCCTCCCTCCCCCCCCTCCCTCTCCTCCCTCCCCCCCTCCCTCTCCCTCCCCCCCCTCCCTCCTCCTCCCCCCCTCCCTCTCCTCCCCCCCCTCCCTCTCCTCCCCCCCTCCCTCTCCTCCCCCCTCCTCTCCTCCACCCCTCCCTCTCCTCCCCCCCCTCCCTCTCCTCCCCCCCCTCCCTCTCCTCCCCCCCTCCCTCTCCTCCCCCCCTCCCTCTCCTCCCCCCCTCCCCTCCTCTCCCTCCCCCCCTCTCCTCCCCCCCTCCCCTCTCCTCCCCCCCTCCCTCTCTCCCCCCCTCCCTCCTCCCCCCCTCCCTCTCCTCCCCCCCCTCCCTCTCCTCCCCCCTCCCCTCTCCTCCCCCCCCTCCCTCTCCTCCCCCCCCTCCCTCTCCTCCCCCCCTCCCTCTCCTCCCCCCCTCCCTCTCCTCCCCCCCTCCCTCTCCTCCCCCCCCTCCCTCTCCTCCCCCCCTCCCTCTCCTCCCCCCCTCCCTCTCCTCCCCCCCTCCCTCTCCTCCCCCCCTCCCTCTCCTCCCCCCCTCCCTCTCCTCCCCCCCTCCCTCTCCTCCCCCCCTCCCTCTCCTCCCCCCTCCCTCTCCTCCCCCCCCTCCCTCTCCTCCCCCCCTCCCTCTCCTCCCCCCCTCCCTCTCCTCCCCCCCTCCCTCTCCTCCCCCCCTCCCTCTCCTCCCCCCCCCTCCCTCTCCTCCCCCCCTCCCTCTCCTCCCCCCCTCCCTCTCCTCCCCCCCTCCCTCTCCTCCCCCCCTCCCTCTCCTCCCCCCCTCCCTCTCCTCCCCCCCTCCCTCTCCTCCCCCCCCTCCCTCTCCTCCCCCCCTCCCTCTCCTCCCCCCCTCCCTCTCCTCCCCCCCTCCCCTCTCCTCCCCCCCCTCCCTCTCCTCCCCCCCTCCCTCTCCTCCCCCCCTCCCTCTCCTCCCCCCCTCCCTCTCCTCCCCCCCTCCCTCTCCTCCCCCCCTCCCTCTCCTCCCCCCCTCCCTCTCCTCCCCCCCTCCCTCTCCTCCCCCCCTCCCTCTCCTCCCCCCCTCCCTCTCCTCCCCCCCTCCCTCTCCTCCCCCCCCTCCCTCTCCTCCCCCCCTCCCTCTCCTCCCCCCCTCCCTCTCCTCCCCCCCTCCCTCTCCTCCCCCCCTCCCTCTCCTCCCCCCCTCCCTCTCCTCCCCCCCTCCCTCTCCTCCCCCCCTCCCTCTCCCCCTCCCTCTCCTCCCCCCCTCCCTCTCCCCCTCCCTCTCCTCCCCCCCTCCCTCTCCTCCCCCCCTCCCTCTCCTCCCCCCCCTCCCTCTCCTCCCCCCCTCCCTCTCCTCCCCCCCCCTCCCTCTCCCCCCCCTCCCTCTCCCCCCCCTCCCTCTTCCCCCCCCCTCCCTCTTCCCCCCCCTCCCTCTTCCCCCCCCCTCCCTCTTCCCCCCCTCCCTCTTCCCCCCCACCCTCTTCCCCCCCACCCTCTCTCTCCTGTCTCCCTCTCCCCCTCTCCCTCTCTCCCCCCCTCTCCCTCTCCTCTCTCTCCCTGCAGGGAGCTGGGAAGATGATACTGGATTCTGGGGAGCACCCGGCCAAGTTGAAGAGTGACGTGTGTACGCCGGGTGGGACCACCGTGCACGGCCTGTACCAGCTGGAGAAGGGCAACCTCCGCAGCACCGTCATAGACGCGGTGGGGGCTGCAACCAGCCATGCCCGCGAGGTGGGCAAACGCTAACAGCCCCACCAACGTTGAGTAGGCTCTTCAGGCGTGCATCGCCATTCAATATGATCATAGCTGATCATCTACAATCAGCACCCCGTGCCTGCTTTTCCCCCAAATCCCTTGATTCCTTAAACCCCAAGAGCTAAATCTAACTCTCTCTTGCAAACATCCAGTGAATTGGCCTCCACTGCCTTCGGTGGCAGAGAATTCCACAGATTCACAACTCTCTGGGTGAAAAAGTTTTTTCTTATCTCAGTCCTCAATGGCCTCCCCTTATTCTTAAACTGTGTGACCCCTGGTTCTGGACTCCCCCAACATCGGGAACATGTTTCCTCCATCTACCCAGTCTAACCCCTTAGCATTTTCATATGTTTCTATAGGATCCTCCCTCATCCTTCTATATTCCAGTTAATACAAGCCCGGTGACCCCTGCCCCCCCCCCCCCCCCGCCAGGTTCTGGAGAAACCTTAACCCCCGTGGCCCCCCAGGAGCCTACAACGTCTGGCCCTGCCGGCTCCACCAGGTCTGGCCCCGGGCTCCAGACCACCAGCGGCATCCAAATCTGTCGAAGAGCTGACGGAAAATGCAACAAACCGCAGGTGCTGGTTTACAGTAAAGACACAAAGTGCTGGAGTAACTCAGCGGGTCAGGCAGCATCCCTGGAGAACGTGGATGGGTGACGTTTCAGGTTGGGACCCTTCTGCAGACTGATTGTAGTCAGGGGGTAGATAGCTGGAAGAGAAAGGTGGGTGGGGGGCAGGACAATTCCTGACGAGTGATAGGTGGATACAGGTGTGCGGGATTTGTGCACCCGTTTGTCAAATCAACCCCCACCTGTATACATCCATCACCAAGCTTTGTTCCCTCCCCTCTCCACCCCTCCCTTTTTCAGCCCCCCCCCCCCCTCAGTCTGAAGAAGGGTTGCGACTCAAAACGTCACCAATCCATGTCCTCCATAAATGTGTAGGAAGGAACGACAGATGCTGGTTTAAACTGAAGGTAGACACAATAAACTGGAGTAACCCAGAGGGACAGGCAGCGTCTCTGGAGAGGAGGAATGGGTGACGTTTCGTGTCGAGACCCTTCCCCAGACATTCAGAGACCAACCTCCACAGATGCTGCCCGATCTGCTGAGTTACTCCAGCACTGTTCAATCTGAAGAAGGGTCCCGACCCAAAACGTCACCTGTGCATGTTCTCCACAGATGCTGCCTGTCCCGCTGAGTTCCTCCAGCATTTTGTGTGTGTGTGTGTGTGTGTGTGTGTTGCTATTGCAAGTGCTCCCTGCTGGTGGTGAAGTTAGTAAGGTGTTACAATATAAACCTCACTAAACACATGATCTCTACAAATATACAACACTGTCCCCACTGACATGTTTACTGCTGTAAGCCCACTCTGCCTGAGGCAGCTCGGTTGGGTAAGACCACCGTGACCAAGCTCTTTGATACAGCGTGTCCTGTTGGAAAGGGGAAAAGCTTCCCATTTGTTTTTCATCGAGGATTGCGTAGATTGTCGCACGGTTGCTGCCTAACCGCGCCAGAGATTCGGGTTCAATCCTGACCTCGGGTGCTGTCTGTGTGTGGAGTTTGCACGTTCTCCCTGGGACCCCGTGGGTTTCCTCCGGGTGCTCCGGTTTCCTCCCACTTCCCAAAGACATGCAGGTTTGTGGGTTAATTGGCCTCTAAATTGCCTCCTAGTGTGTAGGGGGTGGATCTTCTTCTTGCGTGTGGCGTGCACTGCCTAAAGTTGTAGGACAACTTGTTCTATTTGATCTTCCGTTTGTGCACGTCGAGTTGATTGCATTAGTCGAGACAGGGCAGGTTGCAATCTCCCACCCCTATGGGGTGGATGAGAAAATTGGATAAATAAACTAATGTAATCAGCCCTTTTCCATATAACCATATAACAATTACAGCACGGAAACAGGCCCTCTCGGCCCTTCCAGTCCGTGCCGACCATTTATTTTCCCCTAGTCCCATCTACCTGCACTCAGACCATACCCCTCCATTCCCTTCCCGTCCATATACCTATCCACTTTACTTTTAAATGTTAAAATCGATCCTGCCTCCACCACTTCTGCTGGAAGATCATTCCACACAGCCACCACTCTCTGAGTAAAGAAGTCCCCTCTCATGTTACCCCTAAACTTCTGTCCCTTAATTCTCATGTCATGCCCTCTTGTTTGAATCTTCCCTACCCTCAACGGGAAAAGCTTATCCACGTCAACTCTGTCTATCCCTTTCATCATTTTAAAGACCTCAATCAAGTCCCCCCCTTAACCTTCTGCGCTCCAAAGAATAAAGACCTAACTTGTTCAACCTTTCTCTGTAACTTAGTTGCTGGAACCCAGGCAACATTCTAGTAAATCTCCTCTGTACTCTCCCTATTTTGTTGACATCCTTCCTATAATTAGGCAACCAAAATTGTACACCATACTCCAGAATTGGTCTTACCAATGCCTTGTACAATTTTAACATTACTTCCCTACTATATTCAATGCTCTGATTTATAAAGGCCAGCACACCAAAAGCTTTCTTTACCACTCTATCTACATGCGATTCCACCTTCCCTAGCAAGACTGAAGAAGGATCTCCAACCGGAAACATCACCCATTCCTTCTCTCCGGAGATGCTGCCTGTCCCGCTGAGTTACTCCAGCATTTTGTGTCTATGAACGGGTGGGTGATCGATGGTCAACATGGATGCAGTGGGCTGAAGGGCCTGTTTAAAATCTATCCAAACTAAATCATAAGAAGGAATCTGATTATTTGGGGAAATAAAATGATGTGCAAAATGTTACAGCTGAGGTCAGACATCCAGGTACCAGTGATTACAGGAGCACCTGCTGGCTAGGTGTTGCGGTCAGTGGATCATTGTGTGTGTACATGTGCAGCAATTATCCACATGATGGTTCCTGTTGGAAACAAGCAGCTGCAGGCACAAAGTGCACAAAGACAGACACAAAGTGCTGGAGTAACACCCAGCGGGTCAGGCCGCACTTCTGGAGAAAAAGCATGGATGATGTTTCAGGTTGGGACCCTACTTCAGCCTGAAACATCATCCATCCTTTTTCTCCAGAGATGCTGCCGAACCTGCTGAGTGACTACTGAGTGGTTACTGTTTTTAGTCTGGTTGGTTGAAAGGTACAGCATGGAAACCGAGTGCACACCGATCACCCGTTCACACCGGTTCTATGTTATCCCCCTTTCTCATCCGCTCCCGACACACAAAGAGGAATTTACAGAGGGCCGGTTAACCCACAAACCCGCACGTCTTTGGGATGTGGGAGGGAACCGGAGCACCCGGCGGAAACCCACATGGTCACGGGGAGAACGTGCAAACTCCACACATACAGCAGCCGAGGTCAGGAACTCACCTTGGACTCTGGCACTGTGAGGCCTGCCGGTTAAAGCAAGTAGATATTAAATCTGCAATTCTTTGATAATTTTGTGAACAAACTACCTCTACAATTTTTTTTTGTTTACATCAATCGGTTTACATTATTTGAGTGGTTAATGATGCAGAATTATGTCTGTTTACTGAGGCAGTAGAGGTAACTTTCCTCCTAAAGAGAGGACTTGGGTAACCCAGGGACCAACACATGAATGTTATCAAACCATGAATCGAGCGAATTTGCAATATAAATGAGGGGAACTAATGCTGACCAGTTGTACTGGTAGTGAGGCAAGAATGTTGTAATTATTTAATATCTGTTGTCAATAAAGTATAATTGTACCAATTCAATTTAGTGCTTGAGGCTCTGTTGAATTTGTTCCAATCCTTCAGTCTCCAAGATGTTTCATTGTACCTGTGCATCTGACAATAGACAATAGGTGTAGGAGTAGGCCATTTGGCCCTTTGAGCCAGCTCCGCCATTCAATGTGATCATGGCTGATCATCCCCAATCAGTACCCCATTCCTGCCTTCTCCCCATAGAACTGTGAGAAACACCATCGACAGCCCAAGGCGCAGCTTCATCACCATGAGTACCATTTCATCCTTGATGATGAGTTTTGATCTGGGTCCAGAATTCTTTGGCGAGTGTTTAAATTTTCTTGGTACTTTAGTACCGACGACTTTATTCTTCCCTTCCCAATATCGCATTTTCATTGCTTGATGCTTCACATACTCGCATAGGTTGTCTAAGTCTTCCTTCGAAGAAAGCCCTGTCAATCTTCTCACATTTCTGTCAATAGACAATAGGTGCAGGAGTAGAGGCCATTTGGCCCTTCGAGCCAGCACCGCCATTCAATGTGATCATTGCTGATCATCCCCAATCAGTACCCCGTTCCTGCCTTCTCCCCATATCCCCTGACTCCACTATTTTTAAGAGCCCTATCTAGCTCTCTCTTGAAAGTGTCCAGAGAATCTGCCTCCCTCTGAGGCAGAGAATTCCACAGACTCACCACTCTCTGTGAGAAAAAGTGTTTCCTCATCTCCGTTTTAAATGGCTTACTCCTTATTCTTAATCTGCCTTTCCAAATATCAAAAATACCAGAGGGCATAAGGTGGAAGGTGAGAAGGACAAAGTTTAAAGAAGGTATGTGGGGCAAGATTTTTACAGAGTGGTGGGTGTCTGGAAAGTGCTGCTGGTGGTGGTGGAGGCAGATACAATAGTGGTGTTTAAGAGGTTTTATTTTGGCACGTGGAAATGTAAGGAATATAATGAATGACTGAATAAGTTTATCTGCCAACTATTCACATACAAGGAATTTGCCTTGGTGCTCCACCCGCAAGTGACAGTTAGGAATGGCACATAAAACATCAAACATTAATAATAAAACATCATTGATTAAACGTGAATTAAATAAAATACCAGAGCAAAGGGAGGCTACAGATTTTTGGCTGTTGAGTAGAGCAACTACTGGTGGGTAAAAACTGTTTTTATGTCTGGCTGTGGCAGCTTTGACAGTCCGGAGTCGCCTTCCAGAAAGAAGTGATTCAAAGAGGATTGTGGCCAGGGTGAGAGGGGTCAGAGATGATCTTGCCCGCTCGCTTCCTGGCCCTTGCAGTGTACAGTTCATCAATGGAGGGAAGGTTGCAGCCAATAACCTTCTCAGCTGATCGGACGATTCGCTGCAGCTTCCGGGTGTCGTGCTTGGTGGCTGAGCCAAACCAGACCATGATGAAGAAGGTGAGGACAGACTCTACGATGGCCGTGTAGAATTGGACCATCATTGCCTGTGGCAGATTGTGCTTCCTCAGCTGCCGCAGGAAGTACATCCTCTGTTGGGCCTGTTTGACTCTGGAGTCGATGGTGGCCCCCAATTTGAGGTCCTTGGGGATGATGGTTCCAAGGAACTTAAAAGACTCCACAGATGTGACTGTGGTGTTGTTGATGGTGAGTGGAGTGAGGGGAGGGGGAGCTCTCCTAAAGTCTACAAACAATTCCACTGTCTTAAGAGCATTGAGCTCCAGGTTACAGGGACGTAAATGCAGATGCGATCAGTTTAACGGCATCATTTTCGACACAGACATAGTGGGCCGAAGGGCCTGTGCTGTGCTGCTCTATGAGACGTCACCTATCCACGTCCTCCACAGATGCTGCATTCCTCCAGCACTTTGTGCTTTGCTCAGGTTCTGATGGTCGTGTGATCAAGTGCAGCTTAAGGACTGGAGTGGTTCATCCCTACAGCCATCTTGCTCATGGAGGTACAGTGAAAGGCTTTGGTTTGCATGCTATCAAATCACATCAGATCACACGATTCATGAATGCTTCCAAGCACACACAAGTCTGCTGGCGTAGGGCGTGCAAACCCTAAAGTTGTCGGACAACTTGTTCTATTTGCTTGTGCACCCCGGGTTGATTGCATTGGTCGAAGCAGGGCGGGCCACGTGAAGGTTGCAATCTTCCCACCCCCACACACAAGTGCAACAGGTAGAACGGAGAGAAGTTACAAATGGAGAAGGATGGAGTGTAGACACCACATGCTGGAGTAACTCAGCGGGACAGGCAGCATCAATGGAGGCAAGGAATGGGTGATGTTTCGGGTCAGAACCTTCCTTCAGACTTAAAAGAATGGAGTGATTGTATCAGATGATGGTAAATGGGAAGATAATACATGGCAGTTATTCACAAACGGGTTATATAATATGTAACATTATGAGAGGCATCAACGGGTAGACAGAACCTTTATACTTGGGGTTACTGAACATCCCGCGGTCTAGGCATAAGCTCAGGGGTGACCGCGCCTTTGCGGTTGCAGCTCCTAGACTGTGGAACAGCATCCCTCTCCCATCAGAACTGCCCCCTCCATCGACTCCTTTAAGTCGAGACTTAAAACTCATCTCTACTCCCAAGCCTTTCTTGACGTCCTCTGAGGGAGGGCTACATGTATGTATTTATGTATGTTGGTACAGGATACTGAGTTGGATGATCAGCCATGATCATATTGAATGGCGATGCAGGCTCGAAGGGCCGAATGGCCTACTCCTGCACCCATTTTCTATGTTTCTATGTATGTAATCTATGAACCACTGTTGTATAACGTTAGTACCTCCACCAATGTAAAGCACTTTGGCCAACGAGAGTTGTTTTTTAAATGTGCTATAGAAATAAAAGTGACTTGACTTGAAAATGTCCAATACTCGATGTCCAACAGTTCGGTGATTGGTTGAAAGGTCAGCTGTTGGGAGTTTCTTAGTGTTTCGTTTCAGTCGGGGTAGTTTAAAACCGGGTGCGACCAGCGGGTTCGGTGATTGGCTGAGGAATTTGGTTTGCAAATTGGTTAAGTGGCCAATTGGCCAATATAAGCAAGGTTTGCTGTCGTGGAGCGACCAGTCGGGAAAAGTGGCTTGTGAGAAAAGTGTGAGTCTTTGGCTCGAGAGTACCTTGTGAGAAAAGTGCGAGTCTTCGGCGAGGAGGCTGAGAGGACAAAGGGCATTTATTGTCACATACGCCAATTGGTGTAGTGAAATTTGTCTTGCCGTGCAGCACACAGATAAAGATAAGACATAACATTAAAGAATTTAACATAAACATAAAAAAACATCCCCCCACAATGGTTCCCATTATGAGGGAAGGCACAAAGTCCAGACCCCATCCCCAGTTCACCCATAGTCGGACCTATTGAGGCCCCAACAGTCGCCGCTATGGGGGCCGATGTTCCAGGCCCTTCTTCGCCGGGTGATGGTGCTCCGGCGGTGGGAGAACCCTCTCAGCGGCTCGGGGTGCCTGTAACGGCCGCTTCCTTGCTGGAGACCGCGGCTTCCGACGCCAACAGGCCGCGCTGAATGGAGCTCCACAACTGGCGATCTCGCCGAGAGATCCCAGGCTCCCGATTTAAATTTCAGCGCCGTCGCCCGCGGCCGACCGTCCTGCAGCTCCGCGATGTTCACCTGCGGTCTCAGCTCACCGGAGCTCCAGCGCGGCGACCCAGGCAAGGTATCGCCCGCTCCGCTCCACGATGGCGCTCCAGCGCTGAGCCGCTGCCGAGGCCGTGGCTCTGGGCGGTCCCCCCAGGAAACGCTGCTCCCGGCCCGCTGGTAGGCCGCGAGGACGGGTCGACGGTGCAGCCCGGAGAAAAGCTGCCTCTCCGGCAAGGTAGGGTCCCGAGAAAACAGTTTCCCCCTTCCCCTCCACCCCCACATAGAAAAAGGCGAGGACTCCGAAAAACAAAAAACTCAACTAACTAAAAATTAAAAAAAGAGAGAAAAGACGGACAGCTGTAGGCTGGGCAGCCATACCCGTACGGGTCCTGTACGGGTACGAGAGGAGACTATGGCCAAAGTTGGAGAGGATGGGACGCGGTGAACACATGACGGGTAAGATGATTCAGCGTGATGCTTGCAGGATGTGGGAGGCCAGGGACACGGATGGAGCCTCTGGCTGCTACAACTGTGGCAAGTGTGCCCAGCTTCAGCTCCTGAAGGACCGTGTTGGGGAACTGGAGAAGCAGCTGGATGACCTCAGGGCCATCGGGGAAAACGAGTTTCCTGGACAGGACTTACAGTGAGATTGTCGCGCCAAGGATACAGGAGGAGGGAAGGTGGGTGACTGGGAGAAAGGGAAGTAACCGTGGAGTGCAAGAGACCCCAGTGGCCGTGCCAAATGAAAACAGGTACATCCTTTTGGGAGCTGTCGAGGCAGACGGCACTTCCAGTCCAAGCGGCGGGCAGGTGGGTGGCTCCAATCCTAGAGATGAGACTCGCGAGACAGTTGCCGGGCAGAGCTATAGTGGTGGGTGACTCCATTGTCCAAGGCCCATTACTGTTTGTCATCTACATCAATGATTTGGATGAGGTCATACAGGGCAAGATTAGCAAGTTTCTTGATGATACAAAAGTGGGTGGTTTTGCAGATAGTGAAGATGGCTGCGAATGATTGCAGCAGGATCTGGATCGATTGGCCAGGTGGGCTGAGGAATGGTTGATGGAATTTAACACGGAGAAATGTGAGGTGTTGCATTTTGGGAAGTCTAACATGGGCAGGACCTACACAGTGAATGGTTGGCCTCTGGGGAGTGTTGTAGAGCAGAGGGATCTAGGAGAAGGGTCTTGAGCAGAAACGTCACCCATTCCTTCCCTCCAGAGATGCTGCCCGTCCTGCTGAGTTACTCCAGCTTGTTGTGTCTATCATAGGGATCTAGGAGTACAGGTGCATGGTCCCTTGAAGATCGAGTCGCAGGTAGATAATGTGGTCACATTATGGTCACAAGGCTTTTGGCACATTGGCCTTCATCAGTATTGAGTATACAAGTTGGGAGATCATGTTGCAGTTGTATAAGACGTTGGTTCAAGGTTCAAGGTTATTTATTGGTCGCGTACACCGATTGGTGCAGTGAAATGTTTCTTGCCAATGCAGCACATAAAAAAAGAATACAGACATAACACTAATAAAGAGATTTAAACATAAAGACCATCCCCCCACAATGGTTCCCATTATGAGGGAAGGCACAAAGTCCAGTCCCCAACCCATGTCCACCCATAGTCAGGCCTATTGAGGCCTCCGCAGTCGCCTTCACGGAGGCCCGATGTTCCAGGCCGTTCTCGCCGGGTGTTGGTGCTCCGGCGTCGGGAGAATCCTCTCAGCGGCTTGGGACACCTGGAACGGCCGCTTCCTTACTGGAGATCGCGGCTTCCGAAGCTGACAAGGCCGCGCTGAATGGAGCTCCCTCACTGGCTCCCGATGTTGAAGTTCAGCACCGCCTCCCGCAGCCGGCCGCTCCACAGACCCACGGCTCCGCGATGTTTGTCTCGGTGGTCCCAGCTCACCGGAGTTCCAGCGCGGCGACCCAGGCAATGCATCGCCCGCTCCGCCCCGCGATGGCGCTCCAGCGCTCCGCCGCTGCCGAAGCCAAGGTTGTGGGCGGCCCCCTCAGGAAACGCCGCTCCAGGCCCGCTGGTAGGCCGCAAGGACGGGTCAAAGTGTAGCCCGGAGAAAAGCTGCCTCTCCAACCAGGTAGGGACCAGGAAAAGTAGTTTCCCCCTCCCTCCCCCCACACATAAAAAAGAATAGAACTCCAAAAACAAAACACTTTAACTCACTAAAAATAAAGAAAAGAGTGAAAAAACGTACAGCTGCAGGCTGGGCAGCCGTACTATACAGGACGGCGCCCCCTAAAAGGTGTAGCCGCATTTAGAATATTGTGGTCAGTTCTGGGCACCATATTATAGGAAAGATGTTGTCAAACTGGAAAGGGTGCAGAGAAGATTTACGAGGATGTTGCCAGGACTAGAGGGTGTGAGTTACAGGGAGAGGTTGAGTAGGCTGGGTCTCTATTCCATGGAGAGCAGGAGGATGAGGGGAGATCTTATACAGGTGTATAAAATCATGAGAGGAATAGATCGGGTAGATGCACAGAGTCTATTACCCAGAGTTGGGGAATCGAGGACCAGATTTAATAGGAATCTGAGGGGTAACTTTTCCACACAAAGGGTGGTGGGTGTATGGAACAAGCTGCCAGAGGAGGTAGTTCTCACTGGGACTATCCCATCGTTTAAGAAACAGTTAGACAGGTACATGGATAGGACAGGTTTGGAGGGATATGAACCAAGCGCAGGCAGGTGGGACTAGTGTAGCTGGGACATGTTGGCTGGTGTGGGCACGTTGGGCCGAAGAGCCTGTTTCCACACTGTATCATTCTATGAAGGAATAGGTGATGTTTCGGGTTGAGACCCTTCTTCAGACTGAGAGTCGGGGGGGGGTGGGTGGAAAGGGAAACAAGATATAGGCGGTGATGTATAGAGATCAAATGAATGAAATAAATGATGGCAAGTAACGATGATAAAGGCAACTGTTAGCTATGAGCTAGGTGAGACAGACAATAAAACTCAACAAGATGACTTTGAAGCTGGTGCGACTTGGGTGGGGGAGGGATGGAGAGAGAGAGAGGGAATGTCGGGGCTACCTGAAGTGAGAGAAATCAATATTCATCCCACTGGGCTGTAAGCTGCCCAAGCCAAATATGAAATGCTGTTCCTCCAAGTTGCGTTTAGCCTCACTCTGACAGTGGAGGAGACCGAGGACGGAAAGGTCAGTGTAGGACTGGGAAGGAGAATTAAAGTGTCTGGCAACAAGGAGATTGGTCCAGGCGGGCCGAGCGAAGGTGTTCCGTGGAACGATCGCCCAGTCTGCGTTTGGTCTCGCCGATGTATAAGAGTCCACACCTTGAACAGCGGATACAGTAGATGAGGTTGGAGGAGGTGCAAGTGAGCCTCTGCCTCACCTGAAAGGACTGTCAGGGTCCCTGGACAGAGTCGAGGGAGGAGGTATAGGGACAGGTGTTGCATCTCCTGCGGATGCAGGGGAAGGTACCTGGGGAGGGGGTGGTTTGCGTGGGAAGGGATGAGTTGACCAGGGAGTTGCGGAGGGGATGGTCTCTGTGGAAGGCAGAAAGGGCTGGAGATGGGAAAACATGGCTAGTGGTGGGAAGGTGACGAAGGTGACAAAAATGTAAGAGGATTATGTGTTGTATGCGACGGCTGATGGGGTGGAAGGTGAGGAACAGAGGGGATTCTGTCTCTGGTGTGACTAGGTGGGGGGGGGAGCAAGGGCAGAGCTGCAGAGTACCAAGGAGACACGAGTGAGGGCCTCATCTATGATGGGAGAAGGGGAACCCCCGTTCCCTAAAGAATGGGGACATCTCGGATGTCCTGGTATGGAACACCTCATACAGACGGAGGAATCGGGAATGGGGGATAAAGTCGTTGCAGAAAGCAGGCTGGGTAGAAGTGTAGTCAGGATAGTTGTGGCAGTCAGTAGGTTATGCGATGCTGCTGTTAGAAAGATTAATATTGCACGTATGTTGCTGCAGCTGCATTGTCTGCATCTATAATACTGATACAGCTGCATGGAAAATGTGTTTTATCCCCGTACCACAGTGCACTTATGCAGAAGGCAATAAGCTGGAATATTGTGCATTGTCTGAGTGTATGCACCTGTGATACAGCTGCGTAGAAGATTTACATTGCACTGTACCTTAGTGCAGATAGCAATAAACCTGACAATCGTGCAATGCTTGAGTCTACGTGCATGTGATGCTGCCACACAGTCTAACAAAAGTCTAAAAAAATCAAAAGACTAAATTCAAAAAGACCAGCTTCAACTGATGACGTGGGGTGGAAGATTGCAACCTTCACATGGTCCGCCCTGTTTCGACTAATGCAATCAACTCGACGTGCACAAACGGAAGATCAAATAGAACATGTTTTTTTTTAAATATATTTTTATTAGAAGCAAACACATATTATGGTAAAAATATTTCATGTGTATCAATCATACATTATTAATATCAATTGAGGATTCTAATTTTTTTAATATAGATAGAAAAAAAAAACATAAATGTCAAGATTAAAACAAAAAGAATGGAATGATTTACTAATAATACATCAGTGGAGATAGGTTCGAAGATTATAAAGTATAACTTTTCATCTAATCCTGAGTTCAAATTTCAGTTAAGTTCCCCTGCCGAACCAATCTACCCTTTCAAATAATCGATGAATGAAGACCATATTCTAACAAAAAGTTCTTGTTTGTCCATTAAGACAAATCTGATTCTTCCCAGGTGTAGGGTCTCCGACATTTCCATAATCCATATTTTAATTGTGGGGATTATAGGACTTTTCCAAAATGTTAATATTAATTTCTTCCCAATTATTATACTGTAGTCTAGAAAGTTTCTCTGGCTTGTTGTGAGTGTTAGACATTGTTCTGATATGCCAAGGATTATTAGTTTTGAGTCGGGATCGAATTTAGTATTAACAACTTCAGAAATTATTCTAAAAATATCAATCCCGAAATGTTTGATTTTTATACAATTTGCAAAAGTATGTGTTAAGTTAGCCTCTAGATGCTGACATTTATCGCAGATAGCGGAGATATGTGGGACAATTCTATTTAGTTTTACTTTAGAGTAGAGTAATCTGTGTAATACTTTAAATTGTATTAAATCATGTCTGGCATTTAACGAGCATTGATGTGTATATTGTAGACTTTTGTCCCAAATATCTTTCGTTATAGGTTGGCCTAATTCATTTTCCCATGTATGTCTATGTGATTCCGTCGATGGGACCTCGCTATCTAAAAGGATATTATAAATATAAGTTGTTAATTTTTCTGTATTAGGATGTTTATTCAAACATTCATCAAGGATTTCTGGTTCCCTACTCCTATAATCTTGTGTATTGGATTTAACATAATCTCTAAGTTGTAGATATCTAAAAAAATTATTTGAGTGTAGTTCATAAATAGAAACATAGAAACATAGAAATTAGGTGCAGGAGTAGGCCATTCGGCCCTTCGAGCCTGCACCGCCATTCAATGTGATCATGGCTGATCATCCAACTCAGTATCCCGTACCTGCCTTCTCTCCATACCCTCTGATCCTCTTAGCCACAAGGGCCACATCTAACTCCCTCTTAAATATAGCCAATGAACTGGCCTCAACTACCCTCTGTGGCAGAGAGTTTCAGAGACCCACCACTCTCTGTGTGAAAAAAGTCCTTCTCATCTAGGTCCTAAAGGATTTCCCCCTTATCCTTAAGCTGTGACCCCTTGTCCTGGACCTCCCCAACATCTGGAACAATCTTCCTGCGTCTAGCCTGTCCAACCCCTTAAGAATTTTGTAAGTTTCTATAAGATCCCCTCTCAATCTCCTAAATTCTAGAGAGTATAAATCGAGTCTATCCAGTCTTTCTTCATAAGACAGTCCTGACATCCCAGGAATCAGTCTGGTGAACCTTCTCTGCACTCCCTCTATGGCAATAATGTCCTTCCTCAGATTTGGAGACTAGAACTGTACGCAATACTCCAGGTGTGGTCTCACCAAGACCCTGTACATCTGAAGTAGAACCTCCCTGCTCCTATACTGAAATCCTTTTGCTATGAAAGCTAACATACCATTCACTTTCTTCACTGCCTGCTGCACCTGTATGCCCACTTTCAATGACTGGTGTACCATGACACCCAGGTCGCGCTGCATCTCCCCTTTTCCTGATCGGCCACCATTTAGATAATAGTCTGCTTTCCTGTTTTTGCCAGCAAAGTGGATAACCTCACCTTTATCCCCATTATACCGCATCTGCCAAACATTTGCCCACTCACCCAGCCTATCCAAGTCACCTTGCAGTCTCCTAGCATCCTCCTCACAGCTAACACTGCCCCCCAGCAAATCTGTTGTAACTTCTGAAATGAAAGAAAAGTGCCTTTCTTATAAAGATGTCCCATCTTTTTAATTCCGTAATTTTTCCATTGTGTGAAGCCTTTATCCAGTATGGCAGGTTTGAATAAGGGATTGTTTACAATGGGGAAACAGAGTGATATATTATCCAATTTTAAAGCCTTTTTAAATTGTTTCCAGATTCGTATACCACTATGTATTATAGGGTTTTCCCTATAGGTTTTTTTGTGCAATTTTGTGGGTGCAAACATAATCGAACCGATTTCAGAAGGTAAACGATCTTCCTTTTCCATCCTTAACCAGTCTGGTTGCCGATCCATTTCTTCCAGCCAGAAATTCATGTTTTTAATATGGACTGCCCAAAAATAAAACAGAAAATTTGATAACGCTACCCCTCCATCAGTCTTTGATTTACATCAATGTTTTTTTGCTTATTCTATGTTTCTTATAATCCCAAATGAAACTTGTAACAGTGGATTCCACGTTTCAAAAAAAAAAAATTGGGATATATATCGGGATTGACTGAAATAAGTACAGTGATTGCAGCAAAAAGATCATTTTTATAGCATTAATTCTACCAAACATTGAGATGGGGAGTGTTTTCCAATACTGAATATTCTTATTTTGTTTATTCAGTAAAAGTGGGAAGTTTGATTTAAATAAAGAAGTATGTCTTAGTTACATAAATTCCTAAATATTTAAATTTTTCCTCAACTATTTTAAAAGGGGATTGTTGTAGTGTATGTAAATTGAGTTCCATTATTGGCATGATTTCGCTTTTATCCCAATTAATTCTATATCCTGAAAACTGACCAAATTGAGTTATTAGATTTAATAGGTTTGGAATACTAGTTTCTGGCTTTGTAATATATATTAATACATCGTCTGCATATAAGGAGATTTTATTCATTGTGTCTTCAGTATTATACCCGTGTATTTCAGGATGAGCTCTGACACTTTCTGCTAATGGTTCAATTGCAAGAGCAAATAATAATGGAGATAGTGGGCATCCTTGTCTACAACCTCTAGAAAGATTTAATTTAGTTGATAACATTTGGTTTGTTAGTATTCTAGCTGTTGGGTTAGAATAGAAAAGTTTAACCCATGTCCAGTACTTCTCTCCCAATTGAAAATTTTCCATCACCAAAAATAAATATGACCATTCTACGTGATCAAATGGTTTTTCAGCATCTAGCGAAATAATTGCTAGGTCTGCATTAGCAATTCTATTTGAGTATATAATATTAAATAGTTGTCTCAAATTGTAAAATGAATAACAATTTGGAATAAAACCTGTTTGGTCGGGGCAAATAGAACAAGTTGCCCTACAACTTTAGGCTGTGCATGCCACACAAAAGAAGAAGACTGATGACGTCACAATAGCTCGGCTAGCAGCGATCAGCTTCACTGACGATGTCATCCTATATTTCACGTTATTCGCGATTAAAGCTTTAAGAATTCCAACTTTCACAAGATTTTTACTGTTAAAATTATTCCTGCCAGCTTCCAAGACATTTCAATACAATGTTGCCACATGGGAACACTCTAAACCTTTCATCTCACGGGGGGGGGGGTGTGGGGGAATTGCTATTGCAACACTCAGGGCAAGTGCAATTGAAATTTGTTTTAAAGCCCGCTGTTGAGGGAGGCAGGGGAGTGCTGGAATCTTACATCAGGTTGTCTTTACTGGTTATCTTTACATCATCGCAAAAACACTACGCGGTAACGGTTACATTTTTACATATTCTGGTTCACATTTTCCCCTCTAGGCAGAGATCACCTTCACTGAACATTTAATACTTTATTTCTAGACATTCTTGACATTACCGATTAAAAGTCTAAAAGAATTCAAAAGACTTTGAATTTAAAATGACCAGCTTCAACTGATGATGTCACAATGGGTCGGCTAGCAATGATCAGCTTCACTGAAGATTTCATCCTATCGATACAATGCTGTGACACAGGAACACTCTGAACCTTTCACCTCACAGGAGGGGGGGTGGGGGTGGGGGGGGGGGTGGAATTGCTACTGCAACAGGTCCCAGTTGGTCTAGTATCTATATTACTTAAAAGTCTGATCTTGACAACTTACTGTTGTTCTGTATATTGACTTTTGAAAAAATGCTTCCACTTAAGGCTGCAATTTTTAGCCATCTTACTCAGAGTCCCCCTCCGCTGCGCAGGACAAGAGGATTTTTCCTATCGATGAAAAATAAAAGAGTTATTAGTGTTTACAAAATGTTGAGATTCTCTCTCCTGAATGCCACACCCCCTCCGGAGTGACTGTAAAACCCGGAAGCGTTGAGTGCCTCAGTCAATCTCTGCAAGGTGGGGGAGCGAGAGGATCACGTCTCTCAGTCTGAGCTGTGAATACCACTAAACACATGTCTACTAAACTGTGAGTGGTTTTACCAACCTGTCAGTGCCCTTAATGTGGTTTGAAAATATAGTTTGGAAATGCTAAAGCTGTGTTGCCATTGGTTTTGAAATGCTAAAGCTGTGTTGCCTTTGGTTTGGAAATGCTAAAGCTGTGTTGCCTTTGGTTTGGAAATGCTAAAGCTGTGTTGCCTTTGGTTTGGAAATGCTAAAGCGGTGTTGCCTTTGATTTGGAAATACTAAAGTTGCCTTGCCTAATTAAAGTTGCCTTGCCTAATTAAAGTTGCCTTGCCTAATTAAAGTTGCCTTGCCTTCTATATAATTAAAAGGAGTGTGGGGAAGGCACAGCTTCTGACTCTGGTATCTTAGAAGCAATATCGAAAATGAACAGAGAAATGAAAACAAGATTCTGCAGTTTGGAAGAAATGATGAAAGGAATTTTGAGCAAATTGAAGGAAGTTCAAGACAAGCTGATTATGTTACAAGATGAATCTCGTGAACAGAATGAACAAATTGATAACTTGTGAACCTTGGGCCAGGAAAGAGATTTGAAGATTGAAAAACTGGAACGGAAAATGAATGAAAATACTCGGGCACTCCAGCAATACAAGATTAAAAATATGCATCTGGAAAACAGAAGCCGTCGACTGAATTTGTGAATAGTTGGTTTTCCTGAAGGTCAAGAAGGAGATAATGTCATAACATATGCCTCTAAAATGATAAAGGAGACTTTCAACACAGAGCACTATGAAAATCTTCCAATTTTGGATAACGCACACAGGATCGGGAAGAAATCTGGTCTCCAAGATAAACCGAGACATTTGATCATTCGGTTTCACTTCTTGCAGATGAAGGAGAATATCCTCCAAGCAGCAAAAAAGTTGAGCATGGTTGAATATGAAGGATGCAAGTTTCGGTTTGTTCCTGATTACAGCCGTGAGCTTTTGGGGTTGAGAAAGTCTTTCCATAATGTAATGTCTGATTTGTTTAAGAAACAGTTGTGCCCCGCCTTGCTTTATCCAGCTAGACTGCGTATACGACTCTTTAATGGTAACAATCGGTTTTTTAATCATCCTCAAGACGCTTCCAGCTTTCTGGAGGCTTATGAGGGTGAAGCCGTGACGGGGAGCTACTGATAGTTGATTAAGTTACAATTGGAGATTTATTGTTCCTATTTTGACAATATATCGTTTTGTAAATGATTAAGAATTTAATTGGATGAGTTGTTCTTTAATTACTTTTTTGAATTTTAGTAACAATTAACAACAACTTTTACCTTCTCTAAGATACTGTTAATTTAATGTAATGGTATTATATATTAATTTTTAAGATCTTCTTTGTTAACTGTTCTATTTTTAAAATGTTCATCAAAGGAATTTGTTCCCCTATCATTAGACAAACAAAGTGAATGCAGTTCTTGTTTTTCATATTTTGACCTTGGATAAATAATATGAAGTAGCTCTTGTCTTTCACAGTTAACATGCTCTTCTTCACCATAACATTAATTTAGTTTTGGGTGCTGTCATTAGGAGAGATGTGGGTAGGGAAGGGATTCGGTAGCGTACTGACTGTCTACTGGTCAGTTTCGGGCTTTGCAAGGGTGGAGGGGGGACTTTTGCTTTCAGTTTAGTTTTTTCTATCTGTAGGTATGTTACAAAACTTACCTTTAGCGGCACTGCAGTTCTGTCACTGGCCGTGTGCGCAACTTTGGCGCCTTTGAGGGGGGGGGCGGGGTTAAAATGCGGTTTTCCACTGCCTTCCGGAATTATATTTTCTCGGAGTGCGAGCTTTTTCTGAAGATTCATTCCGACTGCCGGTATGGGAATTTTTTTTTTTTTAATCGCCCGACAATTTCAGCGCTGCAGTAAAATAAAAATTAGCTTCTAATGCCATGAATGCCGACAACGGGGACGGATTTTACGTAGGGGACAGGTAAAGGAAATCCGTTTATTTTTACATATAAACTTGCTTGTTTCGATTACCTTAATCCAAATTTCATGTTGCAAAACGGTGATTAATTCCCCAATACGAACCGGCAGTATTTTTCCTGCCGATATGGGGTTTAAATTCACCGCAAAAAAAAGTTCCAATCCATCGCATTCCATAAAATCCCACTCGCAAGCTGATTTAAATAGCCATTACTTTACGGGCATTAAACACTAAATTCATTCAATTTGGCCTATAAATTCATGACAATGAGATTTAAAAATCATGTTATATTGTGAATTCTTGTGTGAATGTTATTTGGACACTTAGGCTTTTTAAAAAATGTTAATATTTTCTGAAGAAATGGATAGATGCTTAGATCTAGTAATTTAATTTTGTAATTAGCTACAATTGGGTAACTAACTAATTATATGCTTTAATTTCAGGTCATCCAAGTAAGATTGTTTCATATTTGTTTCAGAATGCTTTAATCTATAATAACTGAAAATTTCTTTCAGTTTTCTTAATTTTTAAGAACGTTATGGGCTTTTGACTGTCCTCGATCACAACTTTTGTGTTAAGTCAATGGAAAAGCAATAGGGAACAAGATGTTAATTTCCGAGTATGAAAATGGCCATAACTTTTTCAATACTGAAGATATGAAAGGGAATTAGGTGTCAAATTAAACTTCCTTTTATGCTTTATCTGATGGTATAAATTGCAGACTTGATTTTTAAAATCTCAAAATTTTGTAACATTGCTACTATCGGGGCAGAATTTGAACTACAAAAATGTCTGAAATGTCGTCACTTCTGGCTCCGCCTTACATTCATCTCCTTCCAGTATCATGAACTGTTAACCCTTTAATCCACATGATTTTTACAAACAATATGGATACAGTTATTAACTTCCTTTCATGGAATGTGAATGTTCTGAACCATCCCATTACGAGGAATTTTAAAAAAAGTTCTTCGTAGACTAAATGGTCAGATTATCTTTGTTCAGGAAACTCATGTAAGGAAAGACAACAATCAACTATTTTTTAAAGTTTTGGAGAGGACAGCAGTTTCATTCAAATTCACAGGCTGAGGTGAAAGGAGTCTCTATTTTTATTGACTCCTCAATTTCGTTTGTTCATTATGAAACAATTTCTGATCCATATGGTAGATTTTTGATGATTACTGGTGATCATTACCGAAAAGTTGTTATGGTGAACATTTATGCACCTAATATTAATTGCCCTGAGTTTTTTAAACAGCTAATCACATCCTTTCCTAATTTAAATGAACATCTTTTGATAATGGGTGTGGATTTTAACTGCTGTTAACTGAACCCCTTGATGTAGCAATGTTACAAAATTTTGAGATTTTAAAAATCAAGTCTGCAATTTATCCCATCAGATAAAGCATAAAAAGAAGTTTAATTTGACACCTAATTTACTTTCATATCTTCAGTATTAAGAAACTCATGGCCATTTTCATACTCGGAAATGAGCATCTTGCTTCCTATTGCCTTTCAATTGACTTAACTCAAAAGCTGTGATCTGGAAAAGTTAAAAGCCCATAACATTCCTAAAAATTAAGAGAACTCAATGAAATTTTCAGTTATTATAGATTGAAGCATTCTGAAACAAATATTAAACAATCTTACTTGGATTACCTGAAATTAAAGCATATAATTAGTTAGTTATCTAATTGTAGCTAATTACAAAATTCAATGAGTAGATCTAAACATCTATCAATTTCTTAAGAAAAGATAAACTTTTTAAAAATTGCCTAAGTGTCCAAATAACATTCACACAATAATCCACAATATAACATAATTTTTAAATCTAATTTTCATGAATTTCTGGGCCAAATGGAAGGAATTTAGTGTGTTTATGCCTGTAAATTAACGGCCATTTAAATGAACTAGCGAGTGGGTTTTAGTAGAATGCGGTGGATTAGAACGTTGCGGTTAGCAGTGAAGTCGGGGGGAAAAATACTGGGGGTTCATACATTTTTTGGGGACCCCATTTCGCAACATAAAAATATTATTAATGCCTCCCGAAAAACCAACTTTTAATATAAAAATAAAGTATTTACCTTTTTTTCTCCCCTACGGAAAATGCTTCCGGTTGTCTGCGCTCACGGCTTTTGAAGGTGATTTTTAAATTACTCTAGTTAATAAATAATGTAGAGTAATTTAAAAATACCACCATTCATGAAATGTCGGAGCGATTTTTTTTCAGCAACCAAATCGCCCGACATTGATCGATTTGTCTTGCCTGTTGAAAAACGGCACTTTAAGCCCGCCCCCTCTGCAAGGCGCGAAAGTCACGCACACGGGGAGCGGCAGAAGTGCAGCGCCGGTAAAGGTATGTTTTGTAACATACCTACTTGATGCACAGATCTGCATCTGATCATGTGCTTCCAAATAAATCAGCTAATTTTATCAATTCTTTTTTACTTGACTCTGGAATGTTAGAAGTCTGGAGATTCCTACACCCAAATGACAAAGAATTTTCTTTTCTCTCACATGTATATCATAGTTACTCTAGGATTGACTACTTTATAATAGATTCTCGGCTAGTTTCATCGGTCACTGCGTGAGTATGATGCAATTGCTATTTCTGATCATGCACCATTGAAACTATTATTTAAACTACCTGATACCAAGTTTAGTGCTAAACAATGGCGATTTAATACTACTTTGCTTCAAGATCTAAATGTTGTTAATTTTATTAAAGATCAGATTGCTTTTTTCTTCTTAACAAACTCTGCTGAAGAAATATCCAATGGTGTAGTCTGGGATGCTTTTAAGGCATATATTCGAGGAGGATAATACTCTGCAGGATTAAAAAAACAAACTCAAAATAAAATACATATATTGGCTGATGAGATTAAAGAAATTTATAACAAATATTCAAAAGCTCCTAGTCTAGAGAGCTATTAGAATAGAGTTGAACTTCAATTGAGACATTATTTGTTATTAGTTCACCGATTGAGAATCAGTTACTTAAAACCAAAAGTCAATTTTATATACATGATGATAAATCTGGCAAATTACTCGCCAATCAGCTGAAAGCTATGTCAGCCAAACATCAGATTATTAAAGTGAGTAAACGGGATGGTATATTGACTGCAGACCATGATGAAATTAATAAATCCTTTCAGGAATTTTATACCTCCCTATACCAATCAGAATCTCCTACTGATTCCAATATAATGCATGAGTTTTTAAAGAAACGGAATTTGCCAAATTTACCACGTAATGAGTCTCTGTTGTTAGATGAACCCATCACAGAGGAAGAAATACAGAAAGCATTCCTCTCAATGAATTCTGGTAAAGCTCCTGGTTTAGATTGGTTTACAGTGGAATTTTTAAAGTATTTCTCAAGTTTACTGTCTCCCAGGCTATGCAAGGTTTTTAAAGAAGCCTTTTTAATGAATAGATTACCACAATTCTTTTATGACGCATCTATTTCTTTAATCCTTAAAAAAGATAAAGACCCTACTGAAGTGACATCATATAGACCTATATCACTGTTAAATGTAGATTCCAAAATTCTTTCCAAAATATTAGCTATGAGATTGGAAAATATATTACCACAAATTACTTCTGAAGATCAGACTTTAATGTTAGGAGATTAATGAATATCGTATATACAGTGTCAAATAAAACTCCAGAATCACTTGATGTGTAGAAGGCATTTGATAGAGTAGTATGGGAACACTTATTCAATACACTTGAAAAATTTAAGATTGGCCCAAAATTTATTTCTTGGATCAAGCTGATATATCATATACCTCAGGCTTCTGTACTTACCAATAATCAGACCCCCTTTTTTCAGGCTCTTTCGAGGTACTAGACAGGGCTGTCCTTTACTGTTTGATATCACTTTGGAACCTTTGGCCACCGCTATTAGGAAATCCCCTAATATTTTTGGTATTGTCCGTGGGAATAAGACACATAAGCTATCTCTTAATGCAGATGATCTGTTATTATTCACCTCTAACCCTGATAATTCTATTCCGGCAATAATAGCACTACTTAATCAATTTAGTAGTTTTTCTGATTATGTGATTTATTTAAAGCTAATTTTATGCCTCTAATTGACCATATCAAATAACAGTTTACTAAATGGTCACCAATGTCCTAATCTTTAATCGGCCGAATCAATGGTATTAAAATGTTTATGTTACCTACATCTTTGTATTTATTTCAGACTATACCAATTTTTATTGCTAAATCTTTCTTTGATATTATTGACTCCAAAATGTCTTCATACGAATATCCATGGATATAATACAAAATATTCAAACAACAAAATATCATTATTCGCTGATGATGAACTATTGTACATCAAAAAACCTCATATCACTATACTCAAACTTTAAACTTCAATTTTAAACTTAATCGAGGATTTCGGATCATTTTCAGGTCACAGAATAAATTGGAATAAAAGTGAAATCATGTCAATAAAACCGAAAGATCCCACACATCTCTTACAGTTTCCTTTTAAAATAGCTAGGGAAACATTTAAATACTTGGGTATTGAAATCACCAGAAGATATCAAGACATGTTTAATGCAAACTATAACCCTGTACCAGGTTATGCCCTGAAACTACAGAATTTAATTAAATTTTGGAAAACACTTCCTATGTCCTTAATAGGCTGAATAAACACCATAAAAATGATTTTTCTACCACAAATTCTATACCTGTTCCAATTAATCCCAATATACCTACCCAAATTTTTTTTTTTTTTAATTGGACTCAGATATTACAAATTTTATTTGGGATTATGTCCCATGGAATACAAAGACCACACGTGAATAAACGCAAAGCAGTAGGGGGATTAGCCCTCCCTAATTTCATGTATTACTATTGGTCTGTAAATATTAGAAATATGATTCAATTGCTGGATAACTCTCCCCAGCAACCGGAGTGGATTATTATGGAGAAAGGGGACTGCTCCCCTTTTAATATTGGAGTGATCCTTCTTTCACCTATGATGTTGTATAATACAGATTACAACAAAAATCCAATTATACATAGTACAATCAGAATTTTGAAACAAATAAAATATAACTTAAAATTAAGAAATTTATCTCTCCTATCTCCTATCGCTAAAAACCCTCTGTTTAAACCCTCAATTATAGATAAAGCATTTATACAATGGGAAAGAGCAGGAATTAAAACTTTGGGAGATTTGTATGAAGCGGGGAAACTATTATCATTTAAACAATCAGTATTTTAAATATTTCCAAATATGTGATTATCTGAAAAAATGTGCACAAGAACTTCACAACATGCCATCAGACTTACTGGATGAAGCAATGAATACAAAGGCTGAATCAGCAAATTTAATCTCATATATATGTATATATATATATAATATTATCCTAAATGCAGAAATACCAACAACTGAAGGTATCAGAAGAGACTGGGAAAACAAATTAAGTATAAAAATTTCCAAAGAAAGGTGGAAAGAGCACATTAAATGTACATAAATTTTCAATTAACGTAAGACACACTTTAATACAATTTAAAATCTTACATAGATTATACTACTCAAAAACTAAATTAAATAAATGTTTTCCCAATGTCTCACCTATTAGTCTCAAGTGGTTACTATAGCGCACTCATTCGTCTTTTGTACAAAATTCAAAGGTTTTGGATTGTAATCTTTGAAATCTTCACAAAACTGTTTAAAACAAAAATGGCACCAAAGGTAGATTGAATTATCTTTGGAATAACAGAAGGTAGTCCTGAATTAAATGTGTTTCAAAATAATCTATTTGACTACGGTTTAATAATAGGAAAAAAGCTAATCTTAAAATTCTGGAAAAATGCCCCTATACCAACAGTAAATGTGTGGATTTCAACTATGTTCGAAACACTACATCTGGAAGATATGAGACTCCGCCTGGCAGGAAAAACAGATAGTTTCTATCAGACGTGGTCTGCATTTATAGATTTGCTACGAAGATAGGGTGCAAGACTGCCTCAAAAAGGTATTGATGTTGGGCCTTAGTAAAGGGGGATGAAAAACTATTGCGTGGGTAAATTCCTTTTGCGTGATGTATATAATATAGTAACTTTTTTTTTTCTCTCTTTTTTCTCTTTTCTAGGGTCTATCACTTAATCCCCTTTCTCTAACTCCTTGACCAAGGGTTTTTTTCCTTCCCTATGGGATGCGTTTTCACTTTCACAATTCTTTTCACCTATTCCATTCTGTCTGTTTCTATTCTTTTTCTTTAAACGCCTTAAAATTAAGTCTTAAAAATGTCTTCATATATATGGCAGAATAAAAATCTAAGTAATAGACGAAGTAATAAATACAGAAATCAAAAAAAGATGCGGTTTGGCACTGCTGAACCTTAGATTCTACTATTGGGCAGTTAATGCTCGCTATCTAACGTTTTGGACAAAAGATTTAGAAGATACCCAATGCCCAGGATGGATAAATCTTGAACCTGATTCTATGCAAGGCCTATCATTGGCTTCTATTCTAAGGGCCTCATTACCTTTTACAATTATGAGATTGAATAAATATACGACTAACCCAATAACCCAGAGGGAGTTAGATGTGGCCCTTGTGGCTAAGGGGATCAGAGGGTATGGAGAGAAGGCAGGTACGGGATACTGAGTTGGATGATCAGCCATGATCATATTGAATGGTGGTGCAGGCTGGAAGGGCTGAATGACCTACTCCTGCACCTAATTTCTATGTTTAGACATAGAAACATAGAAAATAGGTGCAGGAGGAGGCCATTCAGCCCTTCGAGCCAGCACCGCCATTCATTGTGATCATGGCTGATCGTACCCAATCAATTACCCGTGCCTGCCTTCTCCCCATATCCCCACATTTCTATAAGACATGCATTCCGAACATGGTTTCAATTTCGTAGGTTTTTTGGATTGAATGATTTTATCTTGTCGAGTCCTATCATATCTAATTTTATAACCTAGAAGAATCAAAGCTGGATTCGGAATGACGGAAAAAATGAAAGGTTACTGCTCCACTGCTTTCCATGAGTGTTATGCATCGTGACCTTTGAACTGGGCATGCGCAGTCGGAATGCCGAACTCGCTTTTTGACTCGGTTTCCCGTTTCTCGCCAATGCTGGTTCCGCGCATGTGCGGCCTGCGGGCCTGGTGCGCAGGCGCCGGTTGCCGCGCATGCTCGGTCTTTCTTTCTGCCGGTTTGGAACGTGTGAGACGGCGGTGAGTGAGTGAGGGAGTGAGGAGGAGGCGGCCCCGGGTAGTGAGGGAGCGGCCCCGGGGGGTGAGGGAGGGAGGGAGGGAGGGAGCGGCCCCGGGTAGTGAGGGAGGGAGCGGCCCCGGGTAGTGAGGGAGCGGCCCCGGGGGGTGAGGGAGCGGCCCCGGGGGGTGAGGAGGGAGCGGCCCCGGGGGGTGAGGGAGGGAGCGGCCCCGGGGGGTGAGTGAAGGGAGGGAGCGGCCCCGGGTAGTGAGGGAGGGAGTGAGGGAGCGGCCCCGGGGGGTGAGTGAAGGGAGGGAGCGGCCCCGGGTAGTGAGGGAGGGAGTGAGGGAGCGGCCCCGGGGGGTGAGTGAAGGGAGGGAGCGGCCCCGGGTAGTGAGGGAGGGAGTGAGGGAGCGGCCCCGGGGGGTGAGTGAAGGGAGGGAGCGGCCCCGGGTAGTGAGGGAGGGAGTGAGGGAGCGGCCCCGGGTAGTGAGGGAGTGAGGGAGCGGCCCCGGGTAGTGAGGGAGGGAGGGAGGGAGCGGCCCCGGGGAGTGAGGGAGCGGCCCCGGGGAGTGAGGGAGGGAGGGAGTGAGGGAGCGGCCCCGGGGAGTGAGGGAGCGGCCCCGGGTAGTGAGGGAGCGGCCCCGGGTAGTGAGGGAGTGAGGGAGCGGCCCCGGGGAGTGAGGGAGGGAGCGGCCCCGGGGAGTGAGGGAGGGAGGGAGTGAGGGAGCGGCCCCGGGGAGTGAGGGAGCGGCCCCGGGTAGTGAGGGAGCGGCCCCGGGTAGTGAGGGAGTGAGGGAGCGGCCCCGGGGAGTGAGGGAGGGAGCGGCCCCGGGGGGTGAGTGAGGGAGGGAGTGAGGGAGGGAGTGAGGGAGGGAGGGAGCGGCCCCGGGGAGTGAGGGAGGGAGGGAGGGAGCGGCCCCGGGATGGGGGTGGGGGAGTGAGGGAGCGGCCCCGGGGAGTGAGGGAGCGGCCCCGGGGAGTGAGGGAGCGGCCCCGGGGAGTGAGGGAGCGGCCCCGGGGAGTGAGGGAGCGGCCCCGGGGAGTGAGGGAGCGGCCCCGGGGAGTGAGGGAGTGAGGGAGCGGCCCCGGGGAGTGAGGGAGCGGCCCCGGGGAGTGAGGGAGCGGCCCCGGGGAGTGAGGGAGCGGCCCCGGGGAGTGAGGGAGTGAGGGAGCGGCCCCGGGATGGGGGTGGGGGAGGGAGGGAGCGGCCCCGGGGAGTGAGGGAGCGGCCCCGGGATGGGGGTGGGGGAGGGAGGGAGCGGCCCCGGGGTGGGACGTGAGGGGGGAAGTGAGGGGGAGGTGGGATGGGGGGGGGGGGAGATGGGATAAGAGGGTAGTGGTGGGTGGAATAGGAGGGGGGGAGAGGGGAAAGTGAGAGGGGCGAGTGTGAGAGTCTGTTGGGGTTTGAAGGTGGGGTGGGGAGGGGGCAAAGGGAGGTTGGAGGGGGGGGGATGAGGTAAAGAGGGTGTGGGGAGAGGTAAAGAAGGGAATTTGTGGGGGGGGGGGGCAGGGAGAGGTGTAAGGGTGTAGAGTGGGAAGGGATAAGAGGGTATGATGTTGGGGCAGGGGGAGGGTGAGAGCTAGATCAGGGAGAGGCTGTTGTGGAGAAGGGGGCGGGCGTTTGGAGGGAGAGAGGATGAGAAGGATATCTGGGGGTATGAGGATTCCAGGGGAGAAGGTTGCGGGAGAACTGGGGGAAGGAAATGGACAATCTGGGGCACGAGGAGGAGAGAGGAGGATGTCTGGCGTGGGGGAGAGGGAGAGGGAGCCCGGAGTAGTGAGTGTTGGGTTTCGAGAAATGGGTGCCTGGAGGAGAATGGGTTGAAAGAGGAGGCTGTTCAGAGGGAGGTAGACACAAAATACTGGAGTGACTCAGCGGGACAGGCAGCATCTCTGGAGAGACCCTTCTGCAGACCGATGTCAGGGGAGTGGGTGGGACGGAGATAGAATGTAGTCGGAGACGGTGAGATTGGTGGGAGAACTGGGAAGGGGAACGAGTTAGATAGAGCTCTAGGGGCTGGTGGAATCAAGGGATATGGGGAGAAGGCAGGCACGGGTTATTGATTGGGGACGATCAGCCATGATCACAATGAATGGCGATGCTGGCTCAAAGGGCCGAATGGTCTCCTCTTGCATCTATTCTCTATGTTTCTATGGAGAGAGAAAGCAAGGGCTGTCTGAAGTCAGAGATGTCAATGTTCATACCGCTGGGGTGTAAACCACCCAAGCGAAATATGAGGTGCTATTCCTCCAATTTGCACTGGGCCTCGCTCTGACAATGGAGGAGGCCCAGGACAGATTGGGAATGGGAGGGGGGTTGAAGTGCTGACCACTGGGAGATCAAGTAGGTTAAGACGGACTGAGCGGAGGTGTTCAGTGAAACGATCGCCGAGCCTGCGCTTGGTCTCGCCGATGTAGAGATGTTCAGAGGCAGTGTGGTCTGAGATGGAGGGTGTATCACGGGGAGGTTGGAGATTGAGGAATGGAGCATTCAAGCCTAAAATAGGATTGAGACAGAACCGATATATGTGAAGAGATAGACACAACACGCTGGAGTGACTGAGCGGATCAGGCAGCATTTCTGGAGAAAAGGGTGCCGTTTAGGGTCGAGACCTTTCTTCACAATCCTTTTCTCCAGAGCTGCTGCCTGACCCGCTGAGTTACTCGTGCATTTTGTGTATATGTTCGGTGTAAACCAACATTTGCATCTCCATTCCGAAACATATATGTAAGGTGTGTTGCCATCCCTAGCTACTGAGTACCAGCACTACAAATTGACTTGTGGCCCCTGAGATGACTGGAGTGTACTTGTTGAATCAGAACCTGCCTGTAGAAGGTGTAGTGTGTGAAAGATGGGATGAAGGTTTGGATGAGGGAACTATCACATGTCTCATCATCCCTATGGTGGGCCAATTGTCCTGTGTTGCTTGTAGCTGCGCCGTAACATCCATACCTGTCAATGTGGTGACGTTGACCTGAGGCGAAGGTCTTCACACGTACATAATGTGTCATTATCAATCCAGTGGTCGTGAGAGCGTGCCCACATAGACTCGTACCTTGAGATGAAGGGCAAAAGGAACGACCTTGGAGACAACAGCTTCGACGAATTCCTACTCCCATGTGATATAGTTTCATCCATAACTTAGTCGTGTACAGCAGCAGATTCTGATCCGGTCTCTTTCTTGTGTCCACAAATATGGTATAAGACGAGAACTGATGGGAATTTTCAGCTCTTAACAATTTTTTTTAATACCAACCGAGAAGCTTAACATGCTGTTGTTAAATAGTTACAACTCATCCTATCACATACATTATCCATGTTCTCCACATACTTCCCCACCTTCATATGTTCTAGGAGCAGATTTAGGCCCATCAAGTCTACTCCGCCATTCAATCGTGGCTGATCTATCTCTCCCTCTCAACCCCATTTTCCTGCCTTCTCCGTATAACCCTTGATGCCCTGACTAATGAAGATTCTGTTAATCTCGGCCTTCTACTGAAAACTACCTTGCATCCCCCCCTCTTTCCCACTTTTGATAAAAGAGTCGCAGACATATAACATTGGCTGCTGCTCTTTCCACAGATGCAGCCTGACATGTGTTTTTCCAGCTTTTTTGTAATTTTGTTTCACAATGGTGATGTAGGAAGTCAACACTTCTAGGAATACGACAATTCTGCCAGGGCTCGGATGTAGTTTCTGTCACCGTGTTACAGGACAGCTGTGTGATTGCACTGGTGTGGGTGCTCAGGAGATTTAATATTCCCGGGGTGGAAAGGAACACCAGAGGGCACAGCTGTAAAGTGAGGGGGAGAACGTTTAATGGAGATGTGCGGGGTTTCTCTACACAGAATGGTGAGGGCCTGGAATGCATTGCCTAGAGAGGTGTTGGAGGCAGATTATAATGAGACCACGCCTGGAGTATTGCGTACAGTTTTGGTCTCCTAATCTGAGGAAAGACATTCTTGCCATAGAGGGAGTACAGAGAAGGTTCACCAGACTGATTCCTGGGATGGCAGGACTTCCATATGAAGAAAGACTGGATAGACTCGGCTTGTACTCGCTAGAATTTAGAACATTGAGGGGGGATCTTATAGAAACGTACAAAATTCTTAAGGGGTTGGACAGGCTAGATGCAGGAAGATTGTTCCCGATGTTGGGGAGGTCCAGAACAAGGGGTCACAGTTTAAGGATAAGGGGGAAGTCTTTTAGGACCGAGATGCAAATTTATTTTTCACACAGAGAGTGGTAAATCTGTGGAATTCTCTGCCACAGAAATTAGTTGAGGCCAGTTCATTGGCTATATTTAAGAGGGAGTTAGATGTGGCCCTTGTGGCTAGAGGGATCAGGGGGTATGGAGAGAAGGCAGGAACGGGGTACTGATTCTGGATGATCAGCCATGATCATATTGAATGGCGGTGCAGGCTGGAAGGGCCGAATGGCCTACTCTTGCACCTATTTTCTATGCTTCTATGATAGTGGAATTTAGGCTTCTATACAGACACAAGGAACGGAGAGATATTGATCATTTCCAGAGCAGTTTACCACGGCATCATGTTGGGCGCGGACATTGTGGGCTGAAGAGCCAATGTGGGTTACAGTGCTGTAACTCCATGGGGGAAAGTGGTGATGTGAAGAGGCTGCAGGGAAATGCAGCAGTGGTCCTGATTGTTTTTGGGGCAGTCGAGAAACCTTGTCTATTAGTAATGGGGCGGCACGGTAGAGTCGCTGCCTTACAGCACCAGAGACCCGGGTTGGATACTGACCTCAGGCTGACGATGGCGTTTGTACTTCTTCCCGTGATCACATGCATTTCCCCGGGAGTTTCCTCTGCATTCCAAAACTGCAGGTTAATTGGCTTCTGTAAATTGTCCCATGTTTATAGGTAGAACTAGTGTTCGGGTGATTGCTGAAGGGCCGATTTCCACACAGTATCTCCCAATTAAACTAAAGCGAAACAGTATCATCATGAAAGCAGCTCTCCACTCAGATCCAGTGCAGCTCAGTGACAATTGACCTTAGGATGACAGCTGTTTAATATATACGTACAGCCGAGCCTGGGCTGAGTTTGCAGGGGTGGTGACTTCTATCCTGGCGATGTCATCACTGAGGCTGCTACTGTCTGCCCGAATCACACCAGCATTGGTCCCCTAATTTAGGAAGGACATTCTTGCTATTGAGGGAGTGCAGCGTAGGTTCACAAGGTTAATTCCCGGGATGGCGGGACTGTCAAATGCTGAGATAATGGAGCAGCTGGGCTTGTACACTCTGGAGTTTAGAAGGATGAGAGGGGATCTCATTGAAACATATAACATTGTTAAGGGTTTGGACACGCTGGGGCAGGAAACGTGTTCCCGATGTTGGGGGAGTCCAGAACCAGGGGCCACAGTTTAAGAATAAGGAGGAAGCCATTTAGAACGGAGACGAGGAAACACTTTTTCTCACAGACAGTGGTGAGTCTGTGGAATTGTCTGCCTCAGAGGGCGGTGGAGGCCGGTTCTCTGGATGCTTTCAAGAGAGAGCTAGATAGGGCGCTTAGAAATAGCGGAGTCAGGGGATATGGGGAGAGGAACGGGGTACTGATTGAGGATGATCAGCCTTGATCGCATTGAGTGACGGTGCTGGCTCGAAGGGCCGAATGGCCTACTGCACCTATTGTCATTACAATGGCAGCTTATAGTCATAGAGTGATGCTGTGTGGAAACAGGCCCTTCAGCCCACCTTGCCCATACCCGCCAACATGTCCCAGCTACACTAGTCACACCTCCCTGCGTTTGGCTCATATCCCTCCAAACCTGTCCGATCCATGTACCTGTCTAATTGTTTCTTAACTGTTGGGATAGTCCCAGCCTCAACTACCTCTGGCAGCTTGTTCCACCCTTTGTGTGAAAACTTTACCCCTCAGATTCCTATTAAATCTTTTCCCCTTCACCTTAAACCAGAGAGGTCCTGGTCCTTGATTCACATTTCTGGGCAAGAGACTCTATGTATTTAAACGATCTATTCCTCTCATGATTTTATACGCCTCTATAAGATCTCCCCTCATCCTCCTGCGCTCCAAGGCATATAGTCACAGCCACCTCAACTTCTCCCTATAGATCAGACCCTCTAGTCCTGGCGACATCCTTGTGAATCTTCTCTGTACCCATTCCAGCCTGACATAATCTCAACAACTATTTCGGGAGGTGGCTGAGATCAGACTTTGCAATCAGCAGTGAATGATTGCTCTGTCTGATGCTTGCCGCAGATTGTTCGTGGTACCAAGGGCTAGTGTCCGATCAGTCACAGCTGCTGATTTCTGATGCCGATCATTCTAGTGCGTGTGCGAGACGGTTGTGGGGGGAAGGGCGGGGAATTAAGTATTTTTTGCGGTGTTGGCACTATTGCAACAGCCCACTTAATCCATACACCGGAAGCTCTCACAGAAAGCAACGTTGTGAGGGCATCAGTGTGCTGGAATCTTGAGCACAAGCCAAAGTGCAGGGAGGATTTCAGTGTGTCGGGCAGTATCTGTGGAGGGAATGGACAGAGGAGGTCAGAAGAAGGTTGCCCATCCCGTTCCTGTCACAGACACGTGGGTACGCAGGGATTAGAGGGATATGGGTCACGTGTGGGCAACAGAGATTAGTTCAACTTGGCATCATGTTCGATGCAGGACATTGTGGGAAAGACCTGTTCCTGTTCTGTACTGTCGGATGTTCACTCACAGATGAAAACAACTTTTAATAATGTGGCTGAAGCATAATGCCAGTTACTTTCAGCCTGCACTGATAGGTAGACTATTGGATCATATCGCCGCACACTGCACGCGTCCAATATTGCCTCTTCCGCAACCTCTGCAGATAACAATTGATCTCGGCACCACGCTCAGCACAGACATTGTGGGCCGAAGGGCCTGCTCCTGTGCGGGACAGTCCCATGTTCCTTGCTGCCTGACTTGCTGAGTACCTCCGGCACTTTAGCGTTTTGTGAGGACATCCTTCTCTTGTACCCAGCTGTGTATGTGAAGGGACACAACATGGGGGCAGAGCGGGGGGGGTCCCTGTTATCCTGTGGGCTAATGGCCATAACCTACACTATTGGGAGGGGTGGGTGATGCATGAGCCCATGAACCCACGATACACGACTGACTTGCTCCATTGCCAGCAGGGTTGCTGCGATTGTTATCTGCAAAGCAAGGTTTTGAATCGTGACGTTAAAATCGCTTAATGTTTCTTCTCTCTTTCTTCCTTTGCTGGCAGCTGTGGGATGAGAAGGTGAGTACCTGTCAACCCTTGGTCTCTGCTCTCTTTCACCTTCCTAGCTCGTTTTCTGACGTGTCTGTGTAAATAAGCCACGGGACGGGCCTTGCGGGGAGTGCACAGCTGCGATCAGTGTTGTGGTCGACCAGCAGTGCGGTTCCCTGGTGCCTGCGTGTGTGACGACACTGTTGCTGCACTTGATTGTGGTGCTAAATGTACCGCCACTCCCCCACGATTCATTTTGCCTGTCCATCGACATCAAGTGCCACTCTACTGCAATTGGTGGCATTTCTTTTAGCTATCTATCTTTAAGCCGACAAAATTGGGCTGTAAAGCGATTTCTATCGGTCCGAACAGCACCAAGACATCCCGTCACATCTAGCTTTCTCTACCCTTGCTCCCATCCCAACCCTCGCTCCACACCCATCTTCCCCCGTCTCAGACCGTCCCTTGGACCACTCCTCTCCAGCTTTTACCCCGTCCCCTCCCTCTCACATCCCAACACTCTCGCCACGACCCGTTGCCCCAATTTACTTTAGTTCAAAGAGACAGCATGGACACAGGCCCTGCCGACCATCGATCGCCCGTCCACGCTAGTTCTATGTTTTCCCACTATCTCATCCACCCCCTACACACAAGGACCAATTTACAGAGGACCCATTAACCTACAGCCCCGCTTGTCTTCAGGATGTGGGAGGAAACCTGAGCGCCTGGAGAAAACCCACACATACACAGGGAGAACGTGCAAACCCCTCACAGACAGCACCCGAGGACAAGATGGAACCCGGGTCTCTGACACTGTGAGGGAGCGGCTCGACCAGCTGCCCCACCCCGATTGATGAGGCATTCCCCATTGCTAGAAACGCCCCCCTCCCTCCCTCGACCCACTCCTCTCCAGCTGTTGCCCCATCCCCTCCCTCATTCCAAACATCTCAAAACCCCACTTCACCCTGGAAGCCCCCCCTACTCAACCCAACTCAAGTTTGCTAAGTGACCAGAACCGTGTCGTTCTGAACAGAGGCTCAAAATGCTGGGGTACATCAGTGGGTCGGGCAGCATCTCTGGAGAACATGTTTGGGATGGCAAGTCTGAAGAAGGGTCCTGACCTGAAACATCATCTGTCCATGTTCTCCAGAGATGCTGCCTGACCCACTGAGTTGCCTCAGCATTTTGTGTCTCTTTGGTAGAAACCAGCATCTGCAGTTCAGTTTTATTACTCCTGGTCTTTCTGATTTCCCCGCTGACTCAATTTGCTCCTCGTAAATATTTCAGTGATTGGACTGCACGCGAGCGTGTGGGTGCATAAGACCAAACCCGGTTTAAAAACTGAGTTGAATGGCGCGGTGGGATCAGAAAGCCGGGTTGGCGTTGAGACTGTTGCGTGGTGATGGCGGGCTGCATTTGTGTGCTGACTGTGAGCTTTCTTCCCCTGTGTTGTGCTGCACTGTGAGGATGAGGAGCACACGGCATCCCTTCCTGTTGGACACCGTCTGGCTGGACAAGTGGCGGTTCGACGAGGCGGAAAGGTTGTTCCACGAAGCCGGGCAGAGGCGCCCGGAGGCCGGGGTTGGGCCGCCCGCGCCAGACGGGACGGGCAAGAGGAGGCCGGAGAAGTGCGCCCCGCGGTACAGGCCGGTGGCGGTGCGGGAAGAGGCAGCGGCAGCGGGCGACCCTGGGACTCCGGCCCGTGAACTGCGGCCCGCCGTGGCCTGCCATCACCTGGTGGCCGGGGTCTGGATCAACAGGGGCACCTTCGACGAGGCCGAGCTCCTGTTCCTCACCCGCTCCCAGGCACGGGCAGTGCCGCGCTCTCTCCCCATCCCCAGCTCCCGCCGGAGCCCGAAGCCACGGCCCACCCCGGACGAGGGCTACGCCAGTGTCGGCGCCACGCCGGTGACCCCGGCTGCACCCAGCCCCCGGGAGAACGGGACGTCCCCCATCGCGCCCATCCACCGCCCACCAACCCGCGAGGTGCGGCTGGAGGAACCACGGCCAATCCCGGACGAGGGCTACGCCAGCGTTGGAGCCACGCCGGTGACCCCGGCTACACCCGGCCCCCGGGGGAACGGGACATCCCCCACCGCGCCCATCGATCGCCCGCCGGCCCGCGAGGTGTGGCTGAAGAAGACGCGGCCAACACCGGACGAAGGCTACGCCAGCGTCGGCTCCACGCCAGTGACCCCGGCTACACCCAACCTCCAGGGGAACGGAACGTCCCCCATCGACTGCCCACCGGCCCGCGAGGTGTGGCTGGAGAAGACGCGGCCAACACCGGACGAGGGCTACGCCAGCGTCGGCTCCACGCCAGTGACCCCGGCTACACCCAACCTCCAGGGGAACGGAACGTCCCCCATCGACCGCCCACCGGCCCGCGAGGTGTGGCTGGAGAAGACGCGGCCAACACCGGACGAGGGCTACGCCAGCGTCGGCTCCACGCCAGTGACCCCGGCTACACCCAACCTCCAGGGGAACGGAACGTCCCCCATCGACCGCCCACCGGCCCGCGAGGTGTGGCTGGAGAAGACGCGGCCAATCCTGGATGAGGGCTACGCCAGCGTCAGCGCCACGCCGGTGACCCCGGATACACCCACCCCTCCGGCTAGTGGGACGTCCCCCACCGCGCCCATCCACCGCCTGCCTGCCCGCGAGGTGTGGCTGGAGAAGCCGCTGTACGACGAGGCAGAGCGGCTCTACCACGAGGGGCGGGCGGAGCCGAGGGACGGCCCGCACCGGAGCGGCGCCGCACCAACGCCTCGCACCGCCCACCCCGGCCCCGCGCCCAAACCGGGCCCGCCTCCGGCATCGGCCCATCGCCACCTCGTCCATCGGGATAACGAGCCGGTGTGGTTCAACAGAGCCGCCCACGACGCTGCAGAACTGCGCCTCCACCTGCCGGACGGCCGGGGAATGACCGGCAAAACCCAGGAGCTGCCGGCTGCCTCTCCACCAGCGCCACCCACAGAGAGAACCATCCCTGCACCTCGCTCTCCCGGGACTCAGGATAAGTAGGCTTGGATCATATTTCATGCACCCTAACCCAACACAAGGTTCCTGACCAACCCATTGCCATTCCTTCCCACTTTTTGAAGTCCTCCATCATACTTGCATCCAATTTATTTTCCTGGGCATCTGGTAAAATAATGCAGAGCCACGCCCTGCCATTATAACACGGGCGGGGGGGGGAGGAGATTAGATTGTAAACTTTGCCTGGGTGTCATCAAATTAAGTCTCTGGGGGATCGTACCTGACTCTGAACTGTCGAGTAAAGTTGGACACAAAGTGCTGGAGTAACTCATCGGGTCAGGCAGCATCTTTGGAGAAAAAGAATGGAACCCGGATAGGAAAGGCTATCAGGGACATGGGCCAAAACGCAGGCAAGTAGAACTAGCTCAGGAGGGGGTTGTGGACAAGTCGGGCCGAATGGCCTGTGTCTGTGCTGCACAACTCTGATCGTTTGAGGTTCCAGTCAAGAAATCAAGACAGGATCCTCTTGGTGTATCTCCAACCACGTTACAAATGGCATCGGACACGATTTGCACCACGAGCAGATTTATTTTAACATAGACAATAGACAATAGGTGCAGGAGTAGGCCATTCGGCCCTTCGAGCCAGCACCGCCATTCAACGTGATCATGGCTGATCATTCATTCTTTAACTATAGAAGGTTGCTTTAAATGCATTTTTTTGAGTTAGCATAGTTTCTACTCATGGGCTCTTAATCGCTCTGACTAGACTGGGCTTACTGTCCATCGGCAGAGCTCTGTGGCGATGCGTAGGGTCACTTTGAACCAGTGCGGGCAGCTTTATAATGGGCAAGTGTTGTGCCATCTAGGGTCGGGTGGACCAGACTGATGAGCACAGGGGGCATGGTTCCAAGCTTAGTTTAGAGGTAGAGCATGCAAACAAGCCCCTCGGCCCACTGAGTCCACACCAACCACAATTACCCCAATCCGACAAACTAAGGACAATTTACAGAAGCCAATCAACTTAATAACCTGCACCCGGCCAAACCCACGTGGTCATTGGGTGAACGTACAGGCACAGTGCAGGCAACACCTGTGGTCACTGATTGGGGATGATCAGCCATGATCACATTAAATGGCGGTGCTGGCTTGAAGGGCCGAATGGCCTACTCCTGCACCTATTGTCTATTGTCAGGA